>OY755043.1:102733984-103333984 GCA_963576565.1 Aspidapion aeneum
CTCATGCCTCAAGTTAAGAGTTTCACTATTTAGGAGAGACATTAACTCATTGTAATTTATTGATTCCACAGGGATGCCCAACTGATATGCAATGGACCTCAAAAACTTTTTCTGGACTCGTTCCAAATGAGAAATATGCACTTCATAATAAAGGAACACACAGGGCAGGCATATTCAAGCACTGATCTAACAATTGTGCAATACATGTTTTTTAGGGTATTTGATATTAGTAAATTCTTTTAGTGATCTAAACATAAAACCTAGTAACTTCATTGCTTTATTAGCAGTCACTTCAATATGTTCTGTGAAGCTAACATTAGTATTGAAGTAGACTCCCAAGTCTCTTATAGTTTTATCTTTGTCAATCTCCAAATTAGTAAGTAAGTAATTATGTAAGTATGGTGTTTTTTTGTGAGGTTCACCTCATATTTTTGCCAAATATTTTTTATGTGCCTCGGTGTACACCAGTCCCTATTTAAAATATGATTTTCCATATTATTTTTATAGAGATTGAAGATTCAAGAATATCTTTATTTGGGAAAAGTGTACAATTAATTGCCACTTAAATAAATAGTGTCATAAACTTACAAAAATACAATACAATATTAAGAGTCTTTTCAAAAACATTTGTCTCCTCGTAAAAACACTAGTCCCAACTTTTCCTACTACTTGAAACATCAACGAAATTTTTAGTTTTTGTTTTGTTTTTTTTGTTGTATTTTTATTATTATTTTTTTTTTTTGTACTGGAAGTATTTATTTGTTTATTATAAATTATCTAATCTTTAGTATCTCAGCTGTGTTATTCAATATTTTGTACCACATAATATGCATAATATCAAGGGGTTATCAGCTGAACCAAATTTGTACATCATCCTACAGGACTTTCATAAATTTTTGGTCCTGTAGTGTCCTGTATAGTCCTGTACATGTCCTGTATACACCTGCGTGGTCCTGTATAGTCCTGTGGAAGCAGCGGCGTAGCGTATTCGCGAACAAAAAAAAAAGGTTGTCATGTCTTAACTCTCGTTTTTCTTACACAGCCGATTTGCCTGCCGGCTCCACTACTTAATCATGCTTAGGGCACCCACGGGGCGCCACTACTCTCAGGGCGGGAGGGGGGGTCGACGAACCCCCCTCGCTACTCCGCTGTGTGGAAATCCTGTAGAGTCCTGTATAGTCTTGTGGAAGTCCTGTATAGTCCTGTGGGGTCCTGTAGGAAAATGTGTACACCTACTGTGGGCAGCTGATCACCCTTCACATAATATATTGAAAGTAAAGATTTTTGTTCCAAGTGCCGACAAAGGAGTAGGAGAAACTTTTGAGTTTGCCTGTGAGCTTTTCAATATGCACATCCCATTTTAAATGTTGATCTAAGTTTTACACATTTTCTGATAAAATTTTATATATAAAATCTTTATTAGCAAAAAAAGCTCTCGAGTATAAAACAGACTTTTACAATCATAGCCTTATATATAATAAAAATAAGGATAACCAATTTTAATAAAGAAAATAATCCACCTATATATCTAGTCAGAGTAAGGTAAAAGAATAAGTTTTTAAAATTTGTAAATCTAGATTTGTAATTTAAAGAACTTTTTTTTTGAGTTCTTGTAAAATTTGTATATCTTAAGCTTAATCTTTAATTAATAATATTTTTTTTAATTTCTGTAAAAATTTGTATCTAAACCTGAATTTGTAATTTCAACACTATAAGTGTTAATAGAGGTGCTTGTTGACTGAATATGAAAATTCAAAGAAACATTTTTTTCTGTGGTTAAAAGCAATCCGTTACTATCTAACCACAGCCCGACCCTGACAATGGTTCCGGAGTCTTTCCAGCTCAAGAAGATTTTCTGCAAAAGTTATCTGAATTTGTGACATAGGGCAAGTTATTCAGATACAGAAAAGGTAAAATGGGGCCAATTACATTGCCTTAAGGAATCCACAGGGTGATCACCCTTGCATTGGACACACAACCCACCCCATCCTTATCTTTACATGCTGTTTGCAATTCCCTGACTCTATAAACCTCTAGTTTTTTTAGTGGCAAACCATGGTCAAAGCTATGGACAAATGCTATAACATGTCTTGTTTTACTTTTTAAAATTGTCAAAGATGCACTCCAAACGATCAAAAATGGCCGTTTCAATTGATCTGCCCCTGATAAAGCCATGTTGTGACAAACTGAGAAGATTATGCTCATTAGAAAAGCTTATTAGCCAGTTTTTGGAAAACAATGGAATTAGGCTTATAGGCCTATAATTACTAAATTGTGTAGGGTAATTTTTTTTATGAATGGGAATCACAATAGTTTCTTTAAGTTTTTCAGGAAAAAATTATATCTTTAATAAAAACTGGTATACACAGTGGCACAAATAAGTTACACTTCTTTTAATGTAATGGTAGCAACCGACAGAACATCCTGTACAACATACAGCCACATTTTTTTTTATAATCGAATTGGTCTTCCGAAAAAACCACCTACCCCAAATTTTTTTGCAAAAATGTTAATTCATAAAAAAGTTATACTTACATGAATTAAGCATATCACAAAATATTTACCCATGCAATAAAAACTTTAAATGCAAAAATCTCAAAAGCCATTGTTCTAAGTGATATCAAAACACTATAACTTTTTTACCTAAAAATAATGGGATTTTGATCCAAGGAATCTACACATGGGCGTACTCAGCATGAAACTTAGGGAGGGGCAAATGTTAAAAATAATATAGGTTTATATTGAAATAAACAAACTAAAACGAAAAAACAAACATATATACAGTTTTCTAAATCTTAACCTATTATTGTAAAACAAAACGTCTGGAATCTTCAGCTTAAAACCTCTTCCACTTGTTTATTTTTTTCTAAAACTAATTTCCGGTGTTAATCTATCCTCTAAAAAGATCGGTCTACGGTACTACATGGCAATGCTGGCAAAATATGTAAAGCAGTTTTTGTTGTTGGAAAAAAATTCCGCTTGCTTTGCTACTTCCAAACTTTTTAACTCTTTATTAATTTTTTTGTCTCTTCACAATTTGTACGATAATTTAGCCTCATCGTCAAGCCTGTTTAAATAAAAAATTCTGAAAATTGTTTATTGCGCATCTTAAATTTACTGACTGACAAGTAAGAACATCATAACAAACGGATGTGGTGCCAATAGTTTGAAAACTAATAGATTTTCATTGGAAAAAAATATATATACTAATAGTAAGTAACAAAAAAGGTATAAAAAAGTTTTTATTCGTCTCATGTCTTGTCTAATGTTAGAATGAGTGAGTGAATAAACCCAACACGTGAAATAAAAGAAGAAAAAGTAAAAGAAGAGAAAACCAGAAAAAAATAATCAAGAACCAAATAACAAAGACAAAGAACACCAGAAGAAAGTATACACGAAAAAGACAAAAGAAGAAAGAAAAAAAGAAGCAATAGAACAAGCCAGAAGGGTGTCTGAAGCAAGAAACAGGCCCCATACAGAAATCGATAGGGATAAAAACAGCCCAACAAGCCACAAAAATCCCAGAAGGAAAAAAGCACAGGCTTACATTTATTTATTTATTGGTTAAGGTATCTACAGCAAATGCCAATTACAGATACCTAAACACTGCAGTTTACGGTCCATCTCAAAATTTCCGCACCAACCCTTACATGACCATCGTCCTCACAGTTGCTATATCAAATACAGCACAGGCCAAAAACAACAACAAACAAAGAAAAGCCAGGGCGTAAATTCCGGAATGAGTCGTAGATAATAACAATAGGACAACATGACTAGAGGCGAGTTAAAACCAATATTGCAAGAACAATAGGAAAAACATTCTAAAAATTAAATTTAAAGCACAAAAAATTAACTAGGAAAAAAAAGACAGCTAAAGTAGAAACAATAGAAAAGATAACAATAGAATGAATAATTAAAAAATATATAAAAGAACAATAGAAACTCGTATGTCAGTCTTAACTTGTCGTTTATTAATTTCTTAAATGTGCTTAGACTAGTTGTATCAATGTCGATTTCAGAGGCATATTGATTAAGATAATGACACATTTTGTATATTGGAGAATTTTTGTGCAAATTTGTCCTAGGATATGCCATATAAAACACATTAGAGTTACGTGAGTTTATTCTATTTACAGCAAAAGGTAGTTGTTGTTGTCACAGCGCCTCTTAGGATAAACAACATACCTCCTGAAATACATACATTTTACAGAGGTACTTTTAAAAATTACTGACATACAGCCTTTTACCTCGACAAATTGATATCTATCATTAAGATTGTATCAGATCAATTAGATATGAAGATACGTTTAAATCTGATAAAGATTTTATAAATATACAATGTCTAACTCTATCGAAGGCTTTCTCCATGTCAATATAAATAACGTCTACCTGAGTATCCACAGGGATCAGAGCCAAGAACCAAACATTGAATTGAAATACAGGATATGTACCAAAATTCAGAAGATTTTTTCCGGCTTTGAACAAGGATTTTAATAACCATAAATATATTTTTAAATGTACTCCATTATCCAGTCCATTGGTTATTAAATATTTAACTTGATTTAGCTATCATAATTGTCGGATATTATCGCGAATATATTTTAATCTAGGTACTCTACGCGTAGCACATTTTATAAAATAACACAAACCTAACCTTTTCTTTCAGGACCAAGTTCATTCGCAAATTTGGGACTAAAAAGCAATTATTTGTTTTAGGGACCATGTCTCGCCGTAAACAAACTGAGGAAACTGATAAGCTAACTCGTATTGCCATTGTCAATGCTGATAAGTGCAAACCAAAAAGGTAAAAGGTACATAAGTACCTACAATAAATAATTTTAAGCTTATTTACTTAATCTTAATAGTTTGATCGTTTTTGTAGTTCATGATTTTCATTTAGGTTTTACTTTAATTAACTTCATTTTTGTTAAGATATTTTAAAATACATAAACAAGGTCAAAAATAATAATTTTTAGATCTTAATATTTGTAAACAGAAAAATTTCAAAAACTGAAAAGGTTTTTTGATCTATGTATGTATGTTGTTGTGGTGTATTGTCAAGACGAAAGAGGGCCAGGGGTTGGTTTTAGTTATTGGCACACTACTTTACAACCCCAAGTCTTATTCGTCGTTAGTTCCAATTCCGCACGATCGAATCGATTTGACGGAGTTATTTCGATTCGAGTATACGGGACGGGATAAAAGTTTTATTAATCTTTAATCGGTTTGGGGTACACGACAGAGTTGTTGAGTTGAGTAAGGGTCAAAAACCCACTTATCTAAACCTACGCGGTTTAGTGCCAGCCGGAACCAATACACCCTATATAAAGTTAGTAGAACACCATTTTTTTTTATATGGGCACGGCAATGTGTTTGTTTTCACAACTAATTTACACTAATATATTTTTTAGATAAATCCATTATTTCTATAGGTGGTCTGCCAGTGGTGGATCTAGGGGACCAGAAGGGGCTCGGGCACATCTTCCCCTATACCTGACATCAAAAATTTTTTAGTTAAAAAAAAATATTTGTATCAACCACAACAAAATTTACCCACAAAAAAATCTATAAAAATTACTTCATTTTATTAACTGTGCATGAAGATAAAGAAATAATACACCTATATACCTATGTTTTATTCTTTTTGATTTACCTTGTATCTTGTAGTCAGTTTGTTCTTGTGTCAGGCAAGCCACGCTGAGGAAAGAAATGCCTTTTTCGGAAACACCGGTGTCCGTGGGTGACTATTATACCCCTATGAAGTTGCCTTTTATACTTTGTTAACAACAATCAAAATTAAAAAAAGACCTTTTTGTAAAGCCCAAAACACAGTAAAAAATATTTTTTAATTTAATTTGGGCATTAATAACACAAATCAAAAAAATGAAATAATTTCAGTAAACACCTAAAATGTCTATAAAAATACGCATAAATACACCGTCGTGGTGTAGTGGTAGCAATGTTTGTTTCCCACACCGGCGCACATTGGTTTCAGGACCCAGTTTTCGTGGCCAAAATTAAATTTTTTGAGTATTTTCAATCGAACTTTAAGGAAACACTTCTAAGTACGACTGATATAATTTTTGATGACTTGAACGTAGTTTTTGGTCTTTTTAGAGGGGGGCGGGGTACCACATCGGATCTATTTTCGATTTCACGTTAACCGAGTTCAATAAAATTTATAAACGGATTGAAGGTAGAATATAATTACAAAAAATCAACTCTCACCCCCTCTCTCACCTCCTACCCCTACCCCCACCCCTCTATAAGAATGTATTATTTGAGTAGTTCCTGTCGACCGATTTCAATAAAATTTGGCATATGGATGTAGGATCGGTGGTATAGTAATATAACGGAAATTCAGCCCCTCCCCCCTTCCCCCCACCGCTACCCCCACACACTTCATAAAAAATGCGCTTTTCGAGACCTTCCGTTAACGATTTCAACAGGATATGAAATAGGTGACAGAATAATATTACAAAAAAGCAGCCCCCAACCCTACCCCCACCTACAGAAATGTGGTTTAAGTGTCTATAATGACTGGTGGTATAGTAGCGCACTAAAATAACTTTCTGATGAGAGAAAGGAATGCTACATAATGTGTGTATATTTTTCTTCAAACAAATAAATAACAGGATAACAACAAAACATGAAAAACTTAAATGAACAGAATTCTAATCAAGAGTATTCTATCTATCTATATATGATATGTGATGAAAATATTATTCGATTTATAAATTGTCAATTTAATATAATAGGTACTTAATATTATTATAAATATTTTAAAATAAAGCTATTCTATATTACCAAAACAGAACTCAAAACTAATTAAATATCCAGATGATGCAAGCCGGAATTTATTAGATTGGTTTGGCTTATAAGCGTCATTAGCATTGATCAAAAAATCTTCTTCCAGCCAAGATTTCCACTTAATTAAAAAAGTATGTTTTTTCCGAGAAACTGCTTTCCACCTTTCATCAATCAAGCGACACAAGCGATTTATTTTTACCACAGAATCTTCTGAAATTTGTGGAACACGAGATCTAATGCTTAGAAGATGATCTTTTTTGCCTGCTTTTTCAAAAAGAAGAGATTTTTTTGAATTTTTCCATGTCTCCGTTTTGATCTGGAATAATCATTGAAAGTATATTTCTACACGGCTCAACACTGGTGAATATTTTAAGAGAATAATGATAATCTCTGCCATAACCAAACACTCACAGTTAAAACATACAGTTATTTTTTTATTTCTTAACAAATCTATTCAAGTTATCTCTCTCTGAGTATATGAGGAAGAATGAGTACGTTTGGGACATTCACTTTAATTTTGTTTAATGTTGCATGAAAAAACCAAATCAAAAAGCGAAGGGTACCGCTTTTGCAAATTGTCTGCCATTTTGAATTTTAGTAAAAACTTAAATTTTAAACCGAAATAGAAAATTCGTATGGGTACATTCCTACATAAAAAAATTGTTTTGTTTCAGATGCGTTGTCTACTACATTTTGTGTCATTCTTATAACTTGTATCTGTTTGAATCCGTAACTAGGTGTGAAAAAAAATCGACTTTTTTGGAAAACGCAGATTTTCCGCAATTTTTTTTTGTTGATATTTGACACTAGGCTTTATATTATTTTTTGATGATATGCAAAAGCCCGCCTTCGCTGGCCTTTTTCAGATTACCATTGAAACAGATTTTTTTTTGTTCTTAAAAACAAATTTTTTTATTTTAATTTTTAAACTATATAGAGTACTGTAAGTATATTTATCCTTCCTAGTAAAATTTTCTACATACCTTTAACTATTTAAAAAATGTCCCTTCACTTGATTCACAATTAGCAAGCACAGTGCAGCTACAAATCTACTGAAATTTCTTGCCCATTTAAAGGAACAAAAAAGTTTGTGATAAGAAGCATCATATCAGGACAAAAAAGAACACGAAAATTAAAAAAAAGCACTGATAACTGTTCGTCCATTTATCCGCTTGAAATCTACATACCAAAAGTTTTTTGGCCACGAAAATGTGGTCCAGAAACTAATGTGCGGCGGTCCGGGTTCGATTCCTGGCTAGATACTTGTTTGTTTGTGTTTGTTTAAAAATACTTTAACTTTGCTAAAACTTTGCGAAACTGGGCGATTGATCCTGATTGGATGGAAAGTCCCAGTGTAAATAAAAAAAAGCATAAATACACCCTTATAATGTATAATTCTATTTTTAGATGCCGACAAGAGTGCAAAAAATCTTGTCCTGTGGTGCGTATGGGCAAACTATGTATCGAAGTGAGTCCTAACAGCAAGATAGCGTCCATTTCTGAAGAGCTTTGTATCGGGTGTGGTATTTGTGTTAAGGTTGGTATAGTCTTTAAAGACTTTATACTTTATGTAGTAAAAAAAGCACAATTTTAACTGTTTCGTCCATGGGGGGTTAAGGTCCTCATTGTAAAGCGCCTTTACGATCAGTGTCCTTATGTGGGGTGGGTGGGGGTTGTAATTAGATAACATTCTTTCAACAACATTGTTTTTACCATGATTTATGTGGTGTGAATGCCTTTGAGGAATGTTAAAGAGTATGGCTGAAATATCTTGGCAGTCAATAAGACCATTTACTAATTTATACAAAAAAGATATTGAAGCATTTTCCTTCGTTTTTCTAAGCACTGAAATCCACACAAAAGTAGTCCTGTTTCATAAGAGGTATTCTGAAATGAGAAATGATGCTTAAATAGTAAAAAACACTTTAAGAACATATTTTGAACATTTTCGAGCCCATTGATGTGACAATTATAAATTGCACTCCAGATAATAGAGCAATACTCCATGATACTGCGAACAAGAGAGTTATGTAAGAATTTTATTGCTTCTGTATCCCAAATATGTTGGGTATTTCTTTTTGAGAAGCCTTACAGTTGGCAGCATTTCGATACGAATGTCAAAAGAAAGATTATTTTGAAAAATTACACCTAAGTTTTTAAACTGACTAACACTTTCGAGGGAAATATTGTTTATCGTATAGTGATGTATATAATGGTTGGTAATCTTAAAAAAACTTATTGTTTTGCACTTACAAGAAACCTCTCTCTTCAAATCTAAGTGTAGATTAACCACACTATGTACAATGGTACAAAATTTCAATTCAGCATATAAGATAAAATTGAAAAATTTAAAGCAGTTTTTAATGTCATTAATAAAAAGTAAAAATAGAATTGGACCAATATGGGATCCCTGTGGTACTCCAGAATGAACCACTTTTCTTTCTGATGTGATGCCACCTATGCTGACCAGTTGAATTCTACCGTACAAGTAAAATTCAAGCCAAGAAAGATAGACCTCCGAGATTCCAATCACTGACATTTTTTGTAGTAGTGGATAATGGCAAACGCTATCAAAAGCTTTGTTAAAATCAGTATAAAACACATCAACTTGCTGTTTACTTTCAATTGCTTTAATACCTTTGAAAAATCCATGTTGTTTAACTATTTTACATTTGAACGTGTTAAACAGTTTTTCAGTAATAATGGACTCCAATAATTTTGGCAGTGCTGATATGATTGATATCGCTTTGTAATTGGCTTTATCCGATTTATACCCTGTTTCGAAGATAAGTGAAGATTGTTTCCAGATCTTGGGAAAAGTGTCTGTATCCAAAGAGAGCTGAAAAATATCTCTAAGAGGTGATGCGATAGAACTGTAATATCTTTTTATGAATGAATTTGGGACTTTGTAAAGACCTGCCTTTTTGCTGACATCCAGGCATTGAATATTTTTGGTAATTTCACTTGTGGAGTAGATGTGGGCGGTTAAGTTTGTGATACGTTTTACTCCTGAGATGTCAGCGCTCTCAGAGTCAAAGTTTAAGTGGCCAGAGAAACACTATTGGAAGTATTTCACAAGGGCATTCGAAATCGTTTTAGGAGAACTGTAAGATGTGTTGCGGAATTTCATTGCGCTGGGAATTTCAGCGTCTTTTTTAAGAGATTGTATGTAACTCCAGAAGTAAGTGCTTAACACTCTTAGGGATCAAAAGTTCGGTTTTGTTGGTAAACAGCAAGTAATTAAGATCAATTTGTAACTTATATTCCCTACGTAAAAATGAGTAATGTTCATAATTTTGCTGAGTTCTCTTTTTCTTATAGTTTTTATATGTTTTATTTTTGTTGCCAATTAACTTACGCAAGTTTGAATCGAAAGTGGATACGTAAAATTTCTCAAGAGCTGTGTTAATATTTTCACAGGATTTAATAAACAACCAATCCGTATTGGCAATGTGCCGGTTTAGTGATAAGTAGTCAGCTCTTTGAAAATCGTGAACTTTAATGTTGGTGTCATGCTTAAGCTTAGCAACGTGCATATTTTTGATCGCATGGCTGAAATGAAGTGGAGAATGGTAGACGTCGATATTGTTGATGGAGTCACATAAGTTGATTATTGGGGCACTCTTATCATTGTCGATCAGTAATTACTTAATATACTTTCCAAATTATTTTTTGCGGTATTAAGAGAATTTGCAATTTGGAAACGCATATAACAATCATCACGAAAAATGTTGGTTGCATTCGGCGGCGCAACTTTTGGAGTGGTTTGTTGCAGATTAATACCTAGCTTTAGACTATAATAGTCAACTTAATTTGTTTTTAAAAGTTATGAATTTTTATACAGTCGATATTTTAGTATGTATCGTTTTTCAAGTACGATGATTTCAAAAATTAATTTTTAAAGTTATCATATTTCCTTGAAAAAGCATGATTTATTATTAATAATCTCAGCAACGTCCTCCTTTGAACTCATTTTGATAACTGAATGTGCTAATAGCGATAAATCGCGCCAAAAAAAAAGTTTATTCTGGTCGCTCGAAGCTGACAGGCCACGCATCGCGACACCACGCTGGTAGCTCTCACTCTGAATGTTTTTATTTGATAACACTAGATTGTTTTACTTTCGCATTGACGCCATGCTTGTCGCATCGCTTGCCAGTTCCACTCTGAACAGACTTTTTTACACAGAAACTATTTTTTATAATTTTTCTAATACCTTTAGATGGTTGCAAGTATGATTGCCAATATCAAATTTTAACAATTTTCTTAAGTTAAACGAAACAACCTGTTAATTATTATATTATATGTTATGTCCAGTCAAAAGTCCACCAACAAAAAAGATGCAAAATTTAAAAATATATGTTTGCAATATCCTTTGCAACACACATTGAAGCCGTGTGTTAATCTAGGGGGATTTCATTAATTATTTTTTTAAGATATTAAAAAAAAAATAATACTGCAACTTATAATAACAAAAAAATTTGAATCCAAGAAAACGGTAAGCAAAGTGCAATTTATAGCCTTTTTTGTTTTTGATTAGACGTGCTTTTACTGTTTTGCCATTACACGTTAATAAATCTTTTTAAACAGTTTGTGGTGCAGTGGCAGAGTCTTATAATTAAGGTAACGTATGCATAGTAAGTTTTTATATAATATGTCTTTCTGTTACATATAGCGTAATTTAAAAAGATAGTTGAAAAATTTTAAAAAAATAAAAATCAGATTAAGATAATGTTTCTTATATGGTCGTATATAAAATAACAACCAGGGTTTCTACTAAAGGATACTTAAAAAAACTTTTGCCTTTTTTAGTCGGTGGATTTATTTACAAACGCCGTTAAATTATTTTACTCTCGGTTACCAGTTTAAAATTTTGCACCATGTTTGTCCATAAACACGTTGGGAGACACTCGATGAGAGTTACTTCCCCCCTTACCCTAATTTAGTCACAAACAGACCGACAAACTTTACAACAAAATCGTTGCTTTAGGTCAAGAAATAAATAAATAAATACCACCACACGTTTTTGTTTGTTTTTCTATTTTAATCGTCTTAGTCAGCGAGAAGAATACTACTAGTTTGGTAATTTAACCAATCAAAAAAGTTAGTAATGGTGCAGACTTAATGAAACACACTGTGTAAACAATTATTATTTATTTTTACTTAAAACAAAAAGAAATAGGTTTAGTTACCTAAGTTTATGTTTTGAATATGTTTGCTAATTTATCCCATCTAGTAAATCCAATAACAAAAAACTTAATGAAACACACTGTATAAAGAAGTATTATTTATTTTTACTTAAAACAAAAAGAAATAGGTTTAGGTAACCAAGATTATTTTTTGAATATTAATAGGTTTTTTAAACTTAAACTATAAGTAAGCAATGGTGCAGATTTAATGAAACACCCTGTATAAAGAATTAAAATTTATTTTTACCTAATAACAAAAGCAATGGGTTTAGGTAATAGTTTTTTTTAAATAATATTTTTCCTTTATTAAAATCATAAGTTAGCAATGGTGCAAACTTAAAGAATCACCCTGTAAAAAGAAATAATTTTTATGTTATCTAATAGCAAAACATAATAGGCACAAAGTTTTTTTTTTAAGAATAACCAATATGTTTCCTTCATTTAAATAATAAATTAGACATAATGAAACACCCTGTATATAAAGATTGCTGTGCTATAGTTTTAAATAATACTTAATATAAAACAATAAAGTTGTTTCTAACCTATAAACGAAATAAAAATATATTTATGTCATTGTTTTAATTTAATCCCCCTAGATCATAAAACCGACACACTGTGCAACGGTACTAATCCAAATCACTGCGCGGTTCTTCGCACCTAACGGCCAACATTTAAGTTTTTTGAATTATACAGAAATGCCCATTTGAAGCTATCACCATTATCAATTTACCGAGCAACTTGCAAAGCCAAACAACTCACCGTTACGGCAAGAACTCCTTCAAGCTGCATCGTCTTCCGATTCCACGTCCTGGAGAAGTACTGGGACTTGTAGGAACCAACGGTATCGGAAAGAGTACCGCCTTAAAAATCTTGGCTGGAAAACAAAAGCCAAACTTGGGACGTTATATGGTAAGCTTTGCTGGCTGTTTTTAATATTTGTTTTTGAGGAGACAATTAGGAGGTTAATTTGCAAAATCAGGCCTAACCTAAGGTATACAGAACATTTTAGTTATGTTTTTTTTTATAGAATGACTCTCTGGCACCCTTGAGAATTTTAAAATATTAAAATGGCGGCCGATTAAAGATAAAAAAATTATAAAGAAAAAAATGTTTTGAAAACAATAATCCTAAACTGAGCACAATCAATAGATGTTGGGGTCCCATTGAACCTAGTAAAATCCGCGACTGGTGTCACTTTAGAAAAATTGTCATAATGGCTCCGCCAACACCATTTGGGATTTTTACTAGTTTTCCTTAATTAGCTTTTTACTCAGAAAGTACTCATGTTTTGAGAAAAGAGGCCAATGCCTTTTACAGGGTTTCCACTATTCATAAAAACAGGGAATGGCAAAATCTGTAAGCGAAGTTAGATTATGTCAGGGAATTGGTCAGAAACGTGTGCGAAATTTCTTGATTTAAAAAATTTTGCTTAAATAAATCACTATTATTGTATGCTTTTATATTAACTGAAGTTTAAATAATATCAGTTTGTAGTCTGGTAGAGACCACCATGAGCGCAGTTTAAATGCTCGTTGTGGTCGTTGAAAGAAATAAATGTATGAGGGCGGTTCAGATATGATGAAGACAAATGCTGTAGATGGCACGCATGTATGTTTTAAAGGTCGTGGCTTGAGTATGTGATAGCTGGGTCCCTTACGAACAGTCTGGCATAGTTTTCATCGGGAGCGCATGTTTGACGCGCGTGCTAACGACGATGAGTGAACATCAAGTGCCGACCTCCGTTGCACAACGTATTCATTCGTTTTTTAGTGTGGAAAGGCGTTAAAAACCTCGAAATTTTTCTGCGTTTGCCAAATCAGTTCGGTAGTGAGTGCCTGAGTAGGGCTGCTGTGTTTAAATGGGCCAAAGCATTCAAGGATGGCCACGAAACCGTCGACAATGAGCCACATGATCGTCGACCGCGAACCAGCATCACACCAGCCAACATTTATCGCGTAAAACAACTCATTTTGGAAGACCGTAGGATGAATATTCGAGACATTTCGGCTGAACTAGGCATTATTATTGGTTGTGTAGAACCTATCATCCACGAACAACTTATATAGCAAAATAATAGCGGAATGGGTTCCTAAACTGTTGAACTTCGAGCAAAAATTCACGCGCCTTCATATCGCGCGTTTCACGCTCGATACAATATCGGAATTGGGCTGGGAGGTACTGGAACACCCTCCCTACAGTCCGGATTTATTACCCTACCACTACCACATGTTTGGACCACTGAATGAAGCCCTCGGACGTCAAAGATTCAACACCGACGACGAGGTAGAGAAGTTCGTGCGCACATGGCTGTCCGAGTTGCCCAATAAATTCTTCGATACTGGCATCAAAAAGCTTCCGGAAAGATGGACAAAATACGCAACTTGCGAGGGGAAGTACCTAGAAAAACTGTAGATTTTTAAAAAAAAATTTGATAGTAAATAAACGTCTCAGAGCATTTGTCTCGATCATATTTGAACCACCCTCGTATTTTAAAAAACCGTAGTTAAAAACATTTATTTTTTAATATCAAGGAAATTTTTCATTGATGCCAGGGAAAGTCAGGGAATTTTAAATTAAAATTTTGATGGCAATCCTGTTTTATTTGGGTTAGATGTGGAATAACATGTTTCTAACCAACATGCTAAAAATTTATATCGATACTATTGCGACAAATGCCTTCATCTCGCATCTATGACTTGGATTTTCTAGTTTTTAAAAAACATCGTTCAATGCATTTATGTGGGTCTTCGAGTTATAAGGCCAAACATTTCAGTGCTATTTTGAGTTTTGATAATTTTTTGTCTTAAGTGACCGTTAAAATAACATAAAATAAATACTGATGAGTAACCTATAAAATAAGATTTACTATAGTCCTTGCCATAGGTAGTTACACTTTTGTAACATTTCCAACCTCATGGCATGTCTAAGTTGTTTTTATCTGTGCACTTTTTTTGTCAACCTACAGTCAGCATCTTTTCATCCAGAGATAATGACAGTTTTACCAACATTAAATATTGACTTTTTAATATATGTCTGGTTAGGAATTTTCCAAAATTGCCATCTTGTATTTGGTGTTAGTTTGACAGATATCCAGTGTGATATTGTGATCCCAAAGGTTTGGGTTTCTGACCTCTGTAGTGCTATTAGCAGTAATACAAACAATCCGTGAAGGCCTCCAAGTCGGTTTAAAGATGACAAAAAAACATGTTTTGATAAGTTTTATTCAGTTTTTCGAAAAACAAAGCATTTTAGAGATAGACGTCAAGAACACTTTTCTGTAGAAAGTAAAATTTTCTATTTAAAGATGTACATATTACAAAGTTATGTTAAAGATCAGGTTAATACACCAGGGGCGTCCGCATATTAAATATATGTCTTTACAACAATAATTATTTTTGCAATTTGTTCCACCTTATGCTATTTTTTTACTTATTTCTACTCCACTACATCAGGCTCCATTTATTTTTGGTAGGATCCACCAGATTGGACGGAAATCTTAAGCCACTTCAGGGGCAGCGAATTGCAAAACTTCTTCACCAAAATTTTGGAAGATGATCTAAAGGCCCTTATCAAACCTCAGTATGTGGATCAAATTCCTAAAGCTGTCAAAGGCACTGTAGGTCAGTTGCTGGATAAGAAGGACGAGCTCAAGAATCAGGAAGTAATTTGTGACATGTTGGGTAAGTTGACAATACTAATTTCCAAAAATCAAAAAAAAAATCGGTGGTTATGTCACAGTTTGGTGTGTGTAGCCTAAGGTCACTTTGGTAGAGCAAGCTTTATAGGTAGCGAAGCCTGACATTGATTTCCTATTTTTTTATTATAATTTTTGACATATTTTTCTCGGTTATGCATTGGCAGTTCGTTCTTATTTTAAAAATATAGTTTTAACACAGTCTAATATCTATTTAATAATAATAGAGTTTAAAGATGGTTTGCAGCATAATTTTTTTATTTCTAAATATATGAATATATATAGTTTAGGTACCTTTAAACTCTGTAGAACAACATCTTTAAAATAACACCGAGCGGCCAATGCGAAACCGAGGAAAACATGTGAAAATAATAACCAAAAAATAGAAAATCAATTACAGGCTCCGCTTCCTATAAATCTTTGCTTTACGATGAGTGTCCTTAGTGTAGCCAAGGCTTTTTAATATACCCTTATACCTACTCAACAAAGCGAGTTCGTTAAGTAATTGTTCTAATTTTATTCACCGATTACATCGGTTTTTTGACATATGACGTCCATCTGACATTTTCGTTCGTTGAGTCCGATGACCATCAAAAAATAAAAAAAGAACGCGATGATTTCTTACCATCGCTTTTTTTCGCTTTTTTTTTTTCGTTTTCTCTAAATTTCCCTGGTGTAAATGAGTACATGGAAAAACATTTTTAAGGTAACCTTCAATAATTAATTTAAGAACTTGAGTGTTATCATCGATGATCTCATCGGTGAATTTACAAATTGGCCTAGGGTCTCAAAAGACCTTTGGTAGAGTATTGCCAGACCGAAAATTAAATCAGAAACAAAGAGCTTAGGTCAGGGTTGCCATTACAGTTTGAGAGTAGAGGGTATAGGTAACACAAACCAAACTCTTTTTTTTCTGATTTTTTACTTTTTCACATTTTAGGTTTGGATAAAAAAAATTCTGTTTTTATTGATTATTCTTTGAAAATGAAACCGTTTTTTTTTGGAATGCTTCTTATAGTGTCTGTGACAAAATAAGGAGTGACAAAATAGGGCGTGACAATACAGTGCATGGACAAATTAGAGCGTGACAAAATCGCGCGTCAACAAAATAGCCCAAGGACAAAATAGCGCTTGACGAAATAGCGCATGTTTTTTTTTAGTTCAATTATCTCACCGTATATTATCTCAAGTCGAATTGTCCTGTCCAGCCAAGGTGGACCAGGGGCCGAGGATAGTTGATAGTAGACCTGGTTAGATTAGTATCTTAACCTAACCATACCACTAAACCACCACTCAAGGGTTAATAGCCATCTCAATTTACTTCGTTTCGGTTTTATTTATTGGTTCTGTCTTTTATTGTAACGCAGGACCGGTTAGTTCTTTGATCGAACGATCCTCTTAACGTTCCTTCTGAAGGCCGGCACTGATGTGAACTTTCCACGACTTCTAAGTAACGCAATTTTATTTTAATACAAATTTCAAGCTAGCTACCGGGTTTAAATCGATTTTCAGGAAGGCTTATCTCATTTTACTTATTTAGACTTGAATAACGTCAAAGAACGAGAAATCGGCGCCTTGTCTGGTGGAGAGCTGCAACGTTTTGCCTGCGCCATGGTGTGCATCCAAAATGGCGACATTTTTATGTTCGACGAACCTTCTTCTTATTTGGACGTTAAGCAACGTTTAAACGCTGCCCTGACCATAAGATCGTTGATACATCCTGAAAAGTAAGTAGATAAAATACTAACAATAAAAATATAGATCGCGACATTGCCTATTTTAGCGGGTATCATTTTTGCATGGGTCCTTGTAAGATGACTGAGGTTACAAAATCCGAGTGATATATTCTCGGACACCATCCTGATATTCGTTTAATAATTCAAAAGGTCGAAAATGCAAAAGGTGGAAATATCGAAATTATAAAGGGTCGAAATTACATAAGGTTGAAAATACAAAAGGTCGAAATTACAAATCGAAAGTCCAAAAGGTCGAAATAACATAAGGTCGATTATAAAAAGGTCGATTATAAAAAGGTCGAAATTACAAAAGGTTGAAAATACAGAGAGTCGGAATTATAAAAGATCGAAAATATAAAAGGTCGAAATTACAAAAGGTCAAAATTACAAAAAGTCTCATTACAAACGATCGAAAACACAAAATATTGAAACTGCCCAAAGTATAAATATCGCTTCTTTCCAGAAAGACTCGCAAAAGTCAAAATATGCAAATTGCCAGGAGAGCCGCCTAAACATTTTGGAAATTTAACCTGTACAATGACCTGACCTGTATTTGCTAGAAACAAAAAAACAATATAATTTCATATGAGTTACAACTGTACATAATATAGTCAGTTTTTTTAGTTATGGCCTATATCTCTGGAAAGCAGCGATATACAAAACCAATTAACCTAACCATGTCGAATTGCCCTGTCCAGCCGAGGTTTGTGTTCTAACCTGACGCGGTTGGGATATTACCCAAAAAAAACTATCCTGGGGTGGTCAGGTAAGTTTTTTTTTATATAATAAGCTTTCCAAGTCAGGTTAGGATACCAACTAGGTCAACTATCCTCGGCCCTTGGGCCCCTTTGACTGGACAGGGCAATTGGTTACGTAATTTTGAAGTTATTTTTTTAATTTTTCGATTTTTTCGCCTTTCGACGTTTTCCGCCTTTTTACATTTGACCTTATGCAATTTCGACCTTTTGTATTTTCGACCTTATATAATTGCGACCTTTTGTCATTTCGATCTTGTGATTTTCGAACTTTTGGTTTCGAATTTTTATACTTTCAACCTTTTGTCCGCCGCCAATAAAAAAATAAAACAGCAAACAACATTAAAAGTATATATTAAAAAAAATTAAATTAAAGACCAAACAATTAATACTACTGTTAGTACTGTTGCACACATTTAAATATGTGGGTACAAAAAATCATCTAAACAAAAAAATCAGGCAAAAAATAAGATAATAAAGAGATTTTTGAAAGAATCAGGTTAAATAATAATTAAAAGATACAAATACAGTTAATAAAATAATAATTTTAAAAAAATGTTTACATATTTTACAATTATTAAGTATGTTAAAGAGTTTTAAATTTAGGACAAATATTAGCAGAATTTTTAATGTAAACTGTTCACCTTTGTCAAACTTCCTAGGAGTATTTTTATAAAAAGACCAATAAAAATCATTAGACATTTGATTCAAAATCAAGTTTAATATTTTAAAAATAAATGTTTAAAAGTGAGAATAAATAAATAAGTGTAAAATGAACATCACAAGTTAAGCAGCCACAGACAAAAGTGTGGTGGGTGTATCAGTCTACATAAAATTTTTGAAGGCTATGGTATGCCCTTAGAGTAATAACTGTAAGCTAAGGGTATGCCCAAGTTTCGGGCAGTGTTTTCATAGTTTTCCGAATCCTCCGGTACCTTTTTATAAATCTTAATACTCTCGTAAATGAGAAAATTCCTTATTAAGCTAATCTTTTAATGGGTTGAAATGGGTTGATCATGCAATTTCAGTTTTTTTCTTCAATTTTATTATAGTTCTGAATTGTAAAAAAATAAATTTGCTATTAGTCATGCTAATGTAGCTGTATAGCTGTGTAATACATCAATCGATTGGAAATTTTACTGGCTATAAAAAATATTAAAACAAATTTTGACGCATCTCATATTATTATTTGTCCAGAAATCTGTATTTAATATAACAAAAACTTAGATGTTTTCCAAAGTCACAAATTGAAGCTGTCCTGGACAGCTACGTATTTAAACTAGGAAGCTGAGTTATATAGACTGCTGAAACCAGTTTCAATCTCTACCAGATTGGTGTCTTTAGGTATTTTGGAAACACTTGTGCTTTTTGAGAAAAAATGGTTTAGTTAAAAAAAAACACTTTACACTTAAGAAACTACCCTTAAATCGACACCCTGTAAGGGTTATATTTTTAAAACGACATAGATAAACAATGTTACGAATTTTATTAACATTCATTTTTACGGGGTTTCTTCCAGAATTAAAAAAAAAAAATTGAAAACCCCGTTTTTACCAAACTGCAGCACCGCGAAAGGAACGTTAATGTTTTTCGATTGGTGTATGTGAGTAAATATGTTTGTGTCACGCTAGAGGCTAAATGGCTGAACCGATTTTGACAAAAAAGTGTCGTTGAATTGCTACTCATCCCGAAGGTGCTATAGAGTATATACATGGCGGTCTTCCGTCTTCAGACGTCATTTTGTTACATGATGTAGGCTTTAAGGCATACAAATTATCTAAATTTCAGGCGATTTTATTGAAATTCCTTTGATTACCTATAGCAAATGTCCTCTAATTTGCTTTAGTTACTTTGTAGTCCTCCCTGCTCCCACCCATATCCCCTCCTGTCATTCCCCCCACCATATTCAAAAACCATATTCGCATAATTTTATCAAACATAAAGCGATTTCAAAAATTCTTTCTATATACACTTTCAGATTTTTTTCCAACACCATTTTACAAGTCCCCCCCTCTCCCTTTTTCCTCCCCGCCTCTTTCCTCCCCGCCATCCTTATTAGTAATAGTTGTAACTATAATTCACAAATATAAAGCGATTTCAAAAGTTCTTTCTGCACACGCTTAAAGACTTTTTTCCTAGTTTCCCTCTTCCTCTTCCTCATTTCTCCCCACCCTTCTTATTAGTAATAGTTGTAGCTATACCTTTCACGAATTTAGAGCAATTTTAAAAATTCTTTCGGCACACGCTTTAAGATTTTTTTCGACACCATTTTACTAGTTGAGTTTTTGAATATGCATCTCTTAGTTTGTAATTTTAAGTTAAAATAGCGAGAAATTGGTCTATTTAATCCGGAAAAAAACTGGATGAGGTTTAATTTTAGGAAGAAAATAACGACCACAACTTCATAGCATATATTTTTTTGTAGATTTGTCATCGTGGTTGAGCACGACTTGAGCGTTTTAGATTACCTTTCCGACTTCATTTGCTGCCTTTACGGAGTTCCTGGTGCTTATGGAGTGGTCACTATGCCCTTCTCCGTTCGCGAAGGTATCAACATTTTCCTCGACGGTTTTGTGCCAACCGAAAATCTAAGGTTCAGGGATGAATCTTTGGTTTTCAAGGTGTCGGATTCGGCTTCAGAGGAAGAGGTAATAGTCTGTTTAATTAACGAGGCGGAAATGAGAGGGTTATGCTTTGCATAAATAGCAACACTGCATCGCTGGGGGAGCCGAAGAGGCAGCGCGGGTAAACGAATAGTTTGAAAATTTGGCGCGAAAGGTTATTACGCAAAACTTTGTAAATTTGTTTGTTTTTCACTTTCGACAATAATTTTCGTGGTTCTTGTTTTTTGATAAAGTTTAAAAAGGGGTCCTACTAACTTTTTTTCTTTAAAATTGCTCCCCTCTCCTTCTTTTGGGAAGGTAAAATCGGTGTTAACCTTACCCTGGTCAATAACACCGATTTCGATCTAAAAAAAGTGGGTCAGGGAGCGGATTTAAAAAATCGTTTTGTTAATAAATAAAAAAAATGTTTCTCGACAACAGTGTGTATTCAAAATTTTTAGAACGTCGCAGTATCGTTAGTTTTATCACTATCTTTATAAGCAATGGTTTTTATAAACTTTTCGATAATTCATAGAGACACGCTCGGTGCCTTTATTTACATCCTATAATGCTATACTAACATGTAGAACCGGCAACATATTGCAGATCATTAACAGAAGATTTCAACTTAAGGATTTATTTTCATTTGCACATGCGTATGTTGGCGCGCAGGGACAGATATGTGACCGTGAGCTATGTGTCCGCCATTTTTTTGTTCGTTTACTTTTTGCATAACATCTTAAAACGCCAGGGAAAGTCAAAGAGCGACTAAAAATCCAATTTTGACTTTTAAAAAAGCTGATCTAATTTAGTTCCAGATATTTGCATCCATAATTTTGCTAAACGAAAGAGATAGGTCTGCAAACTAGAGCACATGGTATATCATAATACTCGCTATACTGTTCACAATAAACCTGCATAATTATTTTAAAAAAAACTACGAATTTAATACGCAATTTGATTAATTAGGAAACCAACTGCGAAATAATAGTTAGCATAATATCAATTTCTTAACACCTGATAGGGGACGACTTATCCTCATAATGATTGAATAAACATTTTTATTTAGTATTTTGTTATTATTATATCACATTTTTATACACAAAACATCAATATTTATAACTCAGTAACTATTTACCTCTCTAGCCCATAAGCTAATGGCTAGAAAAGGTATTGCTATCATCAAAATATATTTTTTAGAATACCTTAAGTAGTATTTACTAAACACAAACCTTACAAAAAAATATAAAAATTTTTTTTTTGTTTATTTCGGTTGACAATAGGAGTATTTTGAAATTCCACAGTTAATAAGGGTAGTTAGAAAACAGAAAACATTGATTTTAATTTTAGACTAAAAAAAATTCTTGTTAGAATTTATGTTATATGTAACCAAAAATATGGTCAGAGCTTTTGTTTTTCAGATATTTTATTTTTAAAAAATGATTTGTGAATTTAGAAAGGGATGGTTATATCTTACGGGTTAGATACATTATAATTTATGGATACATTTAGTTAAATCCACGGATAATAGAACATGACGGATTGGATTTGACCAAAGTAAAAGCGGCAAATAAAAAATGGCCGTCGTCCCGACCTTTTTAACCATTGACATTTCGTTCTCTGGTTTAGAAATGTCAAGGGCTTGTCAACCGCTTTTTGTTTATTTGTTTTTACCAGTATTTTTTAAATTAAATTTGGGAAAATCTAACTGTTAAAAAATGTTCAGGGTTTTAAAATATTATATTATATATTATAGTAGGAAAAGTCCGAGAATTTTTTTATTTTTTAACAAGAATACAACAAAAATAAAAACAACTCTTCGTTATTTTGACAAGGCCGTAATAAAATCAAAGTATAAGTTGGTTTGGTTAGGCTGCCTACCAGTGCCCAACTATTAGCTCACACTACTACTATATAAGTAGTGTGAGCTATGGTGATCCTAATTTTTTCAAGAAAAAAAAAGTTGCTCCGATTTCAAAATTTTTTATATATCTTTGCGTTTCAGATGATTTTGAAACTTTTTTGTTTTGCTGTCTGTATGTCTGTCTGTATGTCTGTCTGTAACGACCAACCCGCATAACTCAAAAACGGCTTGTCCGATTTTAATGAAATTTGGTACCTAAGTTGGGTCTTGGGCCGTGATGGTCCCATTTAAAAATGATCAAAATCCACCGAACGCAAGCCAAATAAAAGGGTGGGGGTAGATTCCAAAAATTAGAGTTTATGTGAAAATATGGCGTGTGTGATATCAAACGAAAGGTAATTAAGTCTGGAGTTAAACAAAATGAATTTTAGTTTATTTAAAAAAAAGGGTGGGGGTAGATGTCAAAAATTAGAGATTAAGTGAAAATATGGCGTGTGTGATATCAAACGAAAGGTAATTGAGTCTGGAGTTAAACAAAATACATTTTAATTTTTTTTTTAAAGGGTAGGGGTAGATTTTAAAAATTAGAGTTTAAGTCAAAACATGGCTTGTGTGGTATCAAACGAAAGGTAATTGAGTCTGGAGTTGAATAAAATATATTTCAGTTTTTAGTTATATTAGCTGACACGTACACTATGACTATAGTACCTAGTGTGAGCTTAGGTGCCCATAGATTGGCAGAGTATTTTTACCACGTTTTCAATGGTTAATGTCAAACGCATGGTGTACCCACTCTTTCTATTTTGGTTGGTTGTAAAATCAAATCTCTAGCTGATCTAATATCTCTAGTGAAACCGACTTTGCATAGTTGGTTTTAAAAAATGTACTATTCTGTATAACGCCGTATAAGTAAGTGGTTTGTTTGTCCTATGGCACCCATCTAATAATATGTTATTTTAACATGTATAGGTTAAAAGAATGAGTCATTACGAATACCCTGCAATGCAAAAAACTATGGGTAACTTTAAATTAAAAGTTGCAAAGGGACAGTTCTCCGACTCAGAAATCTTGGTGCTTCTTGGAGAAAATGGAACCGGAAAAACTACCTTTATCAGAATGTTAGCTGGTAATTTGGAACCTGATGCGGAATCAGGTAAGATTAATTTAGTTGTAGACATCGGATTATCATTTTAGTCTTATTCCTATTTTGCTGTCATTTTGAAACGCCCAATCGCAAGGTTCCTTGTCCACCTCTAGACCGAGTTTTGTTTGTCCCTTTCTGAGGGACTGTGTAACAAAGCCCGCCTTCACGCGATTTCATCCGACCTGGTCAGCGGCCGGTCTGAAGGGTTGGACTAAATTATATAGTTCTGTCATTTCAAAAAGCCACACAAAAAGCTGGCGCGTGACACCCTAATCATAATAACCTTTTTGGGATTTGCAGGAGACTGTACAAAAATTGAAAATTTATTTTCAAATTTTGGGAAAAATTTCTGTGTTTTAAGCACGGTTAGGTATACATCATTCTTTAAAGTTAAAGTTTCGAACATACCTTATACCATTCTATAAGTACCTAATCCCTTCTCAAAATATAACAAAGGCTTTCGAAAGGTACCACCTGCATTCTTTAATACAGGGTCAAACTCATTTTAAAATTGTTAGCGGTTTTGTTTATATTACGGATTAGAATTCATATCATTATTACTGTGACATTTTTATTATTATTGTGAATAATAACAATTACAAACCTGTATATTTTAGTTTGTTTTTATAAGTGAGGACCTAGTAATTGATATTAATAATGGCGTTTTGGCGGCCATTTGAAACACCACAAACGCATTTTTGGAGACCATTTTAGGACCAAGGAGGAGAAGAAGCGGTGGTACCATTAGAGTCTGCGGTTTTACAGGAACCAAACCTTAACCCTAAAAAATAAATGGATCCATGATGAAACTGACACCTTCCTAGCTAGCCTATTATCACACTTCAAGTGAAGCCATGATAATATATTAACCTTGATAACAGTTTTTGTAAATATCTCGGAAACTAAAGCTCCTACAAAGTTTTTGGTAATAACACGAATTACCCAAGTAACATTTCTTTATTTATAGCAGAAGCTAAAAGGTTGCCAGCGCCTTTCCTTAAAACCATTAGTTTCAATGTTTGGTCGCTAGCACGTTCCCATTACCCTTATATACCCCTTAGACCTCCTAAACGGGACTCCCCAATTGGTGGTGGCAACCTATGTATTAAACTCACTATAAAACCATAAGAAATAAACTCCAGCTTCGCCCTCTAGCGGTTCCACCAGTATAGAACCTTTTAGAGCCTAAAGCTATTATGCCAGGTTCTAAAAGCAACTCAGAAACGTCCTCTATCCTATTATAAAACTAGATTTGGTAATTTGGTATCCTGGCGATTCTGCTGAATACCATAATACCTTTAGAGTAAAGAAGTTTTCCTATAAAAGCTATGGCGATATTTTAGATTCACAATGGCTATATAAAATAATTAAGGTCACAAAATTGCCAAAAACGTCAGAGTCCCAAAGTTATTTTATCACATAAAAATATACCGAGTTTGCCGTTTTGTTGATGATCAAATTGCCTGCCAGATTTATTTTTCTGATAAAATCGTATCTGAAAAGCTCTCAAAACAAGCGCGCCACCTCAAGAATGCTTTTTAATAGTTTTTTGATAACAAAATAACAAATATTTAAAATTTAAAAAAAATCATTTACACTATTCACCATTAAAAAAGTCTGTTTGGTTTACATAAATCAAAATTAAAGTAAAATTATTGTTAAAAAACACTGCTAAAACGACTAGATAAAGATTTTCTCTTTACAATATTTTTTAAATAAATTTATATACGCCATTATGGTTTTATAGTGGTCACTTGGTTTTATTTGTTGCTGTATCGCAACTAGGATTTTTGAGTGCCCTTATGAAACCAACAAAAAAGAACAATGTAAACATAGTCAACATAACCTCACTTAATTTTTTTGTATTTGTTTTTAAAGTGTTTAAAAGCGTATAATTGAACACTTTTAAATGTTTTTTTCGTGCAATTTCGACACAATCGAGAGGGCCAGTGCAATGATATTCGTTGTGCCTGCAGGTTGGAGGGCAACCTCTTATATTGGTCATCTAAATAGGCCTTATGTAGGCCTGGGTGTCCTACCCAGGAGGACGGAAACTCAACAATTATTAATTATTAGGTACCAATCTGTACCTAGGTATATCTATTATTTTTACAAGAAATTCCTAAAAAAATAAAACACGAAAGTATTTACTTACTTCTGTTAGAACCCTTAAGGAAACAAGGTTTTATATGGCCGCCTATTTAAATAATATTTAATATACAGCTATGGGTAACTATAAATACAAAAGAATTAAGTTTACCTTTAAGCCTTCCTATAAAATGCCTAAAATATATGGCGAAAAAAAAATAATGGCAAAAACCAAAAGTCTATAGTTTATATTTACCACTCTTAAAAACCTTAAGGAAACTAGGTTCTATATGGCCGCCTATCTAATCATATTTACTTTTAAACTACTGGTAACTATAAAAACAAAAGGATATAAGATAACCTTTTAGCTCTATTATAAAACACTTTTGTGATGACCTAAAGTAATGAAAAAAACTAAATGACCAAAGTTTATATTTATTTCTTTTTAAAAACTTTAGGTAAAATGGTTTTATAAGACCATCTTTATAAATCAGAAATCAATAAAACAAAAAGTATCTAAAAGGAACAGAAGGAATATCAGTTTTATTATACTCCCTTTATAAATCACTTTTTGGTTGTATAACACTCCTTTAGGTAATTGGTAATATAAATTACCTTTATGTAGCCAAATTGATCCTAAAACCCATAGCAGCACCCTCTAAATAACCTAGAAACCAAATT
This sequence comes from Aspidapion aeneum, assembly GCA_963576565.1. NCBI lineage: Eukaryota > Metazoa > Arthropoda > Insecta > Coleoptera > Brentidae > Aspidapion > Aspidapion aeneum. The sequence goes on from OY755043.1 coordinate 102,760,549, forward strand.
AATAAAACCTTGAGTGGTAATAATGTTACTTGGGTATAGAAGAAAATATAGTCTACTACATTTCGAAAACAGTGTATTGAGACGATGCTCCGTTAAAAAGTTAGCATTTTTTAAAGTTTTTAATTGTCAAAAAACTGTCATTAGCATTAATGGATTTTGACCAAAATCTAGTCAGCTCGTAAGAGTATCGAACACTATTTTACATGAAAATTTTAAAAAAATCCGTTCGGCGGTTTAGGAGCTATCGTGTTACGTACAGAAATAATATGCACACACACAGACAGACATCACGACGATATGGCTACGATAGGTCAAAATACATCCAAATAACACATTTTTGCTACGCGATCTAGGAAGGTAAAAATATCCAAGGGCAAGGCAAAACTTTTAAAAACACATTGTACGAGGATATGTATACGCAACTCTCAGTAGAAAATTACGGAAATCGTTCCAGAATATACGAACGTATTACACATATTACAGGGGCAAGCCACATAGTATATAGTACCTATCTATTAATGGTTATTATACGCATTAAGCAGCAACTTTTATTAAACGTTTTATTTTACTTGACTATATACTATAAACAGTTTCCAGTCCGGCCCATATTCTCTTTTATTTGTTTAGGATTGCTTAATGGGTTTCAAACTTCAAATTTTATTATGGTTTTTTAGTGGATTTTTGAAATGAAAGAACTATACTTTACATTGGCCCTCTGCATCGGCCGGCGGGGTTTGAACCGACCAATTGACATTTAAAGTCATCACGACGAAACCACCATCAATAACAATTTCTTAAAAGTAACCGCAATGTGCTCCCGTTTCGTCTCAGTATGCCATATAGCGACGTTCGAATTCTTTAAGTGGGGAACTAATTTGTGGTTATTACTACTTAGTCACGTGTTTAAAGTCACAAGTGGTAACGACCACACTACTATGACACAAGGTCGCTACTAAGTCGTAGAGGGCCGCTTTTTTCATGATGACGTAAAAGGAACGGAGTAGGTACAAATAATATTATTTATTTTAATTTTGGTAGTTCACATTATGGTGTACACAATCGTAAATAAAATCGCTGAATTATTTTGTTTGGTTATGGCTATAATAAATTATACTATGTTATCTAAACGTGATTTTACGAGCAGATAATCAATATTCAACTACGACGAAGATATGGCTGCACTCGCATATGAATCATCATCAAGGCGCAAATATTTATTATGTGAAACATGACTCATGTTTATTACATAAAGCCCTTTCTGTGGTAGATGATGCAATTTTTTCTTTGTGGTGTTTGAGGTTATATTTTGGTGATCGACAGTTAACTCCACCAATATTGTTTAATATGGACATTTGGTAAAGCTTTAATTAATTGCAGTATGAAATTTCTTTAAAATTGGCTCAAAAAACGAAAACAAAAACAATATTTCTATGCTGCAAATAAACGTGTCGTACCAAACAATATTCCCGGATAGTGGAAAGTAGTTACGTCTTTAAAGTTGTCTCAAAAAGTTATTGTGTCTACACTACCACATCATATGTATTTTGATGAACCAACCTTTTGTAGTAAATGTTAAAGTAAGAAGGTAGTTGTCGGGCACACACCTGTGTATTATATAAAAGTCAAGGCGGCTACGAATTAACGACTAAAAAGAAAATAAAAATTTGGCAACGTCCCATCGAAGCCTATCAGAATAGACTATCAAGCAGCGGCGGCTCTTCCATAAGGTAATTTTTTGTATCTGTCCCAGCCCTTGTGGTTTCGATATTTCCCTCTCTGTCAGACTCTGTCTATAAAACCATACGGAAATTAAGACGCAAAATATCGGCAACGTTCGTGAAATTTTCGATTTTGCCGGTCAAAAGCCCAGTATTTACGCTACCCAAAAAACATTCCTGGAATATGAATAAGCTGTGTTTTATTTACCACCACATTTCTACCATAAGAAAGTAGTAAAGCCTTTGGAGCATGTAGCCGCTACTATAAATTTTAGTTGGGCGCCACTGTAGCAAGCGAGATTCATATCTCAGTTATGACCAGTGCTCTAACGTATTGGACTACCAAGGGTATTTTTAAATTCTTATTGGAAAGTAAATTACGCAAAAAATGTTAATATTTTTTGTTTCTTTAGGTAAAATTGCCCAACTTCACATAAGTTACAAACCACAGAAGATTAGTCCCAAGTTTGGCGGTTTGGTTAGACAATTATTACATGAAAAAATCAGGGACGCCTACATCCATCCACAGGTAAGAATAACATATGTTTTTTTTTTAATGTCGGTTTAGATAGTTAAATTTACTAGAGAAAGTATTGTCAAATCTTCTTTGAGTTTACCATATGTACAGGTATTTCTTTGGGATTTGTCCAAAATAAATAAACACGAGAATTCTTGTTGCCAAGCTTGCAGTAATATAACAGAATATATTTCTTCTCTATTTAATTTGAGCAACACCACCCCATATATGTATATACCGGGGGTGACAATTGGGTAATTTATTTAATAATTGAATTTTGTGTAATTTTTAATAATGTAATTAATTTGTTAAACATTTTGGTGTAATGGCAGCACTTCACTTGATGTAGCTTATTCGTACTCTACAAAGAGTTGAAAGTAACTCTCGAGAGAACTATTCTGCGATAAATATTATATGTAAAAAATCAGATTTACATTATTTAATGGGTATTATCATTTTATATACAAATATCAAATATAATCAAAGAATAGAGTACAAAAATACTACGACTACCAAAATACAAAACTTTATTTTATTTTAAAAACATTTTTTTTTCTACTAAATGACAGGAAAATATATCCTACCCAACCGCACATACAAAAAATATGAGAAAAGGAGTAAGCTTAACCAAAAAATAAGAAAAATTACTTTTATTCTCTCAACCTAACCCTTCAAAAAATGAGAAAAATACTCAATTTTACTGTTTTACAATAGTAATCTGAACGCCAGATTTGTTTATTTTTAAATGAAAGTCGTTAGCGATGGTGGCGTTGCCGTAACAGTACAGTAACGTTACAGTTCGTTTAGCGGAACTGCACTCTGCGCACTGCGCCATCTCTACCGTTTTTATCCTTATTATTACCGAAATTGCCACGTTAATGCATAATCGTATAGCTTAAACTCAAAATTAAAACATGGGGGGCTATCGCATCTCTAGTAAAAAACAACGAACGTTTTTCAGTTTATTGCGGACGTCATGAAACCCCTGAAAATCGAAGACATCATAGACCAAGAGGTGCAGAACTTGTCTGGTGGTGAGTTGCAGCGTGTCGCCTTGACGATTTGTCTGGGCAAACCGGCAGATGTCTACCTTATCGACGAACCCAGCGCCTATCTGGATTCCGAACAGCGTTTGGTTGCTGCTAAAGTTATTAAAAGGTAAGAGAAACATAAAAAAAGTTACAAACTTAAGTTTTAAAAAATCCAAAAGTTTACAATAAAGCTTGCCAAGATAATCTATGTATGACTTTTCTGCTAGAAAATAACTAAACGGAAACTAGTTTATTTTATTGCTTTTCAGATATCACTATTTATTTACCTGTTTTAATCCTTTTTGGCTGTGTTCTTTTTTGGTACAAGCATACATTTTGCAAAACGTTTCTCGTATAGTATTTTAGGAATCCGGAAAAATCGGATTTTCGATATTTGGGATGCTAATAACATTTTAAAAGTAACAAACACCCTTGTTATAGACCAGATCATCTTCTTTCTATGTGTTCTATTGGGAACATACTAAATGTCATGATACTTCCCATTGACGGAACAATATAAATAAGCATGCAAGTATCTTATACATTTTTAAATTTGGAAAGAAGGTGTGAGAAATCCTAAATTTCACACACTTTTTGAATAGTTTTATTTATGTACTAAAGTTTTTAATTCGTCCTCGATGCGTTTCGTAGGTTGGTTGAAGTAAAAGGTAACAGAGGTGTTTTTGAGTATTCTTGGTACGAATTTTTAAGAACGCCCGAACGCGGCCATTTTGTTTGCTTTTTGGCTATCTTGATATTATATATATTTATCGGTTTCACAACGTTCTACGTCTTCCGATACCCAATCTCCATTCGTTTCTGTTTGCCCATAATTCATCATCTAGGCCTCTTATTCTTATTTCACTGTCTATTCCTTCTCACCAGCTGCTCCTCGGCCTTCCTCGTTTTCTTCGGCCAGGTGGTTTAGTCTTCCATCATCCATTCTTTGTACATGTCCGTACCACACCAGTTGTTTCGTTCTTATATCATCCACTAAAGTACGTTCACCCACTGTCATAATTTATCTTATTCTTTGATTTGCAACTCTTTCTCTTTTTGATTTCCCTGCTGCTCTTCTCCAATAGTCCATCTTAGTAGCAGAAAGCATTTTTTCTGTTTTATCTTTGGCCATACTTCTGAGCCGTATGTAATAATACTTTTTACAATGATGTTATATATAAGCTTTTTGTTATGTTTTGATATACTTTGGTCCCAAATTATTCCATTTAATAAAGTTATTTCTTTCTATCTTTTATAGCATTGTCTAGTGTTCCGTCAACTGTAATTTTTAGACCTAAGTATTTCTACTCATCACAGGACTGAATTCGCTGCCCAGTATTTAAGATTAGATCCTGTGTCGTTCCACCAAGACACATATAATATACTCTGTCTTATTGATATTAACCTCTAGTCCCCACTTATTGTACTCTTCTATTAGTTTTCGTGTCATATATTCGAGGTCGTCATAATCCTGAGCCACCACTATCTGATCATCGGCGAAACATAAAGTATACAAGGTGGTTTCATCGAACGGAATTCCCATGTTTTGACATTTTCTGTTCCAGACTTTAAGGACTTGTTCCAAATATACTGCTTTTCAAAAAAAATTGTACACCTATCATGGGTTTTTATATTGCAGGTGTACAAATTTGATAAGTAGTTTAAGACCTTTATTTACTTGAAAGCCTTTGGTTAGTTTTGCTTTTATTTTAACTTTTGCCTTACTATTGCGGTATAACTCTTTGATGGCCTTAATTAGTTGTACGCTTATGTTTGTCTTTTCCAACGCTTTCCAAAGTAGATTTAGTGAAATACTATCATATGCCTTCTGCAAATCTACGTAAAGCAGATGCAGCTCTTGTCCGTATGCCATTTTCTTTTCAATAACTTGGGTTATACAAAAAAGATGATCTGAAGTCGATCTACCCGCCCTGAAACCGGCTTGTTCTTTTGCCTCCATATCTTTATATTCGCTCTCCACTTTATTTCTTATTATTTTGCCATATATTCTGCTTAGCGTACTAGTTACAGTTACTCTATAATTGTCACATATATTTTTCCTTCCTTTTTTGTGTATTGTGGATATATATGACGTTTTCCACTCAGTTGGTACTACAGCTCCATTTAAATATTTTTGAAGATTACGGAATATCTTCAAAACAGTTCTTCAGTGCCATATTTAATAAGTTCAGCTGGGGTATTTCCGGGTCCGGCAGACTTACCGCTTTTTAAGGTTGTGCACACGTTTTTGACCTCAGAGATTGAGGGGTACTGGAGATCCCATCGTTCTAATGATTTGTCTCTTTCGTCTTCCTTGAATTCTGCTCTATCTTCAGTTAAAAGTTTTTTAAAATGCTCATTGTCTGGTATTGGTGAAATAATATCTCTGCATGTTTCTTTTTTGATCGATCTTATAGTTTTCCAGCTTTCGGTACTTCTCCTACCTCCTAAGTAAGAATCTATTCTCTGGCACTTTTGCATCCACGATTGATTTTTCTTATCACTGATCATTCTTCTCACCTTTTATTGCGCGATTTTGTATTCTTTTCTGCTTCTATCTGTCTTATGGGATAAGTAGGTGTGATATAATTTCCTTTTTTTCCTCTATTTCACTTTCAATCTCAGCATCCCACCAGTATGGTTTTGTTCTTTTAGGAGTTTTTTCCACTAATCCTAGTGCTTCTTTTGCAGCTTGATGGATGCTTAATGTGATACATTCTAGTGCAGCTTGATGGATGCTTAATGTGATACATTCGTATTCCTCATCTGGGGTTTGAATTAAGCTTTTCGTTCAGTCTCTTTTTGTATAAGTTTTTTACACTGTCATGTTCTAGGCTTAGTAGATTATATTGGCAGTGATCAATTTCCTCATTCACTGTATCATCAAGATGTTGTTGATGCAGGCTTCGGCCCTGATAAGGAAAGAGAATTTTGGTCTCCAGAAAATAGTGATCACTTCCGCATGTTGATCCACGCTTTGTTCTGACATCTTGAATTTTTAGTTTTGTCTTTTGTTTAGTGATAAAATAATCAATGAGAGATTTCAGGTTTTGTGAGGGTTTGGTCCAGGTATATTTGTGTATTTTCTTATGTTGGAAAAAACCGTTTTCGATTTTTAGGTCTAATTGCTCACATACTGTAATTAGCCGGTTTCCATTGTCATTAACAACATCTTCTCCATATTGGCCAACTGTCAGATCATTTACTCTGTTACCTGTTCTACTATTTAAATCTCCCAATATTACAATTTCTCTAGATGTACTTACTGCTGATATTTCATTGTGGATTTCTTCAAAAAAATTGTCTTTCACGGCTACATTTGCATTGTCATTATACGCATAGATTCCAAAAATCGTAAGTCTCATTCCTTTTATTGTTATATTCATTCTTATTAGCCGTTCATTTACTGCTTCCCAGTTGGTGATACATTTTCATTGTTGAACATGTTTTTCTTTTGCCACTCCGCTATAGAAATGGACATATTGTCCTAGGTTTTCAGATCCTTTTCCTTTCTTCTTCGTTTCTGTTAGTACAGCAAGGTCTACCTTCATTCTGCTGCACTCATGTACTATTTCATTCACTTTTCGAATCATTCCTTGTACGTTCCATGTACCAAAAATCATATTCCTGTTTCGTTGCTTGGTTCGTCTTAGGTTTTTCATTTCTTTCCGAGGCGTTTGATTGGGTTTTTTAACAGTGTACGTTTTTTCCGGGTATCAGAGAGTTAGTCTAATGCCCCAACCCCCAACCTGGAGGACCAGGTGATTTTTGATCGAGCTTTTCTTCCCCTAGCCTTTGACGATTCCAACGCCGGTACTACAAGGCAGCATCTTCTTCACCTGTGATCCTAGTCAGGAGCCCTTACAGGGTGCTATCATCCGGGCCAGATGAACCCTGGTTTTTTTACGAGGTTGTTACTCCTCCCTCTCCTTTCCCGTTAGTGCAATGGGACCCCAGGCTTGAGACTGGTATAGCGGAGTTTATCTTGATATTAAAAATAAATTACTAGTTAATATACAAAACACTAACATGACATATTAGGAAGTTTCACGTAAATTTAAAAAACTTGATATAACAAAATCATTTTTTACAATCAAGTTTTTATTTTTTTATTTCACGTGTTAGTTTTAAAGTGGCTCGTTATTATGACAGTATTATGACAGATTTACATTTCAGGCTGACAGTAATTGATCTTTTAAAATTGACATACCAAACCCGAATTTAAAAGTCGTTTAATTATCTATAATTAAAGTCGACAGTATTTATTTCGGTTCGTATAGTAAACAAAGGCCTTATGTTGAAAGATTAGCTGTCATATTTCAATGCAAAACTGTCAAAATACGGCCTGACACTATTATGGCATGGCTTTATGCCAATAAGTTCCTATTGTTTGTATTGCTAACCTCCTGGATAGAGGCCCTGTATTACATATTTAAAAAAAAGAGAGACGCAACAAACACATCAAAGTCACTGGAACCAAAATTTTTTAATTAAGTTATTTTTTTGTCATTTGGATTGGCGTTTCACTAAAATAATTTAAGTTGTCAGCTGTGAGTGAAATCATTATTCATTTGTTTGTTACCCCCGGTATATGTTTGTCAAAAGTGTAAAACAATCATTTATTTTTATTCTCTGACGCCACAGACCCCTCCAACTAATTTGAGGGGCTGTGCCGACGCTTAAAGGAGCGTCCTCCTCTAAAGAATGCTAGAGTATAGAGGACCTATATTTTCATCCTTTGAGTTTGGCCTAAATAAGTTTGACTTTAGTGAGTTTGCGCGTCTCTCTTTTTTAAATATACGTCATACATACAGGATTTAGGAATATGTCATACATACATACATGATATCTACTCTCACCATTCAAAAGGTAACGCAACGGCGCGGCGCCGGCGGCGACAAATTTGCCAACCATATTTTTATTCGCCAATTGGTAACACTGTTAGACGGCCTGATTTGTTTTAGATTCATTCTTCACGCCAAGAAAACCGGTTTCGTAGTCGAGCACGATTTTATCATGGCCACTTACCTGGCCGATCGCGTCATAGTATTCGAAGGCTCGCCCTCTGTCGACACCACAGCGAACTCGCCGCAAAACCTGTTGGCCGGCATGAACAGATTTTTGGAACTTCTAGGTATCACTTTCAGGAGGGATCCCAACAATTTTAGACCCAGGATAAACAAATTGGAATCGGTAAAAGACGTAGAGCAAAAACGGTCGGGGAATTACTTCTTCTTGGAAGATTAGATGCATTTTTTATGGTCAAAGTTAACTCGTAATAATTTTTTGAGTTGATTTTTTATAAGTTATACATATTTAATTTTATTATGTTACCGTGATGCGGAAGTATTGACAGGAAATAAAAGATATTTATAAAATTAAATCAGTTTGCATTATGAACCTACATATTTTGACATTAGCTCCCAAGTGAATTCCTAATATCGTTTATAAATATGATCCTATACCAAATATTAAGGAACAAGTGTTGCATATGAAAAATTCAATCCAGTTCTAAGTTCACGTACGACGATTTTGCCGACATTTAAAAAAAAACCTACAAAAGAACGTTGTTTTCTGTGTAATTTTAGGCAAGTACCAGACGTAAAAGCTATAAATGTCCTAAAAATTTTACAATGAATAAAGGATATTCTTGATATAAAAGAAACCCGTCCCCAAGTAATAGGTGTGCGCCGACACGAACCGATTTTCTTAAAGGTCTGATATGCTAAAGGATCATGTCAGAGCATCATAAAAATTTTGTTTAGAATGCTAGTGGCACTTCTGGTTTAGAGCACAAAAATATAAACTAAAGATAAGCCGCCCAACTAAGTTAATGGGAAACAATTCAGCTGCATTTTTATGCAGTGGCGTCGTAGCTTGTTATTTAATTATTTGAATTAAAAAATGCCTGTGAAGAGTTAAGTATTTCTAAAAACCCATTTTGTCATTCATCTATTGGTTTTTAACAATTATTATAGCGACCATTGGGGGGGGGGGCGTACCCCTTTTTTTTATTTATTTGTAAAATAAAAAGTTCGCTTTTTAGGTAATAATGATTTCTAAAATATATTAAGTATCTAAATCTGGTATTGGTTTATAACTTATGATCACAATGAAAATATTAATAATAATAATCAAATACGTTAGAGCATAAATATGGCGCATACCCATGCATTCTCACACGCGATCCTTGAAGCCAGAACCCCTATTGAATTCTTAATGTTCCTTTTTCGGCTAGACAAGATATCGGTTACTGCGCATGCGTTAGTTTTGGTGGTTTTGGAGGTTTTGGAACATACTCCGTTACGTCACTACATTATTTGACAATTATCAAATATTTAGGGTTATGTCTATTATTTTTTTCTAAACACTAATTGATTGGGTTAAAATTTATCAAATTGTGGATCAATTTTGTAGTTTTTCTAAAACTAATTGTGCAGATTTATTGTGGACACCATCAAGACTGTTTAATAGCATCTATAAACCACTCGTAACTCTATTAACAAATTATAAATAAAAATACACGTAGTTACCTATGGAATGCACTCCCTTACTTCTTCCGGACATTTTTCCACAAACCGCACATTTTATACGTGAAATATTTTCAATTTTTCACAGAAAAAAACATAATTTTACACGACAAACACAAAAGACGGCAAAATTTTAAGATGGCCTTCACTCACATAGCAGCTGTGTGTCTACGTGACAAAACACACGCATGCGCACTTGAAAATTCGCATCCGCGAATTTAAATTTGCCATTCTTTTCAAAGCCAGCTATGTGGGCTTCACTTTTCGATTCTTTGAACATGTATTTATGCTAGAACGTATTTGATAATAATTAAACACGGGGTCGTAGCAAAAAATACTTTTATTTAATTAATAAAAAACTCATTTTTAGCTAGACTTTTATTAGACATTCAGAGCGATATAAAATACATATATCGATAACTACACCCAACTTAACCGAACTAAAAAAATTGCTGTATTTATTGGTGGTCCTGACAATCATGCAATTTTCAGGATGATCATAAAAAGCAAGCTATACTAGTAACATAAAGGCGCGCTCTAAGAATTTGTGTTACAGCTTTCGAAGTAAAATAATACCTAAGCTTCGATTTAATCCGTTAAAGGCTCTTCCTCATCTTTAACCAAGCTCTCAATATGGTTGTCAATTGAGCAGATTTTTTTTACTACGCCACTGTTTTCAAGTGTTATTAATAATATTTTCATTCTGATTTATTTTTTGACTATATTAAAAACACAAATTCTTTTTGGGCGTTTTGTTGCTAAATATTTAATTTTTTTTGATACGCCCCTTTGTCTAAACCAGAAGTGTCACTACATTCCAACTCAGGTTTTTATGATGCTTTTACATGGCTATATGACACACATATAGCTGGGTTTCTTTTAAAATAACCAATATTTTTAAGATTTTTGCCAATATTGATCATTTTTGACAATTTTAAAAATTTATATGATATTATTATTTGTCCAATTGTTGTGAAATTTTCAGGATTTATACAATTTGTACTTCTCTTACGTACAGTAAAAATACAAAAATCATTTTGTTGCTTTTTTTTAAATATGAAAAAAGGCTAGTTGGTTTTGTACGAAAAATCGCCGAAACATGTTACCTGAAAACTAGATGCTTGAAAAAACAGCTTAATTAAAATAATGCAATTTACCAAATAAGGCTTTGGTTTCAGAATCACTGAGATCTTTCCATAGTCCTTTTTTTTTCGAGCATATTTAGGAGTTGGCATACACGCATGTTACATATTCACTAACTATATTAACCTACGCGTCGTAGAAATTGTTAAAACGCGATGTTCTGTATTACAAAGTCTACTGCTGTACAGAGCAGAGAGGTTCTGCATAATATAATAATTATTATTTGCGCTGTCTGGACTAGAAGTGATTCAACACCCTATATTTTTTTAATAATATTTAAAGAAACAAAACATTTTAAATTCTTATTAAACCTAGAAACTATTGGCAATGCAGAATAGTTTTGCATTAAAGGAGATTTTTGATTTTATTTTCCTTGTTTATTACTCCTTCCAGGGGCTCTGTTCCTGCTATTTCCTCAAAATCGCTGTCGAAAAATTAAAAATTACAACTTTTATTACAAGGTAATTGTTCCATTTCCATGTAATTCTGCGGTAAAACCATAAAACCTATACGTGTCTAATACTGTTAAAACAAAGCGAGTAAAGGAGGAGTTTGCGTCACATACCTACAGAGTGGCTCAAAATAATTATAAAAAAACAGGAAACATACCTGAGATTTATTAAATATATAAAGATAGGAAACTAAAAATGCATAGTCAAAATTAACTTTACTTGCTTTTATGTGAGTCGTTTTAACTATTCTAGAGTAATGTTTGCATAATAGGTTATGTGATAAACTTACAGGGTATTTTAAACATTTTTTTAATTTAACGCATGTCATCTTTACTAATGGTCTACGGAATGTGTGTTTACCCGAATGCGTCAAATGAGGTCAATTTAATATATGTTTGAGCTCAAAAAAATTGGGGGGTCATCGGTTTCATTTTCGAGCAATAATTCTTTAAGTGCTCTGCTTATAACTTTTCGTCAAATAGAAATAAAAAACAAATATTAATTTAATTTTGTTTAGAAAAAAGAGCCTTTTTGAGTATGTTCTCAATTTTTGACATATAGTTTTCTTCACATACCTACAGAGTGGCTTAAATTATGAATAATAGAAATACAGGAATAATAATAAACCTAAAGGGTAATTTAAATATTTTTTGAATTCGCATGACATGTGTACTAATTACATATGGAATAGTGTGTTTACTGGGATGCGCCAGATGCGGTGAATTTGAGATATGTTAGAGCCTAAACCGTCCCAATATTTGTTTCAAGAAAAAGTGGGTGGTCATCGGTTTTGTTTTCGAGCTATACTTATTTATATGCTGGAATAAAGGAAATGTGACTTTCTGTAGGGGACGAAATGGGGTCTACTCACCCCTTTCTGGTGGTTCTACCAAAAAATTTTTGCATCAGAAAGAAAGCCTGTGAACAAAATTAATTGACAAAACTTTAAATATCGACTTTTTATCTTTATAAGGCGATAATAGTTGTAGCAAAAATAAAAATCCATAACAGTATAGCTCGAAAACAAAACCGATAACCCCTCCCCCAATTTTTTTAAAGCAATTTTAGGATGGCTCAAGCTCTAACATATCTCAAATTTATCTCATCTGACGCATCCCGGTAAACACACTATTTCGCTAGACAGTTAATCATCATTTGTTTAATTTAAAAAATGTTTGATATACCCTGTAAGTTTACTATATAGACCATTATGTATGTAAATGTTACTTTATAATAGGTACAACGACTCACATTGAAGCAATTGAATTTATTTTGACTATTCATTTTTAATTTCATTCCTTTGGGTATATTTAACAAATCCCAGTTCTTATTCCTATATTTCTAATATTCGTATTTTGAGCCACTCTGGAAATATGTGACGAAAACAATAAAAAAGTTGAGAACATACTTAAAAAGGCTCTTTTTTTCAACGAAATAAAATTAATATTGGTTTTTAATTTCTATTTGACGAGAAGTTATAGCAAAAAAACTACAAAAAGTTAAATTTTTTTTATATTCCAGTGGCGCGGATTTAATTAATTATAGCTCGAAAACCCAATTTTTTTGAGACGAGTATCTGACAAGATAAACACACCATTCCGTAGACAATTAGTAAACATGTCATGCATTGAGTCATTTTTTTTTGAAATACCCTGTAAGTTTATACAACCCATTATGCAAACATCACTTTAGAATAGTTAAAACGACTCATATGAAAACAAGTGAAGTTAATTTTGACTGTATTTTCAGTTTTCTTTCTTTAGATTTAATTTTTTCCTGTATTTTTTTATAATTATTTTGAGCCACTCTGTAGATATGTGCTGCAATCTATATGTCGAAAATTGATCAAATTCTTAAAAGGACTCTTTTTGCAATAAAAGAAACCTAATATCGGTTTTTTGTTTTTATTTGTCGATAAGTTATAGCAGAAAAACTACAAAAAAGTACATTTTTCCATATTTCACTGGCGCGCATTTAAATAAGTATAGCTCGAAAACAAAACCTATGACCCCCCTAATTTTTTTTTTAAATATCAGGAAGGTTTAGCCTTCAACATATCTCAAATTATTATTTGACGCATCCCGATAAACTATATTTAATGCCTCCTCCTTTGACACAAATAGGTAATAATACGGGCCGGTCCAAAAATATTGATCAAAGTAGCTTGTTTTAAAACAGTTTCTGACAGAAGAATTAAAAAAAATTACAAGTAAAATTATTTACATCTTTTTAATTAAAGTGTATGACGTAAAGAATTTTCAAGGAAAATTGCTGAGAATGTTTGCACTGAATGTGATTTTTTTTTTATTGCAAGAGCTTGTGTTTATATTTTTGTTAAAAAGTCCGACTCCGCAAGAGGAGGGCGTAAAATATTAAAAAAAAAAACGATTTCAATTTGTAGAAAACCAATTTGACTGCAAACACTATCCGGTTGACTTTGATGCACGAATTCAATTTATTTGAATCCCGAATAATAAGACAATCTACAGCCAAATAATTTGGTAGTAACCATATTTAAACTAACAGTTGAAAAAATGTGCAGTACTATACTATTATTGCTGCAATTTTTGCTACTGTGTGCAATTACCGCTGTAATTTTTCGAAAGATTGCTTCTCATATGGGACTTTTAGCACATTAAGGAAATATTTTATTGTATATTCCACTTTGAGAAATCGACAATTTTTTAAGAGAGAGCTTTGTGTATGACATATAATGAACGCGTAAGGGTTTTGAAATATCTTTTTTATGGGAAAAGTATTTAATATAAAGGAGCAATTCCACGCCAAGTCATCCAATTTACAAAAAAAAGTGTTGCCCTGACATTTAATTTTTTTCTTTAATCATGCTTACTAACTGAAACAGCTTATGCTTAACCACTTTTGCGCAATTTTAGATTTTTTAATCCAATTAGTCTGTTGTACACGCATTTGAAAAGTCTAAAAACGGGCAAAATGGGACTTTAAAGAAAAAAATTATGCTCATAGTAAACAGCACCTAAAAAAAATTAACCTATAATTTTGAAAATAGGCATAAAAGTAGTTTTCAAAAAATGTGATGTTTAGCAAAATCTTTTACACTGGCTTAATTAGAGCAATTTAGAGAATATCCAAAAAACGCAGAAATTTTCGAAGTTTTCATATTTTTTTGGGGTATAAATGTAATGTTTTCTTAAATTTTTGATAGTGTTGGAAATCTATATTGAAGGACTAATCTTCCTTGTATAAATATTTAAAAAGTAGACGTTACCTTGGAGTTTCACGAAGAAATTAAGAATGTCTGGGAAATCCCTCAACTTCAGCATCAAAAATGACCCTGTCTATCGGGGTGCTGGTGGTAATCAAGTAGGCTAAATTTTTCACTGTATCATATACTTTTAAAAACAAGAATAAAAAATCTGGGTCTGTAATCCTTAAGGTCACTACACATTTTTTTGTTATTTTAATATTTTTAGTGATGTTAAATTGCATCACAAATTACAGGCGTGGATCTACGGGGGGGATGCCCCCCCCAAATCTGAAACTTTACTCAGTTTTGACACACAGAATACGCCTCCTGGTCACTATGCAAAATAGTTTATATTTATTATGATATTTTCCCCCAAAATAAAGTTTCTAGATCCGCCCCTGCAAATTAAGGTTTATCAGAAGGTAAAGCTTATTTATATGAGCACTGTTCAATAAATTATGATCTAAACTCTCTTCATAAGGTCACTACACAAATTTTTTAAAAGTTTATTTACTTTTTTAGTAGTTACCTACTGTCATATTTAAAAAATCGGAAAAGAAGTTGAGTTCTATAATTTCAGAAACCGAACAAATTTTTTTTCTGAGCTTGAAGTAAATTTCGCATCTATAGTTAAATCATCCAGAGGAGTGAAAGAATGGTGTCCAGTTGTTGTTTGTTTGAGATTTTAATGTAACAAATCCTTCCACAGTACCTCCAAACGCATCATATGGGCTTTTACCATGCGTTAGTTTTGTAGTTACTTTTTTTGATGCCCAGTGGCGTATGCAGAAATTTTCCAAGGGGGTTGGGAGAGGGGGCTTGAGTAAAAGCAAAGTCCTGGAAAACCATTTATTTCTTCTTTCAGAAAAATTCAATCTTTAGGAGAAGTTATTTAATGGCTTTGGAAAGATTAGGCCTCCAACCCCCCTCCCTTCTGCGTACGCCACTGTTAAACCTGAATCATTTCATTTACCAAAGAAACAAACTAATTAATGTCCGTGTCTCACCAAAAATATATTCTTAAAACTAAAAAAAAATTCCGACAGTGTACGAAGATGGGACTTGAACCCAGAAACTAGGATGTCACGCAAAACAGTATGTGGCTATAAGTAAGATCCCCTGACGATGATTTTTATACATAATTTTTTTCCTTTTGCGACTGAATAAAAAAATTTGATTTTTTACATCCCTTAACCAAATAGCTTAAAAGTTGATGTTAAAATGACAGACCCAGATTTTTTATTTCACTTTTATTTAGACGATACATTGTCAAGTAAAACAAGGCACAAGCGAAGTTTTAATAGACAGATAGACATGACAATTTTTTTGGTCAAAAGTTGCCAATTCTGAGTTTTTTGCGGTTTTTCCAATTTTAAAAAATTTAGTTCTGAAAGCAATAGACCTAGACATTTTTCTTTTGCCTTGTATGATAGTCAAGCCACTGAGCATTAATGTGCGTATAGACATTTTTTTGATGGACCATATTCCGCACCGGTGTAAATAATTAAAATCGAGAATCATAAAATTTACTATTTTTTTAAAACTATTTTTGCCATGTCCAGAAAGTGAGGTTAATTTTTTTTCTATATAGGATTATCCAACCAATATTAAAGATTTCTTCCGTCAAATTTGTTTTTACATAAGATTTAATACAATAGAATTATAAAAAAATAAGGCCACAACTGATTTTCTTCTTTTTTTACTTTTAAAGTGGCCTGTAAAATACGGGAGGCGACATTAAAAATTAAAATTTGTTAATTTGGTATTCCTAAGGACACTAATACATGTTATCAAAATTTGGATTTTTTTCGTGACATGGCAGCTACCCCCATTGGATGATTTGGCGTGGAATTACTCAAAGGAAAACTATAAAATAATTAAAATTTCCTGAAGCCGTTAAGTCTGTGGAGGCTGTGCAGAATTATATCGGAATATAAATATTGTAGGCAAAAATCTAATTGTAAGGGTTTTGAAACAACACTTTTTTAAGAGTTTTGCAAATTTTGAAAAAAAAATTGCACTTTTAAGAAGAGGCTTAAATGTACCGCGCATTTAAACCCCATGGCGATAAGGAAGACGGTTATAGACGAAATAATGTATTAAAAAAATGACTAATAGTTTAAAAAATCTGCAGTGCAATTATTGCTGCTGTGTGCAATTACCACTGTAATTTTTCGAAAATATTGCTTCTCATATGGGGCTTTTAACACACAAAGGAAATATTTATATTTTGCAAATTTCACTTTGAGGAATCGACAATTTTTTAAGAGGGAGCTCTGCGTATAACATATAATGAGCGCGTAAGGGTTTTGAAATAACTTTTTTATGGTAAAAATATTTTATATAAAGTGGAACTATAAAAGAATTAAAATTTCCTGAAGCCGTTAAGTCGGTGGAGGCGGTACAGAGTTATATTGGAATGAAAATATTAAATATCTAATTGTACGGGTTTGGAAATAACACTCTTTTGCGCAGAGTTTTGCAAATTTAAAAACAATATTGTTTGCACTTTTAAGAAGCGACTTAAAAGCACCGCGCGTTTAAAACCCCATTGCGATAAGTGAAACGGTTCTAGACAAAATAATTGATCAAAAAATGACTAAAAATTAGGTAATCTAGACACCTTTTTTGAGGTTTGAGGTTTATTTTTTTTTATTGGGGCTTTAAATAAGCGCTAAGGATTTCTTTTCTTTACTAATTGTCAAAAGCCTTATCAGAAAATATTAAATACTTTTCCCACAAAAGAGATATTTCAAAACATTTACACACTCATGATATGCCATACGCAGAGCTCCCTCTTAAGCCAAAAAAAAATGGTTCAACTTTGACCTTGAGTGCTGCTAGTAGAAAGTTTAAAAACGGTTGTTTTAGTTTTTTTTTTAATTACTATTTTACAACTTAGCATTACCTTTAGTTGAATATTTTTGGCTATTACTTACGAAGAAATTTCTTTGGCTTGTGATTTATGGTTTAAAACTTATAGCCCAGTAAAAATGACTAATGCTAGCGGTCAAATTTTTTATTTAAAAACACCAATAAGCATTAGCCATCAAAGAATCCCGCAGTTAAAAATGGAAATAGTATAATAAAAATTGTAACGAATTTAACGGGCTTTAACAATCTAGTATTTATGTCAAAAAATTTAAACTTTCTCAAAATTGATATATAATACAGGGTGTTTCTTTTTAAATTAAATAAGGCTTTTTTGAGTATTTGTCGCATCGATCGATCGATTTTGTTAGCGAGAGATATATTTTTTTTGTAGAAGCACGGACCGCCTTCGAGTGGTTAACTTTACCCCTGTATTTTAAACAGAGAAATTGGTTCAAGTGATACCATGTTTTCCTATTTAAAATATACAGATAAAGTTACCTATTCTAGCAACTAATTAATATAAATCTTTTTGGCTTATGATTTATGGTTTAAGACTTATAGCCCAGTAAAAATGACTTATGCTAGCGGTAAAATTGTTTGCTTAAAAGCGACAATATCTATAAGCATCACCAATCAAAAAATCCCGCAGTCAAAAATAAAAATTGTATAATAAAAATTACACGAATTTAAGGGGCCTTAACAATCAAATATTTTTGTAAAAAAATTTAAATTTTCTTAAAACTGATAGAGCTTCTTTTTAGAGGAAACGAAGCTTTTTTGAGTATTTGTCGTACGTTTTTGGAAAACCCTCGAATACATCGATTTTGTAAGCGAGATATATATTAGCTCACACATATACTATACTATAGTAGTGTGAGCTATGGTGATCCTAATTTTTTCGAGAAAAAAAAAGTTGCTCCGATTTCAAAATTTTTTATATATCTTTGCGTTTCAGATGATTTTGAAACTTTTTTGTTGCGCCGTCTGTCTGTCTGTCTGTCTGTCTGTATGTCTGTCTGTATGTCTGTCTGTAACGACCAACGCGCATAACCCAAAAACGGCTTGCCCGATTTTAATGAAATTTGGTAGCTAGGCTGGGTCTTGGGTCGAGATGGTCCCATTTAAAAATGAACAACATCCACCGAGCGCAAGCCAAATAAAAGGGTGGGGGTAGATTTCAAAAATTAGAGTATGTGAAAATATAGCGTGTGTGATATCAAAGGAAAGATAATTGAGTCTGGAGTTAAACAAAACACATTTTAGTCTTTTTTTAAAAGGGTGTTGTAGATTCCAAAAATTAGAGTTTATGTGAAAATATAGCATGTGTGATATCAAACTAAAGGTAATTGAGTCCGGAGTTAAACAAAATACATTTTACTTCTTGTTTTTTTTAAGGGTGGGGGTAGATTTCAAAAATTTGAGTTTAATTTAAAACATGGCTTGTGTATCAAATGAAAGGTAATTTAGTCTGGAGTTGAATAAAATATATTTCAGTTTTTAGTTATATTAGCTCACAAGTACAATATAACTATAGTACCTAGTGTGAGCTTAGGGGCCCATATATTGGCAGAGTATTTTTTGTAGTAGCACGAGGGGTAAACTTTACCTCTGTATTTTGAATAGAGAAAGTGGTGTAAGTGATACCTTGTTTTCATATTCAAAACGGTAGGGGACAATTCGCCGCCAGTGTTTTTTCAATAAGTGGTTTTCCAAAAACTAATTTTTTTTTAAATCTGGCGACGAATTGTCCCGCGGCAAATTGGCCGGCGGCGAATTGTCCCATTCCCATTATAGAGATAAAGTTACCTCTTCTAGCAACTACTTAATTATTTGGAATATATAAAAAAAACATATAGAATTTTGGTAGTTGGTAGAATTTAGGATGATATTGATGTATGTAGTACAACGGCTGGAGCTAAAGTCTTTTATAAAAAGGAAATTCTGTAAAAAAAGTGTACGTGAAATTAGTTAAGTGACTGGGTATAAAGGTAAAAAACAAACATTTTTAATAATCATTATCCTCAAGCATAATTCTTAAATTATTGAACAATCTTTTTTTAAATTTAATACAGCAGGAGATCAAAGACAATTCTTAAAGATGTTTTTCTATTTTTGTATTTTACGATATATGTTTAACTTTTTTAGATTTTAGCAGCAGAGTGCTCTAGAAAAGGACGCAGAGAATTTGCTAAAATTTATTGTATTATCTTGAATACTGAATTGATTAAGAACTATCAATAAATAAAAATATAGCAATTCTAAACAGGAATTTTAAAGAAACAAATATAAAAATGCTACAGAAAGGATTTGACCACAGATATTGAAACTAAAAATTGGTAAATATTATACTTTATACTAACAAAATGTAAATTTTAGTACCCGTGAATTTAAAAATCAAACAAGTTTTCGTAGCTAATCGGGTAAGAATAAGTTTTTTGATTCTCGTATTTTTCCGTGGGTAGCGCGAAAGCTTATTCTCATGGGGTTCTATGATCTAATGTACACCTAATAGGTGTTGACTGTTAACTGTTGCGTCCTTATGAGACTCAGAACACTGCTTGGTCAATGTGACACCCTCTACTTTATCTTTTCTTGGTTTACTCTGATCGTGATGTCTTCATCTGTGTTTGTTATGACTTTAGTTTCAGTGTAGTTCATACTCAAGCTTTAGCTGCTGTATTCACTTCATCCAGCATTTTTATCAGTTCTTTGTTCTTATCTGTTATTAAGGCGATATTAGGGCGACAAAATCAATACTTATTTTAATTTCTGTTTTATAAATCCTATCCCATTTTCAATGGGATTAAATGGAAGTTTAGTTGAGAAAGGACCTATCAAATGATATAGTTCATAAGATAAGCTACCGTGTACGACCCTTCCAGAGATACGTACCCTTAGGTATTCCCAACATGTACATTTCAATCAAAATAGGTACCCCAACATTTATTTAATTTAATCAATTTTCCCATAGAGACTAGGGCTTTTAGGAAGGAATGTATAAAGCACTTTTGTATAGACAAATAAAAATTTCAATTAAATTGTGTATCAGTCAGTGCAGTTTAGATTGTAAACTAAAATAAAATAAATTTGTAATTTTTAAAAGAAACTTTTGTTGCACAGAAATGTTAATCAGAATCTTGACCCAAGCCTGTTACTTACTTACGTACTTACTATAACAATTGGAGTAGCTTAAAAATGACTATAATACCAAAGAAGAATTCTACATTTGTACTTAAGCTGAAAAAAAAAGAGAATACTAATTAACTAATACTAAGTTTTAGACACTGTTAAAAAGAACATTTTATGATCTAAAAGGAAGCACAAATAGTTTTTTTTCCAAAAGGCTTTATTATGAAGAAAATTTAATAAAAACTTATCACTAAAATTGATTTTTGATCATTTCTATAAATAACCCATGGATGGACGTCACTGTAACGTAATAATTTAACCTTACAAATTAATTGTTATTACAAATATTTTCCTAAAGAGCTTGATTTTTTCGAAAATTGCAAAAAATTGATAGTCAAAACGTATTTTTTTTTATTTTTAAAGTGATTTCAGTTAAGGGACGCCACCAAAATAATAGCCTTACCCTTGAGTAAATTGTATCATACATTATCGAAAAGCACATTTTGTCTTCTAATTAAAGCGTGCATAACTTTTTTTTCCTTGGAAGCATTGTTTTGAAGGGAATTGGATAAAAACGTAAAAATTCAATAGATTTTCGACGATTTCTATAAATTATGGATGGCACTGGACCGTTAGTTTTAAACTTGTTGCTACCAAGTTATACAGTGTTAAAAATAAATTTTCATGCTCCTAATAAAGTCTTAGAGTGATACATATTTTAAGAGGAAATTTTATTGTCTACGAATTCTACTTTTTTAATTAATATATTAATATAATACTAATTAAAAAAGAAGTACTTTTTGAGTAAAAGGCTGATAAAGGAAAAAATAAGAAAAATTCAAGATGGCGGCGCCATTTTGACAATGTCCCTGTAAAAAGAGGTCGGGGCTTTAATTATATATTCATTGGGACCCCAAGAGCTATAGATTGCGCCTAGTCTTGTTTTTATGTTTTGAAGAGTTATTATTTTTTTTATTTTTTGGCAGAGTTGCATTAACCGGATCTTTAAAGTAGAGCTCTTGGGCTACTAGAACCAGCAATAAAATTTGCTATATGGATGATTCTACAAAAATGGTGCTGTGGAGTGGGAATGCATATTTCTCAAACACAGACTGCAAATGAAGCATAGTTTTAGTTATAAGATTTAAAACGAAATGTTTTGTTTATGGAGCATTTGAGTTTAATGTATAAAAAAAATTGCAAGTTTATAATTTTTTTTATTACAAAGCAAATACCTTATTCCTCTGGTGTGGTCCCAAACCAAATATTAAAAACTCAGATTGAAAAAAATATCCTAATAAATAGTATTTAACCAAGTCTTAACTATTTATCAAAAAATTGATAAAACTTAAGTTTGCAGTCATATTTTTGAAAAGCCGAATTTACATTTTCTCCGGAAAATTTTACAATTTTAAACGTGCTCCATTTTTAATAACACAATATTTGTGAATACCACCGGTTAATTTCTAGAGAAAGAGACGGCCCTGGATATCTAATTTACTTGTGAGGGTGACAAGTTGTGACAGATAATGTCAACTTTAGTTTGGTTTAAGTTATAGATCTTTTTATTTTCAGCAGAAAATTAGTTTTTTTCAGAGAAATCAAAAAGGAACGCTTCAATTATCATTCCTCTGGTAAGTAAATATTCGACTGATATCAATAGTATAATATTTTTGTTGATTGTTTTAAAATTATAAGTATAGGAACTTTGTTTATATAAAACTTAAGTTAAGTAGTCTAGATTTTGATTTAAATTGGAAAACCATTAAAAAAGCTCATTCCTCTGGTACTCATCCCTCTGGATTTTTTATGCAATAATTCCTAAAATTCGGGAAAATAAATGTTTCTTAGCTTACACCTAATTAGTTACATAAATTTAAAAAAACAAAATTATTTACTGTGCTGTACTGTTATTTAAAGGCAATGACCAAAAAAGATATCCATATAGCCCACTTTTGGTAGAATCATCCATATGTATACCGCAAATCCAACCTCTTTAAAAATCTTCCTGACGATAACATTTAAAATATTTTGCCATATTCAACGATTTTTTTTTGTTTTAATAGGCGATGCTATTTAGTACGTGTTGAGCGAGGTTAAAAAATGTTACGTATGTCAAAATTGAGAAATTTTTTACCACAATTTGAATATCTTGCAAAATAAGCAAGATAGAAGAATATTTTTGAAATTATGATATTTGAAAATATCGGAATATCAAAAAAAAACTTTTAACATTTTATTCTTATTATATTGTTCAAGTGCATCACGCTGTACAGGGTGTCCCAAATTTGATGTTTTTGGGGGAGTTGCAGGTATTTCTAGGCAAAAAAACTGACCTTCTCTTGCCTCGATTTTCAATAGATGATTAGAGGTGAATACCGCATCTGGGTAGGTAGGAAGCTATTTTAAAGCTACAGCGATTTTTTAAAAAGTCTGCATTTTGGGAGGAGGCCTATAACTTTTTTATTGATAAAAATTTCATTTTGGTTTAAATTGCTTTTTTATATATATTTTTTTAGAATCCAATTATCAAATTGAGTTTTATCTGTAACTTTTAGTTTCTGTGATGTTATATAAAGTTATATCAAATTTTCTTTAAAATAACACAATCGCACTTAATATTTAAATTTTTTTATGTTTTGATTTTTTATTTTTGTTTAATTTGAACAATTTAAATTATTTTAAACCACGTAAACAAATTAAAATATAAAATATACCATATAAAAATATACCTATTTTATAATATTATAAACAATTATAACAATAAAATAAATTAATAGCATTGTATAAAAATCAAATATCACAAATAAAAAAAATAGAAATAGAAAAATATAAACAAACAATCACGTGAAACTAAAAAGCGACAGTCTCTTTCAGACCAGTATCCGCGAACTTACGAAGGCTTCCCTACACAGAAATGACATTTCCTCTCTGGATCGCCAAAGCTGATCCTTTGAATGAAATAGGCTTTAAAGCTTTTAGACTTATCTCTCAAACTTAATTCATCAAAAAACTTTTTGGCCTCTCCACCCCAAGGACCATGATTTTCCACACTAAGAGAAGTAAAAATATATCTGTCCTCTAGCTCCTCATACTTTCTATGTTTATCTATTTCGCCAATTTGTGCAGCCACACCTGATTCTTTAGAAGTTTCTGCAATGTAACCATCAGGTAAGTTGTGCCTGCACGTGGCTTCCCAGACTAAACCTCTTCCTGCCTTCCAAGGAATCAAAGAAACTCCATCAACACTCTTTCCGTCGTCCAGTTGGTTCAAGCATAGTTGGAATTTCAGCAGAGTTTAAACCGCGCTTGATTCCATTAAACATCCTATGCCTGAGCAACCTGCCTGTACTTTTCGCCCAGCTTAGCCCGTGAAGGCCATATTTGTCAGCTTTTTCACTGCAAATCTAGACATGCTGACACACAGGAAACGTGAAAAACAAGTCTTCAAGATGATTCCACAGAGGCACTGAAGGAAGAGTGTTTAGACATGCATTACTTTTATAGTTCTGAAAAGCTGGGAGGCGCGCTGTGTCTCTCGAGTCTCGACAATCCAGATTTCATAAGAAGCTTGACACAAACTCAAATCAAAACCTTTGTGATTCTTTGGTTGTTCAATAGTAATTTCGTTAAAGGAGGAGGCACTAAATACATTGTTTACCGGGACGCGTCAGATGAGCTGAATTTGAGATATGTTGAAGAACAAACTTTCCTGATATTTTTACTAAAAAAAATTAGGGGGGTCATAGGATTCATTTTCGAGCTATACTTATTTAAATGTGCGCTACTGAAATATGGAAAAATATGACCATTTGTAGTTTTTTGTAATAACTTATCGCCAAATAAAAATAAAAAACTGATATTAGCTTTACTTTATTGGTAAAAGAGTTCTTTTAAGAATTTTATCAGTTTTTGACATATAGTTTCCGTCACATACCTACAGAGTGGCTCAAAATAATAAAAAAAAATACAGGAAAAATACCTGAGATTTATTAAATATAGAGGAAACTAAAAATGGTCAAAATTAACTTCACTTGTGAGTCGCTTTAATTATTTTAGAACGATGTTTGCATAATAGGTTATGTTATAAGTTAACAGGGTATTTCAAAAAAAAAATTAATTTAACGCATGACACACTAATTTTCTACGGAATAGTGTGTTTATCGGGATGCGTTAAATGAGGTGAATTTATAATATGTTAGGGCCCAAGCCGTCTAAATACTCGTCTCAAAGAAATTGGGGGTCATCGGTTTCGTTTTCGAGCTGTAATTATTTAAATCCGCCACTGGAAGAAAGAAAAATGTGACTTTTTGTAGTGTTTTTGCTATAACTTCTCGTCAAATAGAAATCCAATATTAATTTTAGTTAGTTGAAAAAAAAACTCTTTTTAAGTATGTTTTCAATTTTTTTATAGCTTTCGTCACATATCTACAGAGTGGCTCAAAATATGAATAACAGAAATACAGGAATAATAACTGGGATTTGTTAAATATACTTAAAGAGATAAAATTAAAAATGCATAGTCAAAATAAATTCATTTGCTTCAATGTGAGGCGTCGTAACTATTGTAAAGTAACATTTACATACATAATGGTTTATGTAGTAAACCTATAGGGAAATCAAACATTTTTTAAATTAAACAAATAATAGATGTACTAACTGTGTAGCGGAATAGTGTGTTTAACGGGATGCGTCAGATCAGGTGAATTTGAGATATGTTAGAGCCCGATCCATCCTGAAACTTGCTCAAAAAAATTGGGGGAGGAGGTCATCGGTTTCGTTTTTTATACTCTTATGGATTTTTGCTACAACTTTTATCAATTAAGTTTGTTCACAGGCTTTCTGAAAATTTTTGGCAGAACCCCCGGAAAGGGGTGAGTAGGCCCCTTTTTGTCCCCACATTTCCTTTAATTTAGCATTAAATAAGTATAACTCGAGAACAAAACCGATCACCACCCACTTTTTCTTGAAACAAGTATTACGACGGTTTAGGCTCTAACATATCTCAAATTCAGTGCATCTGACGCATCCCAGTAAACATTTTCCACACACTATTCCATAGACAATTAGTACACATGTTATGCGAATTTCAAAAATGTTTGAAATACCCCTTAAGTCTATTATTATTATTGTATTTCAATTATTCGTAGTTTGAATCACTATGTAGATGTGACGAAAACTATATGTCACAAAATGAGAACATAATTAAAAAGACTCTTTTTTTTCAACAAAATAAAATTCATATTGGTTTTCTATTTTTCACGAGAAGTTATAACAAAAAACTACAAAATCTTACATTTTTATAAATAATTATAGCTCGAAAACGAAACCGATGACCCCCCAATTTTTTTGAAACAAGCATCCGGACGGTTTAGGCTCAAACATATCTTAAATTCACCTCATTTGACGCGTCCCAGTAAAAACACAAAAAAATTATGTTTTTGTTTGAAATACCCTGTTAGCTTATAACATCCCCTATTATGCAAACATCACTCTAGAATAGTTAAAACGACTCACATGAAAGCAAGTGAAGTTAATTTTGACTATGCATTTTTAGTTCCCTTTCTTTATACGTAATAAATCTCAGGTATTTTTCCTGTATTTTTTTAAAATTATTTTGGGCCACTCTGTAGGTATGTGACGCAAACTATATGTTAAAAATTGATAAAATTCTTAAAAGGACTCTTTTGTCAATAAAATAAGACTAATATCATTTTTTGGTTTTTATTTGGCGATAAGTTATTAACAAAAAATGACAAAAGGTCCTATTTTTCCATATTTCAGTGGCGCGCATTTAAATAAGTATAGCTCGAAAACGAATCCTATAACCCCACCAATTTTTTTTGGTAGAAATATCAGGAAGGTTTGGCCTTCAACATATCTCAAATTTAGCTCATCTGACGCGTCCCGGTCAACAATGTATTTAGTGCCTCCTCCTTTGCACAAATTTGCGAAATCATAATCTTTTTTTTAAATTAAATTGATTGTTGAAGGATGGTTTCAGTCAAAGCTTGTACACTTTTACATGATCCTAAAAAGGCTGACAAACATAATTTCGATGATTCTAAAAAAAACTATAAAAAGCAATTTGCACCTAAATTAAATATTCATAAATAAAAAAGTTATAAGTCCCCGTCGTAAATGCAGCCTTTTCAGAAAGCCCCCGTAAGTTAAAATCAAGAAACACCGGAAATCCCTCAAAAAAATCAAACTTGGGACATCATATACAAAGAAAAATGCGCCAATGAATATTTTCAGCAGGGGAATTTTTATTCCACCTGGTTAACATATCTAAGTCCTCCTGCTGGCGCATGTATTTTCCCAATAAGCCGGCCACACACTGCTCCGCTCCTGAAGTCCGCCCGCCTGCGAGTTTCTGCTGTGTGTGTTAAAACATTCTGTTCTGTTGCCACATAGACTTTGGGTGTGACTGTCTATTTTCGAATTTTTATCTCAAGTAAGTAGATGAGTAGTATCTCATTTCAAAATTTTGTTTGTTTATAATTTGTTATTCATGATTGAATTTTTAATGCATTGTTGCACTGTTTATCTTGTTGGTAACTGTCGTCGTTTTTAAACAAATGTTTTTGTAAGATAGAAAAATTGATTTTTTTCAATGTGACCTAAAAAGCCGGTTATGGAGTGGAATTTAGTACTCGTATTCAACAATCTTTCGGGTGTCAGCTATTTTGCAATATTATAGCTTTTAACATTTTTTAACGTTTCATTCTAGTTTTCAACATAATAATACAGGGTGTCCCAAATTGGGTTTTTTGGAAAATCTTTTAATAATAAAAATATACTTTTACTTTTTAAAGTTTTAAAAATAATATAATTTTTGACAGATTTTTTTTATACCTTCCTTAAAAAAATATTGTTGATTTGTAAAAAATGCTGTTTATTCTCAACCTTTAAATTAAAAAAGGCGTAGGACATAAATAAATAAATAAAAATCAAATAAATAAAAAAAAATTACATTAAAATGTCAAATTTGTCATTTTTGGATATTACAATTTTTACCCCTCTTCAAACTTTTTAAATCTTTCTAGAAAACAAGAAAGTTTTGTAGACTTTTGAAAAGTCTGCATTTTGGGAGGATTTCTTAAACTTTTTTTATTAATAAACATTTTATTTTGATTTTCAATCCTAAACTTGCCATTTCACTATTTTCTTTAGAACTGCCAGGAATTGCCAAAAAACATCTAATTTGGCCCACCCTGTACAATACTGTTCAAGTCTATATATATTTATAAATATTAAAATGTCATGAAATTTAAAGAAAACATTTTATATGCAAGCATAAAAAGAGAAATTGTTAATTTTAATACATGTATCAGAAACAATATTTTAATTTCGCTATGTGTGTAGCCTGTTTACTTTTTAAGATATACCTATATGTAAACTCTCAGGCTTTGAAGGTTGTTTGTGTTTTATTTTGTTTTTTTGCCATGAGAATATTAACCGTATTGTTTTTTTAATACATTATTGTTTTTATGTATCTATAGATCGGCTAAAAATAGATTTTGAATTCATCACTGGTAAATTTAGAACCGGCATCGTCATGTTATAGTTTATTCAGGCGTGTTATTTTGTTAAGTTCGGAAATGCCAGTAATTTTCGTTATTTATTTGAAATGAAAATTTGTAAAATGCATATTTTTATTAAACATTTTCCATTTCAACTTTTGTTTTGGTTCAGATCATGTTTACTTTTGCACTTTTCAACAACAACATTGACTTTTCAAAAAGAATTTTACTAGTTTATACTTTTAATGAAAAATAATTTACAGCGAGTCCTGTTTTTGATTAGATAAAAATAGAAACTCGGTTAGTGCTCTTAAGCTTATTAGCCCTTAAAAGTGGTATAATTAGATTTTAAAATCCTTTTTATTATACCTTGAATATTTAAATTCCTTGGATTTTGGAACCTTTGGAAGACAAAGCCATTATCCTGAGTTGACGTTTTTAAAAAAATGTTGCTCACAGATTAGGTAAATAAGTATAAAAAATGTTGCTGAGAGCGTATAGTACTCATGATCGGTTACCTTAATTCATCCAAGACATACGTTGGCGTTCAATTAAAATCCAAGCAGGAGCCATGTAGCAGTTATGTTTAGAGGCCTTTTCCTCGTGTGTAAAAACATGGCAGCTTTTTAAGAGAAAAGTGAGCTTTTCAATAGTTTGACATAACTTGTAGTTCTTATAAAAATTAGTTTGGGGATAACTATAATATTTAAATATTTTGTTTTTTGAGGCTTTTAAAATCATTTTTTGATTTTTTTTTGACGGATCTCAGAGAAAACATTACATAAAAATGTTACTATAAAATATATAAGCAAGATATAAAGGATTGTTAAAATTAAATTAAAATATTCGAATATCATAATTTCAATAATTATTGTTTATATTCTTGATTACTGTTTTACTAAAATAGTATATTATATACCAGGGGATAAAAATGCACTTTTATCAAAACGTATATACGCTATGTTATTGTTTATTTATCTCTGATCAGTAACTTTTTATTCTAATTTTTACCTGGGATTCCTGACATGTCACTGTTCATGCCGATTTTTTACTTTCTATTCCTGATTTTTCACTTTTTATCCCGGGGATAAAAAGTGACACATTTATATCCTTAAAATGCGGGAGAAAAACTGCACTTTTCATTGCAAAAGTTCGAATAAGCTTTTTAGAGGGACTTTTTTTGGGATTTTGACATCTGTTATTAAAAACAGAATATTGTTCTTATAAACGTTAAAGGGGATTAAAATTTATTATACATATTATCATATTAAGCTTTAAACCAATTTTTCTTTTTGAAAAAAAAATCAGGTTTGTATAAACAACGTTATTCATTAGAGATGCTTTCACAGAAACAAAATATCTCCCAAAATATAGGATCAGAAAGATTGTTGAAATTGCGATATTTACAAAACTCCTCCATACTAAAAAAACTACGGGGTATGACAAAATCTGATTACATAAATTTCTACGGCCTTACTAAGCTGAAAACTACGGATTGCTATTTTTATTATGATCGGGATTTCCATTGTAAATGGAAAAGGCTTTATAGGTTCTTAATTTTGGATGACAAATCTCAACCTGCGATAAAAAAGATTGCATTTATAGTCTGATAATAATAATAATAAATTGGTCATACAAATAACACCTTCCAAAGAAATTTTGTTGTTGGTTTGATAATAATATTCCATATTATTCATAGTTCAGAATGTATAGTAATGTTTATTTTGAATCCATGATGTCATGCCTTGCGGTACAAGAATGCACCAAGTATTGTACATTGAAAACAAATACATTAGAGCATAAATATGGGGCATACCCATGCGCTCTCACATGCGATACTTGAAGTCAGGACCCCTATTTAATTCTTAATGTTCCTTTTTCGGGTAGATAGGATTTCGGTTACTGCGCATGCGTTAGTTTTGATGGTTTTGGAACATACTCCAATACGTCACTACATTATTTGACAATAGTCAAAAGTTTAGGATTATGTCTATTATTTTTTTCTAAAAAACTAGTTGACTGGGTGAAAATTTATCAAATTGTGGAATAAAATTGTAGTTCTTCTAAAACTAATTGTGTAGATTTATTGTGGACACCATAAAGAGTGTTTAATGGCATTTATAAACCACTCTTAACTTTATTAACAAATTATGAAGCAAAATACAAGTAGTTACCTATGGAATGGCACTCCTTTACTTCTCCCGGACATTTTTCCACAATCCGCACATGTTTTACTTGAATTATTTTTCATTTTTCACAGAAAAAAACATAATTTTAACAACAAACGCAAAACACCGCAAAATGTAAATAAGCAACAAAGATGGCCTCCGCCCACACGGCAACTGTGTGTCTACATGACAAGACACACGCCTGCGTATTTGAAAATTCGCGTCCGCGAATTTAAATTTGCCATTGTTTCCAAAGCCAGCTATGAGGGTTTCACTTTTGTGTTTATGCTATAACGTATTTAATTGAAAATAAAGCATATATTTTTTTAATTAGTCTATTTAGATTATAAATCAATGTGTAGGTTATTTTTGCACCAATGTGTATCCTGAGTGCGTATCCAAAATTTAACACCTCAAGTTGCGTTACCAAGTATCTCGAATGCATAAAACTGAGTGATCATTTGAAAAATCATCCATAAATCATTAAAAATTTAAATTTAAATAATATGTAAATGTAATTTGTAGTTTAGAACTCCAAATTTCAAATTAAATTTTATTTTTGCTGACACACCATCAGAATGGCCGACCACATGTTGCTTGCTGGAAAATTGTTAAATTTTGAGTACAATACCTTGTGCTTGTATCACAGCGTGATGACATCATTAATTCCATTAAAAGTTGTTGCTATTTATTCTTAAGCAATTCAAAGCCGGCGTTCATTATAATCTGTGTCAGTACCAAGGCTAGTACCACTACTCCTATTAAACTGACCAATTAAAAAAATCTCATTACCGTACCTGTTTTATTAAAGTCTGTTTTAGTTTTAGTAATATTTCGACACTCCTATTGTTTAATTTTTTTTGTGTGTATTTTTTATAGTCAGTGAATAAAGAAGAATCATCATAATGGCCAGCACTCAGTATTACCCATTCAAAGTGAGTACAGTTTTTTTTACTTTTTTTTTAGTACAGGGTCATTAGTTATATTTGCGTGGAATTCATCAGGGGTTAATGCATGGGAGCACCCAGGGGGGGCCTCGGGGCTCGGCCCCCTCCTAAGCCCAAGGATTTTTTAGATATTTTCCACATATTTCATGAAAATAGCATAACATACGGGATTATGGGATCTAGGGCCCTACTTAAAGTAGCTGATAAAAAAAAAACTTTAAATACAAAAGTTGTATAAGTGGTTCCTGTTATCTTTTGTCATTCCTTGTCGAATTTAAACAGCCAATTTCGTAAGTTAAAGGGAACACCATTATATATTTTTTGGCAGAACGAAATTACCTGTTTCTCTAATTTTATAAACATATAGTTAATATTTAGTTAAGCGGTTTTTGAGTTACCTATTTTAGTTACAAGTTACATAAAAATATACAGAACCGTGGTCCAAGAAGATTATCATTACAAGACTTTAACACTAATTTAAAAGTAATCGAACCTAAACATTTTTCAAATCAGGGAAAATGTTTCTTTTTTTCTGACAAATAATATGCACCATATTTCCTTTAACTTAAGAAAGTTTATATCAAAATTTGACATAAGGAATGATATCTAACACTTCTGACATAGTCCAAATGATAATATGTAAAAAATTTGGCAACTTTTTTATTTAATTTTTCACCTACCTCCTGAGACGTTAAATTTAGAAACACGACCAACCAGTAAGAGTTATCTATATTTTCGTTGCTATAACTTTAAATGGATTTGTTTAATTTAATTGCAATAGGGTAGGGGAAGACCTTATTAGTTTTTCGGAAAGTTCATTAAAGCATTCATATGTATGTAAAATTTGTAATTTTTTCTAAACTAACTACTTAAATTGATTTTTTTTCTTTTGCTTCTTTTCGGATATTGGATATCATTACCACAATTGTAATTGGCCCAAACGAAAGCGATTTGGAAAATCCATTAATTAGGTTTATCCTTTTTTTTTCGGACCTTGTGAACGCTCTTTTTCTCTCTCTCTCTCTCACGTAAATCGGTGCTTTAACCTCACACATGGACGACACGCCAGTGACCTCAGTGGAAAAGAGGGGGGGGGAGAATTTACATGAGTAGAAAAGATAGAGTGACGCATCCTTATTTGGTATAATAAGCCCCAGTTCCAAAATTTAACCGCTAGATTTTGATTCATCATTCTAAATCCAAAAATGCAAAAATCTCATAAACATTATTTTCGTGATTAAAATCCAACATGGTAAAACAAAATAACGGAATACGCAGAATTTTTGCTCTTTGGAGTTTGCAGGGATGTAAAATCTACATAGAACGAAATTATTTGTTGCATTGCAAATAAATCAGAGAACGCAATACCGATTTTTATTTAAATTTCGGAATTACTGATTTAATTACATGTATATGGGCTGAAAGCTTAAGAAAATACGCCTGGCTTCACGTCATGTTTTTTTTAATACGTCTGGTGTTTGGACAGAAGAGTAAATGTCTTATTGTCACTTATCAAGGAGCAGAGCTGGATTAAGGCTCTACTAATCTATTTTTATTTGCTTATAAGTATTTAGTTTGAATAACTGAACAGTATTTATACATAATTTTAACACTAATGGTATTTTAAACAAGGTATATAGCAACAGTGGCACGGTTGTTTCCATCCTGCCTACTAAACAGTTTTGTTATTCAGAAACTTATTAACACAAATGCAATAAAAATTCTAAAAATGGAACTGTGTCATTGTTTAAATATAAAATAAGTAAATGACAAATATTTACAATTTTGGTTTTATAAGGCGTGATTTTTATAATACATATATTTTTTAAATAAACTTAGGTATTGCACGTTCTATAAAAATGAAGGATTCAATATTCTACGTGATAAAAAAAAATTAATCATGTGTTTTTTTAAAACAGTTATCTAGAGTTTTATTGGGTACAAAATAATATAAAGTTTGGAACAATCTTATTTGATAGCTTCAATGGTTCCATTAAACATACCTATGGCCTAACTGCAAATTAGGTATCAAAAAACATATTTGCTAATGTTATAGAAAGTAGGCTGCTCAATTTGCCCAAATCACAAATCTAAAAATCGTGAAAATGTTAGATAAGGGATATTGCAGTTAGGCCATCGATACTTGTCCTAAAACCTTCTACTAAGGAAACTTTGTCAAAATAACGCCGCCATCTTGGATTTTGCAATATCTTTTTTCCAGATGGCGTTTTTTTAAGAAACCGCTTATTTGCCAAGATACTTAACATATAGTTTTGCACATTCTATCTAATATTAACCGAAATTTTTAACTTTTATGCAATTTATAGTGTTTTTATCGGAATCCAAAATGTATTCACTTTCCGTCAGAATATGTTTTATTCCATTAATTTCATAAAACTTATTTCAAAATATATATTTTTTAGTTCCATCCTGTAATAATTTTGTTACCAAATTCGCTCTTTTTTATTTACATACCTATGAAGTTGGCGTGAAATAAAACGGCAAAATCCTTTTTTTGGTCCTGTGTAGTTAAATAAATACGGTAAAAATTTCCTGTTCTACATAAAAAGTTTTTACCGACTACAATATATGTTTTATTGATATTTTTATTATAAATCGATATAAAGTCGAATAAAAAAGTAGCACACTATTCTGGGTAGCGCATTAAGAATGACTTCCGGATTTATCTCAGAAACTACCATAGCTAAAGCTTTGGGATAAAATGCTTTCAAAATCGTGCCTTGCGGCTCGTGTCAATACAACATTGAGTCAGTAAAAAAAATTCGGGGTGTGCGCCCAAATGTTTCCGCACAAGTCATTAAAAACGTACCTACTACTACTATGTTTGGGGCTGCTAAATCTATTTTTTTTTAAAGAACCTTATCCATGCCCACCCGAATTCCGCCATGAAATGAAATTTATCAAATATTTCTGCTAAAATAATTGAATGTATTGTAAATGGCATAAATTAAAACATCCATGCTCCACGCATAAAAACAATGCGAATTCAGTTAGTTGTATTACTCGCATTGCGAGTTAGACGAATAACTGCCAGGCACAAAATTTCTTTGATTTTTTCTATTTAAATGCTAAAATGCCCAACATTAGCCCTATCACTGTCGCTCATATAGGCTGCAGATAAAATCTATCTTTATTCGAAGGAGCCAAGAGAAAAGTGGCAGCGTGTTTGACGATGCTTTTGGTTTCAGTGGCCCATTCATTGCGTCGCCGTGGCATCGAGTCGGAGTGTGATCCACTGCATTGCACGGAATTTTATATAATATATAAATGAAAAAGAAATGCATATAATAAATTAGAATGTTTTAAAAATAAAAAAACGTGCTTTTGCAGAAAAATACAGTAGTGTCATGGCTCAGTGGCTTCTGGCTAGGGGGCATTAATATACATACCCCGACTAAAAGAATGACGTTTTGTGACAAAACACTATGAATAACATACATACATATTTCTTGAAATTGCACAATTTGGACCCCTCACATGTACCTTTATCACTCCTTACAGAAAGGAAAAAAAATATCGATTTTTATTTAAAAATTAATTGTTCCTTCGTCGTGCCGAAACCTATTCTTATTCTTTAGAAGACTTATTAAGAAAAGGTTAAAAAACGCTAATATTTTTTACATTTTCTTTAAATTTGGGTTTTCTAGAAAGAGAGCTTTTTTAAAAAGTACGAAACCTAAGAACTAATAAAATTTGAAGTTGGACTAACAAATTTTTAAATAAAAGTATCCATTTTTAACCTTGTAGTGCATGACAGATATACAACATATGTATAAGTGTTTACTATTACTAAGTCTCGCAAATATTTTATTTAGGCGAATTTCCTAAATTTTGTTTTTAAGGTTTTTTCTTGAACTTGTTGCGGTAGTAGTTCCTGAGAGAAACTCGGAAGCCATCCTTTATGGGTATATATAAAAACAATATTATAGGTCCTGTCATTTGAATAAAGAACATGGGATGGCTGAATAAGGGTTTGTTGCATGAAAAAAAACCCTCTACATTAATATTTTTAAATGTTTTTAATTGACGAAGATATGATATAGATACTAACTAAATATGTTTTATTAAATATATAGATACTAATTATCCTGGTATTTCTGATATAGGTACTCCGCCCCTAAACACCTCATGTTGAGTATTTGTAGACTATTATTAAGGCTAATAAGGCGTTAATCAAAAAAGGGGTGACTAAAACATACCTATCCAGATCTGGCCATTAAAATTAAATGCTCAGACACATTTTTGAAGGGGAAAATCCTTTCGGTTGGTTTTTGTTTTGCTTATAGAGTGCACCCTTTTCTAGACGGAATTTTGTTCGCAATCCATTGGTTTGTATGCATTAGTTCGAAGGACATTGGTTCTAAAGAAACAGAATAGTTTGTTCTAAATGTTACTATTTCGAAAACTGTTAAACAGTAAACAAATATGAGATATAGGGGCTTTTTATAGGAAAGGTTTTTTGACAGTGCTGATATTAACTAAAATTCGTCTATTTTGTTTTTAATGGTTCACCCTGTGGAAATAAAAAATATAATTTTTCTACCTCACGTTTTCTTTTACACCCTAACTTTATCGATTCTTTAACCAACTTCACTGACTAGGAAATAATTCCGTTTTATGTTAAATAGACATTCTGGCGCCTGTTCAGAATTTCTTACAGGGGGAGAAAAAGAAAATTCATTGGAAATTTTTGAAAGATTACAATTCCGAAACCATTGCTTCGATTGTAATAAAAAATACTCATCAAAATCACGATTTTAAAGTTTAAAATAATCTTAAAACAGGCAGAAGAATCGTAGACTAAATTAACCCGATTTTTTTGTTAGACAGGCTGTCCCAGCACACTCACTCATTCCAAAAGTTGATTATTTGATTACTTATAGTTTATTTCATAATTTTTTAGATAACTTTTTTTCGCTGGCTGGTTGTTATGATAACTGTCAAAAAGTTAACTAAAAAATTATGAAATGAACTGTACTATAATTTTTATATAAAGGGTACAAGATTTCCCCAATTCGATGTGTGGGGGGATTTGGGGTATTTCTAAAGGAGATTTAAAAAAAAATTGCCCCACCCTTGCGAGACTTGATTTTCAAGACACGCGTAAGGATAAAAACCGCATCTTGGTATCGCAAGTCGTTTTAAACTCCGGGGGGGGGGGGGGGGAAGGTATTCGAAAAGTCTGCATTTTGAGATGGGTTCTGTAACTTTTTTATTTATTTAAACTTCATTTTGGTTTTAATTGCTTTTGATACCTAGAATTTTTTATAAATAATTCCCCTGTCAAACTAAATTTCATCTTTCACTTTTAGTTTTGGAGGTATTACATAAAATTGGCGTTTTTTATAAAATGGCATTGTCACACTTGATTTTTTCTATTTTTTACTTTTTTTATTTTTCTCTCTCTTTGGTTTCAATTAATTTCTTAATTTGCTATTAAAAATATTTTTAAGTAACTAAACAAATTAAAATAAAAACACACAATAAAAAAAAACCTATACCGCCTATATGTAATATCTCAAAAACTAAAAGCTGGACCAACATAAAATTTTTATAAGTAAAAGATCTCTTTGGTTTTTGCAGTCTAGATTTTTCTTAATTTTTATAATAATAAATAAAACATCTACGTTGATTTATTTAAAACTACTGGTTGCAATCTGACTTTTTAAGCATACTGGGCCATTTAATTGCAAAAATTGACGTATGTACCTTCTAGCTAGAAAGGTAAACATCATTAAATATCAACTTTTTTAGTAATGTAAGTGTGACCAAATCTTAATATTTTTCCACAAGAAATGCACAGGTTTTCACTGTATAATCTGTATACAGGGTGTTCCAATTTAAGTGTCCACCATTACTAACTTCCTTATTATTAAAGATAGAAATAAGTTTAAATTGGCAAACTAGTAGAATTTTTGACGTTCTTTGAGATAAGTTTAAAAAAAAAACTAAATTTAATTTTAGGTCAAAGGTCAATTCTTAACAAAAATTGTCTTTTGATTTTTTTCCTAAAATTTAAAATAACGAAGATATTCCAAATTCAAAATTACGCTTAGACTTCTTTCTACCAAATAAAATTTCAATACGTAATTTTGAATTTAAAATATTTTTATTATCGTTCCTAAATTATAAAATACTGTGTGTTTAAATTTAAAAAAAAAATGTTTTTTGAAAAAAACTCGATAATTCCAAAAAGCAATGCTCTACTTTTTTTATTTAAGTATCTTAAAGATCATCAAAAGTTCTACTAGTTTGCCAATAAAAAAAAATTTCTACCTTTAATAATAAAAAAGGTAGCAATGGTGGACACTTAACTTGGAACACTCTATATACGTAAAGCTAATAGAATAAAACGTGTTGTAATTTTTTGTTCTTTTTTTTTTTGTAGTAATCATCGTAGGATTTATATAGTGTAATTTGTGTACGCTAAATTAAAATTGGATATATATTTTTGAATGAAAGTAGCTTAAGCAGCCTAAAATTCAAGGATCTGCGTCATTTCCACACTGATACACCTTTATTATTATTATTAACAAACCATAAAAAATTAATTCCACCTACAAACACCTAAACCATTCATTCATAGTGCTTCATACATAATGGATTTTCTGAGATATGACTTTTAATGAATTTGACTTAAATATATGATACACACATTCTTGGGTAATGAGCTAAAAATAGACATTAACATACTGTATTTAACAGAATGCATGTTTATTTCCGTTTCGTTAAAATTAATTTTCTTTTTCGATAAAACCAAATAAAAAAGCACTGTCAAGAGAAGTATCAAAACTTTATCCTATTACAAAAATATTTAGAAGCTTTGAGTATTTTAGCCCATATAGAGGTGCAACCGGCGAACCTTGCAATATTGAGGGGTAGATTTTTTTTTTTTACACACTGTGTTTTTTTTTATTACAATCTAGTCAGTAAGACTAATTAGCAATTTTGTTTTAACTTAATTTACTAGAAAAGTCAGATTTAAACTTAGGGTTCACTCAACAGTTCTCCCCGCTTTGTTTAGTCTGTAACTCACAATTGTGTTGTGTTTATAGCATTATTTTGTTTTATGTGTAATTCACTTAGTTTACTAGCTCAAACGGCTTCACTCTTTTTAGTCGTCGAACTACCATAGTATTGTCTAGAAGCTGAATTGCTTCCACATTCACATGCCGATGGAGTCTATCTTCATGGCTTTTTGCGTACTTTTTTATAGTCTCTGCTACAGTTTCGATTTTTAGATCTCGATGAAGGTCACTATTTCGAACGTACCAAGGTGCATTCACAATGTTTCTTAATACTTTATTTTGAAATCTCTGTACAACTAGAATGTTACTCTCTTTAGCACAACCCCATAGTTGAATACCATATGTCCATACTGGTTTCAGTATTTGTCTATAAAGCAGTAACTTATTATGAATTGTTAAATTGGACTTCCTTCCAATTAGCCAGTTCATTTTTCTATACCTTATCTCAAGTTCTTCTTTTTTTTTCTTAACATGTGCTTTCCAGCGCAATTTGGCATCAAGTGTCATACCTAGATATTTTGCCTGATTCGAATATGGTACTGGAATGTTGTTAATTGTTATTTGTATGTGATTTATATTTTTGTTTGTAAAATCAACATGAATTGATTTGGTTTCATTTAATTTTATTCGTCACTTTGTGGTCCAACTGTGAATTTGGGTGACTGCATCCTGAAGTTTTTCTATGCATTTTTCAATAGATTTTTCTACCTTCAATAAACCAGTATCATCGGCAAATGTTGCTAAGTGACAATTTTCTGGCTTTGGGATATCACAAGTGAATAATAAGTATAGATAAGGGCCTAGTACGCTACCCTGGGGCACGCCTGCTTGAATTTCTCTTAAATTTGAGTATGAGTCTTCCTGTTTTACTCTAAAATGTCTATCAGATATGTATGATTCCAAAATATCCGAATATTGTTTTGGCAGAAACCTTTTTAGTTTAAAATTAAGGCCTTCATGGCACAGTTTGTCAAATGCTTGTGCTACATCTAGAAAAACTGCAGAACAAACTTTTCCCTCTTCTAGTGCTTTTTCTATTATATTAGTAATTCTGTGTACTTGATCTATCGTGGAATGCTTGTCTCGAAAACCAAATTGATGAGATGGAATAATTTCTTGTCTTTCTATGATGGGTTTTATTCTTTTAAGCAATAATTTTTCATAGAGCTTGGATATAATTGGCAGCAAAGATATTGGCCTGTAAGATGACACGTCATGGAGTGGTTTTCCCGGTTTTGGAATCATGATAACTTCTGCAACTTTCCACAGTTTAGGTACATACCTAAGCCTAAAAGACGCATTAATTAGGTTGCATAGTTTTACGATAGCTTTTCTGGGGAGTTGTTTTATGACCACCCCGTTAATAAGATATTTTTGATTTCTGTTAATATTTCTTTTGGTGATGTAAGCTTAATATGGTCCTCGATTTGATGGGGTTCATTTAAATGAAAGTGTTCATCTGGTGCTTCGTGGGGCTGAAATGTTTTTTCTAAATGACTTGCAAAAATATCTGCTTTTTCTTCGTTACTCCTTGCCCACTGGTTGTTAGATTTTCGTATGGGTGGAATTTGGATAATTGGTCTTTTAAAATCTTTGGTTGCTTTCCAAAGGGAATAGTCGGTATTTTTATCATCTGTAAGTTCATTAAGAAAATGGTTAATAGATTCATTTTTTATTACTAGAATTTCTCGCCTAATGCGCTGCGTCATGTTGTTGAGATTTGTTTTGTCCCGAGGATCACGGCTTTGTTGCCACTTTCTTCTTAGTTTCCTTTTTTCCAATATAAGGTCTCTAATTTCCTTTGGATAGTTTTTCCCCTTAAAAATTCTCTTTGGTTTTGGACTGTTTTCCCAAGCTGTTTGTTGAATATTTGTAACAAAATAATCAACTTCTTTATCGATTTGTTCTGGCGTTTGCAATGTTACTGATAGGTTTATTTTTTCTGACAGACTTTGTTTAAAACTAATCCAGTCAGTCAGTTTATTAACTAGTGAGATATTTGCTTCTTTCTTTATTATGTTTTTACTAAGAGTTAGAATAATAGGTGAATGATCTGAGTGTAAATCAAAACTTTCTTCTATATCTACAAAACTTAAAGATATATTTTTTACTATAAAAAAATCAATTAGATCTGGAATTTTTCCTGGATCTGTTGGATAGTATGTGGGCTT
The DNA here is from genome assembly GCA_963576565.1 of Aspidapion aeneum. Taxonomy (NCBI): domain Eukaryota; kingdom Metazoa; phylum Arthropoda; class Insecta; order Coleoptera; family Brentidae; genus Aspidapion; species Aspidapion aeneum. The sequence goes on from OY755043.1 coordinate 102,801,030, forward strand.
ACCAGTTGATATCGGCTCACATTGATATTCACTAATAGCTTGCAAAAGTTCTTTTCCTTTAGAATTCGTCAGTCTAGATCCCCAGTAGGTATTTTTTGCATTAAAGTCACCTCCAATTATAAAACGGTTTCCTAATTTTCTGAGAAAATTAAGATATTGATTTTTTTTTAGTAAGTGCCTTGGTGGTATATAGACAGCACTTATGACTAATGTATATGTTTTGGTTTTTACACTTACTAATGTAGCTTGAATCTCTATGGTTTTATATCCCATCTCCTCATAGTGTGATATATTTTCTTTAATTATTACAGCACTTCCCCCATGTGCAGTATTGCTAGGGTGAGTTGTATGATACACTTTATAACCTTTAAATTTAATGTGAGACTGGTTAGTGAAATGCGTTTCTGACACAAGACAGACGTCAATTTTTTCTATGTCTAGAATAACTTGCAAGTCTTGCTGATGTTGCAAGAGACCATTGGCATTCCAAGCTAGGATTCTAAGATTACTGACCATTTTGAGGCATATTGGTAGCTCCGTTATTGCTACTTTCTAGTTTAGTTAATCGCTCATCAAGTTTGTTCAATTTCTCCAAAATTAATTGTAGTGTTTGTTCCATAGTATTTTGACTACTGATATTAATATCAGGTATAGTAGCTGTTGCTGCTACTTGGCTGTATGTCCTTGTCACAGAGTTTTGTGTGACTGTGTTTCTTGTCTGTTGGTTTTGTCTATTTGTACTCACGTTTGGTATGAGATTCGGTTTCTTAGGTTTATTTTTCAATTTTTGTATTTCCTTAGCAACAAGGCATCCTCTGTAGTTAGCAGGATGCTTGCCTCCACAGTGGATGCATTTTGGCTCAGATTCTTTTGGTTTGGGGCATTCTACAGTAAGATGTTTCCCCGTGCATTTTACGCAACGTGGTTCTTTAGCGCAATATTTTTGCGTGTGTCCATAAGATTGGCATCTTTTGCATTGAGGGACTAACTTTGAGGTTTTTAGTGCTTTTATTTCCACTTCAATCCCAAGGATAGGGGGTAGATGGCGCTGAAATAAATTCGTCTGGTACACAACTCTGCCCTGTCTGTCGCCGTGTTCATCCATCTAATGCATGCATGTTTCTTCAAACCGTCCGCGTATCTCATTTAGGGTCTTAAGGTTACAATACATTTGTTCCATCGCCTTTCTGTCCCATATTATGACGGGCAAATTTCCATTTTTTAATTTTAATTTTACTACTTCTACTTTTGTTTTATTTTCTTTTTCATTCATTCATTTTTCAATCTCTTAGCTTTACATGTAACATTTGTCTTTCCATTGATCTTTGGGCTTTTGTTACCTTATGATTTTATAAGTGTCCAGGTCTGGGATCCATAGGTAGTTAGTACATACAGGAAGGAAACATTGGTTATACACTTTCATTTTGAGGTACTGAGGATATTTTTTATTTTTTAATATTTAGCTTAATTTACCGAATGCTGCCCAGGCCAATCTTACTTACTTGTCTCTTGATTTTAGCTGTTTGGTTTTCGTTTTTTAGTTTAATAATTTGGCCCAGATATATTCCTCTACTTGTTCTTTTCTTTCTTGGTTTATTCCTTAGACTTACTCTAAGGTTTATTCTGATCGTGATATCTTCATCTGTGTTTGGTATGATTTTAGTTTTAGTGTAGTTCATACTCAAGCCTATATTTTTAGCTGCTGTATCCAGTTCTTCTAGCATTTTTATCAGTTCTTCTTTCTTATCTGTTGGTAAGGCGATATCATCAGCATATCTTAAGTAGTTCAAGTATTGTCCGTTTATTTTAATGCCTATTTCTTCCCAATCTTCTAAAAACATCTTCCAGGGCCTGGTTTAATAGTTTAGGGGAGATTGTTGGTTCTTTCGTGAATTTTGTATTAAGAAAATATTATTTTGAAATAAGAAAGAAAAGGGAATTAAAAAATGTTAACCATGTTAAAAAAATTTGACATAACATTTAAATTTTAATTTTTGCCATCAAATACTGATGATGCAGGAAAAATTGTAGAACTTAAAGTGTGTTTAAAAGCATTTTATTTTTAAATTGAATTTTCCAAATCCATAAAGAAAAAAAAGGTTTTTTAATAATTATTTAAAAAAAGTTTCACTCGTGACTTGTTCTAAAAACATACATGTTAACCTTCTAGCCTCGGAAACTAGACGATAAATAACAAAATAACATAATAATAACTAAATGTGAGTATACAGGGTGTGTTTGGTTAAATGAGAAAAAAAGTTACAGTTGTATTCAAAATATGTGTATGTAAGTAATTAATTAAATTGTTTTAAGAAAATTTTCTAGTTTTGTATTAGTGGCATTGGCCAACCGCATTTCTGCAGTAGTCTTTTGAAAGCATAACCAACTTTGTTATTTCTAATGGCCGCCATATTGGATGTAAACGTCTTTAAATAGAGCATAAAAAACTTTCCAACCGTGTATAACAAGCCTTTCTTTTTGTTTAAAACTCGTAGACAATTACAGTAGACAATTACATTTTGAACTTCCATTGTCTTTGTTTATTTTAAACGTGACGTTTCGATTAGTATGTATCTCTAACCGTTTTCAAGTGTAAACTAAAGAATCCAATCTACAGGCTACTACTTATACTACTTAGTGTGTAGTCAGGTGTGACGGCCCGCCCTCTTTTTAATCCTAAGATGCTTGTTTTCCTTAAGGATATCCGTGCTTGGCTGACTGAAAACTTCTTTATTCTGCATTATAAATGTTAAGTAGACTCCTTGTGTAAAACTTAATGGTCTGGTAGAAGCTCTGGCAACATTTAGTTAAATTACAAAGTTAATTTTCAACTTTTAAAAAAGTGTCCTTAGGATAGGTAGATCAATAAAAAATTTCTTGCAGATCCTGTCAGATCCTATTTACATCGAACACTATTTCTATAAACATTTTATCAGAACCGGTGTGGCGGTTTGATAGATTTTGCGGCACAGAGTGTTTTTTTCTTCCCCGCTTGTTACAGGTATTTGGACGGTACTAAATTATCAAAACGTAAAAGATTTCAGCGAAACGTATTTTTGTCGTTCCGTAAAAATGTCAAAAATAATATAGTCGAAAATAATTTAAACGAATCGTAATTTCGTCGATCCGTAAAAATGTCGAAAATAATATAGTCGAAAATTAAACGCGCGATACGCAGTGGAAGAGATGCAAAATCATCGAAACGTAATTATGTCAAAACGTAAAAAGGTCGAACCGTAAAAAGTATATTATTTTCAACATTTTTACGGATCGACAAAAATACGTTTCGCTTAAATTACGGTTTGACATTTTCTTTTACCATTTTACGTTTCGACAAAACTTTTTTCGAGGTTTTTGTGGCGTACGTAGCGGCTCAAACAACCCCAAGATTAATTTCTGCTTACGCCACTGCTGTATGTTTACAACCGCAAATGTAATTTATGTCAGTAAAATCATCCTGCATAACTAAGCGATTACAGCATACACAACACCTTTTTTGAAGGATATTTAAGCGAGGTTAAAAAATTTATATAGCAAACCGCCTTAATGAGTCAACAAATAACATTTATAAAATTGTTGATAATTTTGTACCTAGATTTGTTAAACGCCTACGTGCTAAGACCACAATAATATTTTGTTTCATGAATAAAAAGCCAATTATGAAAAAACAGTCGAAAATTCAGGAAGGCTTATACTATGTTTCCCTTTTGGGAGAAATTATTATATGTTTAAACAACCTTTGAAACTACTAAATAAGACTAGTCCCACTTTATATTATTTTTAAAATTGCGTATATTGCAAGAACATTAAAGAGAAACAAAACCATATAAAATAACAATAAATTAAAAAATAAATTAATATGTAGTTCAGATCAGGAAATTTAATCCAAAGCAGACACAGATTTGGTACAAATTAAAGAGGCCACCTGAACCTCTTTGCACTGCTAAAATTATTTTCTGAAAATCATCTTCTAGGGACTTTATAAGTTATTTCCCGAGCAATCATCTTAGAAGAACGCGCGCTGAAAGGACAATAATAACTATACTACACTATATTTTTTATTTTTTTGGTTTTCTTCCATTTTTGCAGCTTCTCTAGGCTTGACATATATTTATGATATTACCCAGCTAGACCAAAGCCTTTCCTCTCATCCATGAAAAAGAAACAAATGTAATAAAAAAATTAACATCCTACTTTGTTATTTTTTTAAAATTTACCTCATAATGATTTCTTAAATGACTTGGTCGATAGATTTACGAAAACATCCATTTTTTTTGCAGTGTACCCCCACCGTCTACCCCGCCGACCCCTTCGACCCCGTAGCAGATGCGGCCACCCTCAAGAAGGCCATGAAAGGCTTTGGGGCTGACGAGAAAGCCATCATTGACGTTTTGGCCAGAAGGGGCATCGTCCAGAGGTTGGAAATTGCTGAAACTTTTAAGGTAACCTACCTGTCCGAGAAATATTTTACAGAAAACTGGATAAAACGATCTAATATCCTAGAGGCACTCGATACATTTTGACATTTGTTTGCACTAGAGGTGGGCAAAATTCTTTTTGGTAGTTGTAAGAAACTTATAAAAAGTATATGGATCCATGACAGATCTGATACCATCCTAACCCATTAGAACACTCCAAGTGAACTCTATGCTAAATTAGCCTTGAAAATCTCAGGAAAATTAGTGCAGCGGTTCGAAAGCTATCGTGGGCCGGACAAGCGCGCGCACACACACATACACACACACACGGACAGACGTCACGACGAGATGGCTAAGATCCAAATCTTGGTATTACATATCAATACTTTATTTGTCAAAATTTCTTCATTAAACTAATAGGACAAATTCTATTCCAGAAAAAAGATCAAATATATTTTGTGCAATGATAGATGGCGCTGTTGCGCATCTTCATTTGCCCCACCTAACCGCGTGCACTCTCCTGTACAAGCACTTTCCTGGTTTTTGGAGACGTCATGAATTATTTTAAAATCTTGACTTGTACGTGTTCTATCTATTTCTGTAGTTAGTAACTTGTTTTGTTTTTTTTGTCAAAATTTAAAGTATGTTTTAACCTAAAATATTAAAAACTTCAAAAAAATGTCCACGGAAACAATACAGACAAATAAAGGTATGTATCTTCGAAAATAGAAAGAGACAGCAATATGACTTGCCCACCTCTGAGGAAACACATCCATCCAATGAATCCAGGGCCTCTAATATATATACGCCAAGATTTTTTTTATGACATCGGTGCACGTCCGTCTTAAATATATCTGTACTGCTAAAGCGTATTAAAAGCATTAATGGAAAATGACTGCTACAAGCGTTCCGCCATATTTAATTCAATTGAACCCAAACGTATGGCTTGGATTAAAAAAGCAAACGCTTTCAATAAAATTTGAAAGATACTGATTTTATATGACGTTGATAATTTGTCAAAATTGGGGTTAATTTTTATTTAAATTTAATAAAATTCTTTGAATTTTGGAACTTTTGGTACTAAGGTGACTGATAATGTGTTTTTAGGCTTAGAAAAGAGCGGCACCCATTATCAGTACCCTAAATTTATCCAAGCCATACGTTTGGCTTCGTTTGAAATACATGCCGGCACCGCTTGTAACAGTTATTTTTATAGGCTCTTTCCCAGTTATATTTAAGACGAACGTACATCCGTGGTAATACATGTAGGTACGATACACTAATTATCCTGCACATGGGTCATTACTATAAAAATATTGAGATCAGGTCAAAGTTACTTCAGTTGAATACGTAATAATAATTAAGATACAGGTATAGCATTTTTAGTTCGAGGGTTTTTTGTGCGGGGGATTTTAATTTCTTAATAATTTCCATGTAGATAAAGAGGATGCCCTCTGAGTTACTTTAAGTTAAGTAAACTTTTTTGGTGCCGTGTATTTATTTTTGTATTAGTATTAACAAAATTCCTTTTCTTCATTTTTATGCAAAGGGGTTTCGCCCTAAGCCACGGTTTTCGAGATGTTTGCATTAAATGAAATCAGTGCACTTACTAATTCAGGTCACAAAAGTAGTTTTCAATAACCCAGATTTGAGAAGAATTTAAACGGCAAAATATCTGAAAATAAGAAAATAAATTAAAAAAAGAAATATGTAAGTATACTTAAAAAAAAAAATTACACCAAATGGCTGCATTAAATACTAAAAGTGCAAAAATCTTCCAAACAGCTGCTTTGGGCGACATTTACTAGCTACCTATAGCTTTTGCGTAAAAATGATAAGATTTAAAAAACATAGTAAACGTCGCATGACGTTTGACAAGTTAACTAATGATTCATATTTTAGAATCTTTGACCTAATATTGCCAACGCTCAAAATATAATAGTTATTCTCGTAAACTGCGTTTTTTATTACATAAGCCTGATTAAGCTTACATTATGCTCCCAAATAGTGGTCAATGATCCAAATTGATTTAAATGACATATTTTTTTTAAACTGACTAAAGTGTGAACTTAAAAACGCCTCTTTATTTATTCTAAACTAGGTGTAGGCGGAGATTTAGAAAAGTGGTTTTGTTTCTTTACAGAACCTTTATATTACTCCCAATCTTGAATACGACGGGCTCACGGCTTATGTAAGTTTTCAGATTTTATTTATTTTTTTATTTACGAAATTGGTATTTTTCTTTAGTTTGTCCATTGGATATTTGCTTTGTACTGTTTTTAGTTTTGGTTACGGCCCCTATCTTAATTTTCGAGTTTTTTTAAATAAAATTAAAGTTCATTTCGTCTCTTTTTTTTGTTCCATGTTTTTTATTTTCGTGCTTATGACAATTTAATTTGGTCTCTTTTTCAGAGCGTGCATTCTCGAATATCGTAGGAAAGATCGCACTTCGACCAATAGTAGCCACAAAAAACTAAAACACTTTTGTATGTCATACTTAAAGTTTTATTGAAACACAAATCTTGTATATAGCCCTTTTCGAGAAATTTACCAAAATGTATTCTTTATTGATAACCCTCAAATTTAATATGTCAATAATTATTTTGTATAAATCCTATATTCGGGCCAAGTAGGATTCGGATAAAGACCTTTTGTTAATCCCACTTAAAAAAAATAAAAACGACTTTTCAGAGACGGAGAGGATAGTTTAGAAAAAAAATTACATTTACCCACTAAACACAAAAACGTGTTAGGTTGGATGTTAGTTCTAACGTTATATTCATAGTGAAAAAGAAGCTTAATAACCCGTTTTCTGACGTTAGAAAAATAATCTTATGTTTTTATAACGTTTTTTTAAAGTGTTTTTCGAACGTTAAAAAAATATTGATTTTTAACAGTGGAAAAGAAATGTTTAACATTCTAACAAATGAAAAAATATATTTTTTCCAAATATCTCTAAAGATAAGGTAACATAAATAACGTAAATAAAATTCTTCTATTTTGGAAACGCAGGGCAGCAACAGTCTGTTGAGGTTTTCGTGAACTCCACACTCAGTAAAGGAAATTCGGATCCGTAGCTTCTGAAAATAAAATTTAAAATTCTATGTAAACCATAATTTTGTAGTAAGTGCCTCGCTACGAGGCCAAACAATTCATGCTCAAGTGAATACAAGGCAAACAATTTCAAGGCGCCTATTCAATTTAGCATGAATGCAAACGAAGCATTCGAGGCTTGCGAATTCTGCCTCAAATGAATACGCGGCTTAAGGTCCGGCGGCAGTCATTCGCGGTGAATTGTCGCATTCCCTGTCTGAAACCATTTTTTTCTTTTGTTTACTTTCTTACCTAGGTTGTGGTGCTTCATTTAGATCACTGCATACACATATGTTGCTCTTTAACTATACCATATTTCCCACACAACTGGAGTAATATTCCTATCCAAATATGTATTCACTATCATTATTAATATTTGTGCTTTTAATTTACCATGTTTGTTTCTACAAAAGGTAAATATTGTAACCAAATTTGCACAAAGCGTATCTGCTATCGACTCGTATGAACTCGCAGCGAAATGCAACTAAACATGGCGATGGCCCGTTCTGGTAGTGGAACTAGGGTCTGCATCCTAGAAGCCTGGCGTCTCCAGGCTTCCAGGATGCAGTGACCCTAAGTGGAACTATCTGGCAGCGCCCTCTATAGTATAGTATAGTATAGTAATTTTAACACAAATTTGTGTTAGAAAAAAAAATTAACATTTATTTAAGGTTTTTTACGATTTTGTGCTTAGTGGGTTGCTAGCAGACATTTGTGTACGTACAGCATAAATTTATTAAATTTTGTGTAAAATAACTCAAATTCAAAATATATTTTACCTAGTGTGGGTTTTTACATTTAATAGAGAATATATTTAGTTGGTTTACTTCTTTGAGGCATAAAGTTTAATGTCTAAACTTTTTGTATTTAACACTCGATTTAAACCCCAAAGTTAATACTCAGTTAAAATATATTTTATATAATGATCCAGATCAAAATACCTTTAATTAGGTACCCCATAAGTCATTGCTTGTAGCAAAATGTATTTTTTCTTAAACTATCCTGCTTTTCTCGGACCCTGAAAAGTTGTTTTACATTTTTTTAACTGGTAATAACAAAGAGTATTTATCCCAAGCCTACTTAGCCCAAATATAGGATTTATACAAAACAGCGGCGTAGCGTGCCCGAAAAGGCGGGGGGGGCGACAGCTAAAAAGGGCGCCTCTGAAAACTGATGCAAAATCTTACGACACAAATCTTGCGACCAAAAAAAGAACCGCGCCGTAGAAATTTGAACCACGCCGTAGAAATTTGAACCGCGCCGTCTCCAAAAAAAAAAAAAAAAACAAAGGTCATCATATGTCAGAGGGCGGCCGATAAGTCACAAGGGCGCGTCTGACGAAATCTTGCAACTAAAAAAAAAGGTCATCATGTATGAGAGGGCGGCCGATACGACACAAGGGCGCCTCTCCCACCTATGGGGCGCCACTACCCTCGGGGCGGGGGGGGGGGGCGACGAACCCCCCGCGCCCCCCCACGCTACGCCGCTGATACAAAATAATTTTTGACAATAAATTTGAGAGTTATCAGAAAGAAAAAATAAATTTTGGTATATTTCTCGAAAAGGGCAATAGACAAGATTTTTCACAAAGGTTAGTTTTAGCGCCCAAGATAAAAATTAAAGAACGAGGAGAATTTAGTGGCATAACACACCCATACTAACAAAGAAAAATTAGATATGACAAAACGGTTTCCGAATAGGCGGATTTTTAATCAGTGCCTTGGTAGCTCAGTGGAAGAGCGTTTGCCTAGATAGCGAAAGGTCGCTGGTTCGATCCCAGCCTGAGGTAAATCTTTTTATTATCTTATTTTTCTTATTTTTCCTTGCCCTTATGCCACTCATTTCTCCTCGTTGTTTGACAAGATTTTTGTTTGAATGGAACTTTAACTAGTAAAATAATTGTTTCAAAAGTGCTTTATTTTTGTTGTTGAAACGGTCCGGAGGCCAACTGTGACAGCATGAAACACTGTCACCTGAACCGGCGGACGTATCCAAATCCGTGTCGCGGTGACAGTACGCGTCTAAAACAGGCGAACGCTCATCAACGGGTTATTGCTTAAGGTCCGATCAATTGGATTTAACCAGAGTTAAAGTGATAAATCCAAAATGGTCGCCGCCCTGCTTTGTTTTTTTTTGGTTTAGAAATGTCAAGGGCAGTTCAACCGCTTTTTTGTGTTTTTGCCACTTTTTTAATTAAATTTAAAAATTAACTTTTAAAAACTGTTTAGGCGGGTCTTAAAACATTTCTATTAAAGTAGGAAAAGTACAAAATCCGAACAAAAATATCATCAACTGACAGGTTTTCTAGTGCCTATATCAGCTAAATTTTCAGTTTTTCAATGATAATGTTAAACACATGGTTTGCCTACTTTATTTATTTTGGTTGATGATAAAATAGACCGAACCGCAGCTTTTTTTTCTGTGGATAAAATCCAATCTCTGCTGTTCTAAAATGTCTGTGCTTCGCCCGCCTGTCCACGTGACAGCATTTTACGCTGCTATTGGTTGAAGGAACGTTCCTGTGTGATCTTTTCTACGATATTCAAAAATCAACCGCTAGGTTTCGGTGCTTTGTTATATAGCAGGGAATATGTTCGTACCAAAGCTTATTAAAATGTTTTTGTTTGCTTTCGCCTGGCCCACAAATTAATGGCGAAGGAAAGCATTGTTTTCGGTAAAATAATATTTTTTTAGGTAGTGTGAAAAATTTGATATTTGACTGTTGTTTTTCTTGAATGAGTGAACTTGTCAGGGCGCCTGTCTGTAAGTTTGTCTCGCCGTAAGACTATAGCTTATTAACCGCTTTACCGATTTTCAGGAAAAACAGTATCTAATCTTCGAATGAGCTGACAGTTTTAGGGAATTCACCATTATTGGATTAGTTTTTTAAAGTTAGAAAATTGACAAAAATTGTATCTTTTGAACGTAGCGTTTTAACAACATATTCATACCTAAGATCAATCGCCTAATTTTGAAGGTTACAGTGACAATCATTATTAAATTGGGACTCGTATTCATAAGATTCGCAGCAAGATACCGCGCGGTCGATTTAAACTACGTTATATTTTATTAAAAAGAGAACATAAATTAATAACTATTTCTGTAATTTTGTATGAAATAACCATTGGACCTCGCCTGGAGTTTATGTCCTATGGAGATGGGATTCCGTTTAAATTTTATGACGTTGTAGGTCCTAATAAAAAGTTTGCGTAGCGGCAAAATCATTTGACCAATATTTTATACTACGATACTTCCAGTCCAAAATTTAAGTTATGAGATTTTGTGCATTTTTCATAAAAACGTTAGTGTTCTGTGCAAAAACCATTTCATGCTATTTCTACTTATACTAAATTATAATTATTGTTTGTTAAACATTAATCGTTAGATCACGAGTGTAGTTAAATATAGTAATTATTAAAAACTGTTCTAAAAACGATGTTTTAGAATATTAACTATTAAAGAAAAACATTTTTTTTTGTTTTTTACAATTTAAACAACTCCCCGAATAATAAGAATATATATATGTGTGTTAAAAATAAGTTACTTAAGTTTTTCACAAAACGCTTTAAATTATTGATAACTTCAGACCTATAATACACTAAAATTTAAAAGAGTTCGCACCTTAAGCTCTGGGCAGGCAGGACTCTTTTTGAGATATCAAAAACAACGCTATTATTAAGATTTCTTGACGTATCGCAGCTTTGTAGAATTTTGGCTTGGGGCATGTAATAATGTACTACTGTTTTCGTTTTGGATGAGCTGAATTTGATAATATTCATTTTGTAAATATTAGACTTTGGTTTGTAATAATAATTTCGAAAGTTCATATTCTTAACCTCTACTTAATTAAAACTTCATCCTAAAGCCGCTGTGTTTTATTGCAAATTAGATTTATTTAATAAACCATAATAACCCATGTCCTGGCGGTACTAAACCATTCTACATAGTGTCACTGCATCCTGGACGCCTAAAGACGTAGTTTTCATGATCCAGTGAGCCTAATACCCTGTTTCCACCAATGCATGCCCACCCCGATTCAAAAAACGCATCAGGTGACACTGCATTTAAAACCGATGCAAATCCATGGCCCATCACGTGATGCGTTTTTTGAATCGGGGTGGGCATGCATTGGTGGAAACAGGGTATAATTCTACACACAGGCTGAAGAAAAATATATGAAATATTTTGTGTTATAGAAATAATCAAGACAAATTTTTTTATAAAATGTTGAATTTTTTAAAAAAATTTTAGGTTCAATTGGTTACTCCATGTGAATTTTGAAAATGCAATTTTACCAATAATTTCGCTACCGGTAAATTCTTTTCTAATTATTTCAACATTTTTGGGCTTTCAATAAGTTTTTTGTACTTTTAGTCAATGTGATTATTTTGCGCTATAATTTTCAAACTAGGCTCGAAATCACCTGTACAGGGTGCTCCAAACTCGAATTCTATGTGGGCTTTCGGAAATTTCTAGGGGATATAAAAAAAGGACCCCCATTTGCAAACCTTGATATAAGCTTAGTGTGCATTTTGGAAGGTCTATTATTTTTTTATTTTTAAAAATGTCCTTTTTGTCATACTACTGAAATTAAAGTTGATTAAAGCATGTGCGGTAACCAATAGCATCCCGGGCTAGCTACGAATTATGGGCTTTAAAAGTGTTGTGATAAAAATCTTGTAAACGTCCTGTATTTTTATACAGAGTGTAATTTAAATGGTGGACCAAACTTTAAGGGGTGGTAGAAAAGGTCAAAAAAGGAAAAAAGATTCCATTAAATTTTCTATCAAAGCCTCTTTGTTTTTTCAGATACGGGGTGTTAATTATTCAGAAGCTTTTAGATATCTACACTATCTAATCTAAATTTTTGTTGTAAATTTAAGAGCTCATAAAAGTTTTTTTTTGATAAACGCAGTAAAATATTTTTTGATCATAGTGAATCACAAAATTATTTGACATAGTCAAATTCAAATATGTCATTTTTAAATTTCACAGGTTTTCCCCACTCTTCAAATTTGACAAATGCTAACTAAACAAAAAACATTTAACCAAAAGTTATTTGAACTTTTTATCAATTTTTAACTTTTCCTATCACTTATTAAAGTTTTGTGCATCATGAAAATTATACCCTGTATAGCTGTAAATAAGGTTTAAAATAAAATAAATAAAACTCATTTTCCCCTTTTCAGACTTCCTACGGCAAAGACCTCATCTCAGAACTGAAAAGCGAACTCGGTGGTAAATTCGAGGACGTCATCGTCGCTCTCATGACCCCACTACCCCAATATTATGCCAAAGAACTGCATGACGCTGTTGCCGGAGTTGGCACCGACGAAGACGCCATCATCGAAATCCTCTGCACCTTGTCCAACTATGGTGTCAGAACTATTGCCCAGTTTTACGAACAAAGTGAGTTAGGGTGAAAAAAAATACTTTTCGATTTTCGGCGTAGAATAATTTAGAGTGTTGAACAATGCACAGCCCCCTTAAATTCATAATCTTGATTCTTTTTTAACAGTGTCAAAGGCTAACAAATTCAAAAGTTTTATTAAAGTGACAATATTTTTAAAGTAATTTTGATATTCTGTTTGCCTAAAAATAAGAGGCTGACGAAAAAATAATAAGAAACTTCAGCCTTCAAAAAGTTGCAGTTTAAAGAAGGATCAAGCTTGTGAATTTGAGAGGGCTGTGACCATTTCAGTTTGTCGCTTTGTACTAATGTAAGGAAATTGCGACGTTAAAGATCAGCTGTTTGCCAAGTTATCACTATTTGTCATCTTCTTGTGTAGCTGGGATTTACACCAAAATAAGAAAAAATACCATGAAATATTTTACTGTTTTTGAATAATGAGGAAAATAGGAAAATTGTTTTAGCATTCAGTTATAATTCTTGGATACTAGGAGAAATGACGTCAAATTTAGCTGTCAAAGTTGTCAAACGAAACAATAACCGCGGTATTTAGCGAATGAATAACCAATCCAAGCTTAAAATTCTATTTCGAGTTGATTTCATGAGTAGCGGAACCAAAAGAAAATGACATACTACCTATGTTTGGCAACGTTTTGGAGCCTTTGTCTAAACCTAGGAAAAGGAATGGTTAATTACAATATGTTGATTTCTTTTGAGTCTTTTCACTTTTAAATCAAACAGAAAGAATTTTTCTCATTTGGTAAATAACACTAAAAATCAAAAATTGACGTCGTGTCAATTTTAAACTCAAGTATTATTTTAAACGCAAAAAAAATAATGCAAAGTGGATGTTCCAATGTGCTACTAGCACAGTTTTTTTATTTGAATTTCAATTACAAGTTTTACCCCTGAATTTAAATAAAAAAGGAAACAGGGCTGAAGTATCACATTGTTAAGAATAGTTTTAAACTCTTTGCGTTTTATAACATCATTTTAAATTATGAAATATAAAAATTTCAATTAAAAACCTTTCCACAAGTCGCCCAAAAAATAAATAAATTAGATTGTACTACATTATTCGGTTCACGAGAAATTTTTAATTAAATTGAAATTTAAAAAAATTGATTTGACTAAGCGATAATGATCAGCGAATATATAATTCCTTAAGTTATATGTTCGGTGACCCAAACCTAGGTACCTACCTAATCTTTTTAATTCAAGTCGAAAAATGTTAATAGGACACCATAGATATTAACTATTTCAAAAGTTGATTCCTAATATTAGTTATTATTTTTTTTAGTGTATGGCAAACCACTAGAAAAAGACTTAAAAGATGACACTTCAGGACACTTCAAAAGATTGCTTATTTCTCTAGTCCAAGTAAGTACCTGATGCACCTACATATGTTAACCGCGGGGAAATTATTCATAGAATCTATCTATCTCAAAAACTAATCGACAGATTTAAAAAATTTTTACACGGTTGTAATGACATTCCAGAGACCTTCAAAACAATGTATTATTCGACCCACTTTCCCTTATATATAGAGGTAAAGTTTACCCCTCGAAGGGGGTGCGTGCTATAAAGCCATTTTAGAAGAGTAATGGTCTCCCATAAACGGCTCATGTCAATTCATACTACAAATTTTTCGTCGTGCCACATTTAGGCCCGATAACTTAGCCGACAACGATAACAATATTTGACGGTTCGAAATAGCCTTTTTGGTACCTGTTTTAGTCGACGCCGATGGTACGACTATTGGTCGTTTGGTGTGCAAGGCTATTAAAATCAACAGGGTGAGCGAGAGAGAGGTGTTTGGTGAATAGGGGAAGATGGGAGAATATATTTTTTTTTGTCTGAAGGAAATACTTTATTTGCAGTTTTAGTACTTTGCTTGTAGTCAAATGTAAGTCTTTCTATCTAATCCTGTAATGTTCCAATAGCAGGCGGTAAAACCGATGAAGCTATCGTTTTCTCTGTAGAGTTATTGTTCACTTTTACACACTTTAATGTATCATTCTAGCTGCACTAAAAAAACGAAAGGGTGATAAGAAACATCTTCATTCTGAACTACTTGTTTATGACAAGAAAAATTTAAAACAATACATAGAAAGTCTTACATTTGACAACAAACTTAAGTATTAAAACTGAAAATAAAGTGCTTCCTTCAGACAAAAAAGAAATATTTTTAGTGGTTTGCTAGTCGAAAATATGTTTAAAAAATAGCACAAAAGTGCTAACACTTTATTAATATTGTATTAGAACAATTTTAAAGGTTTTTTTTTCGGATATCTCAAATGACAAAAGGCTAAATGCAAGAGTAGCAAAAAAATATTTCCTATTACCCCTGTTTCTTATTTCCCCATCTTCCACTATGTCAAACAAATGGGTTCCGCTCAACATTGCAGTAACCCGTGCAGCATGCGCCAGTCGATCAGAAATGGCGCGGAATGTAAAACACTCGCTAAAACATAATTGCGCATGTTTTACCAAGGCCAACACAAAAATAGAGGCCACGACCCTGAAAAAATCAGCTGTTCTCCGGGGGCTGATTTTTACATTGGGTCTTATGGGAGGTCAGACGTTTTTTTATGATATTTTTAAAATGGCACTACAGATTTCCACAAAATTTCAGTGAAATATTCTCAGACACCATCCCCATATTCCACCAAACTTTTCTAAGGATGCAAGATGATTAAAAGGTTAAAATCTTTAAAATTTAGCATTTCTTATTTTGAATTCAAATTACCCGCCATGTACCGCATGCCAACTGTTATATTTGACAGGTATTTGACTTTGTCATCTGTGTTTGTCACATTTGCTTCGGTTTTAAATTTAATTTTAGTGTGAGCTAATGAAGCGACTAAAAAATTAAGGATTACTATACATTTAAAAAAAATTGTTCTTCAAGAATATAGTAAAAACAATCTTAAAACCGGCTCTATTTAAAAAAAAAAATCAAATATTTGTGAACCGTCATTCCAACTTCAATATTTGAAAGACAATCAGCTGTTTCGTGACACAACCATCAAAAAAAAATCAGCCCCGGATGTGACGTCAATAAAGCAGGGCTATCAAAATGGACGGGCCACGATCCTCCACTTTGTTGACGTCACATCCGGGGCTGATTTTTTTTTGATGGTCACGTTACGACACAGCTGATTGTCTTTAAAATATTGAAGTTGGAATGACGGTTCATGGATATTTGATTTTTTTTAAATAAAGCCGTTTTTGAGATTGTTTTTACTTTATTCTGGCAGAACAATTTTTTTTAAATGTATAGTAAGCCCTAATTCATAAGCATAAGCATAAGCTCACACAAAACTTAAGTTTAAAGCAGAAGCGAATGTGACAATCACATATGACAAAGTCAAATACATGTCAAATATAACAGTTGGCATGTGGTACATGGCGGGTAATTTGAATTCAAAATAAGGAATGCTAAATCTTGAAGATTTTAACCTTTTAATCATGTTGCTTCCTTACAAACCTTTGGTGGAATATCGGGATGGTGTCTGAGAATATTTCACTGAAATTTTGCGGAAATCTGTAGTGCCATTTTGAAAATATCATAAAAAAAACGTCTGACTCCCATAAGACCCAATGTAAAATTCAGCCCCGGGAGAACAGCTGATTTTTTCAGGGTCGTGGCCTCTATTTTTATGTTGGCCTTGGCCCTGGTTCTACGTACGTCAAAATTCTTATGTTACCCGTCAGTGAGTTTGCGGCGTTCCACGGAAGCCGTTAACTAATGTGACATTCAAATGTCATCAGTGTCAAATAGCGTTAATCGTCGGGCGGTTTCGGCATGACCAACAACCATCACGTGATCTCAACGAATTGTTTCGCTTTCGTTTCTGTATACCTTCTTTTATTTTTCAGGCCAACCGTGACGAAAACCAAGGCGTCAATGAGCAACAAGCTCAGGCTGATGCCGAAGCCCTGATCGAAGCAGGCGAGGGCAAATGGGGTACAGAAGAATCCATCTTTAACAAAATCCTTATTACCAGAAGTTACCAACAGTTGAGGGCCACCTTCGCCGAATACGAAAGGCTGAGTGGAAAAGACATTGAGGAGGTCATCAAAAAGGAGTTCAGCGGGGATGTTAAAAAAGGAATGTTGGGAATCGGTAAGTAGTATTTTTGCACCATTGCAGTTTGTTGCACTCATCGCAAAGCAAACTTTATAGAAAGCGAAGCGTGACATTGATTGTCTTTTATTTGGTTATAATTTTTGACATGTTTTCCTCCATTGCCCTGTGTTGTACTGTTCATAAGGACACTTATAGTAAAGCAAGCTTTCTAGGAAGTGAAGCCTAACATTGATTTTCTTTTATTTGGATATAATTTTTGACATGTTTTCCTCGGTTTGGAATTGGCGGCTCATTTTTATTTTAAAGATGTAGTTTTTAACACACTCTAAAATGTATCATTACAGTTTCTAGAGTTTTCATCTTAACCTGGTATTTATAAATACATAAATATTTTGTGTCATGCATTGCTTCCTATAGAGCTTGCTCTATGATGACTGTCCTTAACTTACAGGGTGATCACACACAAATCCACAAAAAAAAATAATTTTCTGAAAAAATGCTTTTTCAAAATAAATTCTTGAAAAATAATTTTTTTACAAAATAAACAAATTGCATTGTGGTGGTACTCTCCTAGATGGAGCATTTTTTTAACTAGATGGGTCCTTTGCTCCACACTGAATTCTTAGCGGCGAAATAAAACTACGTTTTTAGCAAAAATGCAGTCTGTATTTGTTACCATTGACGCGTGTCGAAGAAGTCCTTCTTGCAAACGCCACATCATCTTAACTTAAACTAAATCCAATTTATTAATTTAATGTTCGTTTAAATAAATTGAATGTAGTTTAAGTTAAGATGATGTGGCGTCTGTAAGAAGGACTTCTTCGACACTTTGTTTAGTAAGTTTTTTATTGAATTTTATTATTTTTAAGGTTTCACCAATTTGTTTTTTTTATTATAGAGCCCTTATGATTATGGTCGCTAAGACCGAAACGCGTCAAGGGTAAGAAATACAGACTGCATTTTTGCTAAAAACGTAGTTTTATTTCACCGCTAAGAATTCAGTGTGGAGCAAAGGACCCCTCACATCTAGTTAAAATAAACAAAGTTGCCAACTAAAACGTGGTCATTTGTTTAGGCGGGGAATTGTCCTGAAGCAGCGGCGATTTGGTCCGACGGCGCGTTGTAACTTTTTATTTAAATAAAGCATAACAGACGATTTTTGTTTCTTTACTGAACTGTTAAGTAAATAGGTATTTATGTTGCTAGACCGGAAACTTAAACTTTACAGGTCGACCAAAAAACTTACAGGATAAACCGCAGGCGGGACGTGTCAACCTGCGGAGACCTGTAAAGTCCGTTTCTGGTCGTTTATAGTACACATTTTTTTAAATCGAGAAAGATAAAAGTATTATACAACCAATAATGAAATAAAAGATGAAATTAATGATAATGCTACCATTTATTTAATAAATAAAAAAATAGCATTCGTGAGTTATGGGATAAGGCAATGAAAACCTATTTATCTTTAGGAGGTTTCATCTTCTATTGAGACTTTCAACCATCAGATTCGCTAAAAAGTCTAAAAAATTTTTTTTAAATCATATGACAACAAAAATTATAATGTGGGCGGTTTTACCGGAAATTTTGATGGACGGTACTACCGGAATGACAGGAAAAAAATGGTGAGCTATTTTGTAGGATGCATCAGTCGGAATGCTTAGACTCACTAATAAATAATAATATTAAAAGTATTTTGCTGAACAATTAAAATAATAGCTAAAAATTAATATTATCTTAATTAATGGAAGAAAATTATAAACTTATCTCATTTTTTAAATATTCTTGTAGCGGAAAAACTCAAAACTGGCATATTTGGTAATGAAAACTTTCAACAAAAACTTGGATATAATAAAAAATGCTATGACAAAACAAAAACCAATATGATTATTAACCTATCGCTTTTTTTATGCCCTGACTTTTCGTCGATACAAAGAGCAACCAAGCAAACACCCAGTTTTTGCTAGATTTTAAACACGAAATCACCTCGAAATACTAGAGTTTAGGATCTCGTTCAGGACTTAACAAATTGCTGACGACTTCTAGCGTCTTTTTAAGGTTTTCAGAAATAATAAACACCTAGTAGTAGAAAAGACATAGTTTTTTGCAAATTAAGCTATTTTTTAATTTAAAATAGGCGTCACTTATTTTTCGCTGTTTTTCTTTCAGTAAAGTGCGTCAGAAGCAAAGTTGGTTACTTCGCGGAGCGCTTGCACGAAGCCATGGCTGGCATGGGCACCAACGACAAAACCCTCATCAGAATCATTGTTTCAAGATCTGAGATCGACCTTGCTGACATCAAACAGGCTTTCTTAGACAAATACGGAAAGAGTCTGGAAAGTTGGGTCCAGGTATGTACACTTTTTTACCCGAGTACAATGCAAAAATTTTGCGTGACATTCGCCAGGATTGTATGCCATGTGAATACTAAAGACCCTGTATGATATATTTAGTTTTATGAAGAACGTCCAAAGCTTCTTAGAATCGTCAGTCCTTGGAGGTTATATTTTTTTTGTAAATATGTCAAAAATAATTAACTAAATATGTCAAAAATAATTAACTAACAAGCAACTATTAAAGTGTTTTATTTATTCTCAACTAATCAAAAACTAAGGTTTTGATCTTGAAGAAACGATTTACAGTAATAAACTACTTAGCGCAATACATTTTTTCCTGTTTTAGCAACGGATTCTATAATTGTTGTTTTTTTTATTTACTACGAATATTAGAACAAAAGAATATTGACCAAAAATGTGTTAACTAATGTTGGAGGAGAATGCTCGATATTTTCATCTTTTTTTTGACAACTTTTGTGTCTCTTATAAAATGAAATTTGTCATACAGGGTCTCTAGTATGTAAGGTCTGTCCATTAAATACAAAAAGTGAGCTGTTGGGGTTTGTCTAAAGTTTGGCTATGAGCACTGATGACTCTGTTAATAAGGAAACCACTTAAGCATTAGATTGGTCGGTGTATATTGGTGTTATTATTTTGTGACGTTTGTGTTTTGCTTTTATCGACGATGTAAATTGATGAACAGATGGAACAATGAGCTCGACAACGAGTCAACATCAAATTGTTGGAGAAAACCAAGTCTTTGTAACACAGGTTAACTACTGAATTTAAAAGGTGATTGAACCCGACTGGCCAACGGTAAAGGCATAGCAATCATCCAGTTAAGCTGTCTTTTTAAACATGATATCTGAGAAGTCTTCTAAATCGTAGATTGCACAAGGCCTACACTACCTGAACGATATTTTGTACATCCCTCTGCATCTTCTGAGGTGACAGTATTGCTCATTTGACATACTGAAGTCTTAAGAAGGTCGGCAGGACATTCGCAGAGCTGATTCAGCTGTCTTCCCTGGATTTCCGCAGATTCTACAAGTCGTCATTTACGTTACCTATTGCCTCTAGTCAGGTCATTTCTGTTCTTTTCTAAGAGTTTCATGAAAGTCTTTGCTGATTTGCTTGTGAACCTTATTGGTTGTCTGTATTCTGGATTTTGTCTCCAGCATTTTCCATTTATTCAATTCTTTTATGACATGGTTTTTGATTTGTCCATTGTAGATTGAAATGTTTCCTTCAGATTGGACGTTAAATAAAATTGGCGAAAGAACACAACTTTAGTACCGCTATTGATTTTAATGGTATCTGACTTATATTTCGTCGTTTGTTTATTTAATCGTTGAAAACATTATCATACCTGATTACTATATCAAAACATTTAATATTATGGAAACAAATCAAATTTATTTCTGTGTAATCTTTACTACAATCCACTAAGTGATCTTCTATTTTAAGTGAAAAAAATTTGTTCCCGTTTATTCCAGGTTGTCCGCTTTCTCATTGCCGTCAATACCTATCAGTAACATCAGTTTGACATTTTTGTTTTCAGTTAAACGTTTTAAGGCCTCTTTGCACTTATCTTTGCTTAAAAAAAATAGTCTTCTACTTAAGCTGAAAAAAATATATTTTTTTCCGTTCTTAACCCTCCTAATAAATTTAGTTGTAAAACGTTGTTCCTACTTGTCAAGAAACCCATACAAACTGGCGAATGTGATTTTCAATTTATGTTAATCGTCTATTTTAGTTTACATTTTCATGCTTATACCAACCTTGTTACTACGTTCAGCTTTTTAATTTTCTCGTTTCTAAACTAACTAGCGATAAGAAATGAATTGACTGAGTTAAGCTTATATTTCAATTATATTTCAATTATTATTTTTGCGGTAGTTTGAACAGCCTGAAGTTCTTCTTTTGAGTGCGTCATCGGCACACTACTCGAACTGGCTAAAGTTTCTTGAATCAAATGAACAAGTTAACAACAACACGTTAATTGTCAAAACGTTAGCAAGTTCAGTAGTGTGCAATTGACATATGCAGAAGAAATTCAAAAGACTTGTATAATTGGTTAAATTTTACTTAACAGCTATCTCCGTTTATTTTGATCACACATAGTTAAATCCAAAAGTGTCCACCATTTGTAAAGTTCTAAAATGAGAAAAATTAAATGTACAGGTGTTTAAAAAACAAGACATTTCGTCCTAAATTTATACTTGGCCTTTTCATTTATACTACTAGAATCATTCGTGCAGTATTTTCCAAAATTTTGCGTAGATAAAGCAGATGTGGGTGCATAAAAAAAACAAAGATGTCGACGCGACGGACTCAAATTTATAAGAATCATTTCATGCCGTGATCACAGCGCTAGTCTCTCTAATTTTTTATCTTGAAAAAAAAGCTGTTCAATGGTGGATATTTTATTTTGGTAACCGTGTATATTACTTAAAAATGCATGTCAGCTAAAAACATTTCTTATATTGGGATAAAGATGTTTCGGGTAAAAAGTAGCGGTTTTCAAAAAAAAAAAGATATATGGGTTTATACAGGTTAAATTTGTGTGAAATTTTTTCATATGAATACGAGTTATGTCAAATAATATCAATTTTGCCTTAGAGTAAAAGTACCTTTTTTTTGACAACATTAAGAATTATTATAAAAAAAAAGTTGATCAGAACTAATAACCAAGTTTAAAAATTAGGTATTTGTGGTGTTTTATTACTAATTTTTCTACCATTTTTATGTATTTTGTCTAATAATTCTAACGCATTATGACGATTACTGTCAAACATTTCTTGTTAGTGCACTCTACGTTTTAAAAAAAGAAGTAATAATGTTTTTATAAAAATAAGTGAATTTTTATATTAAAACGTGGTTTATTGGAGCATTGAATTTATAGAGAAAGCTTCATCCTAAATCAAAGGCACAGCCTACCTAACAACTAGGCTGTGTCAAAGGCAAGTTGTTCGACGCAAAAGTCTAAAATGCCACGATACCAATTTAACAGTGTAAATATTCTTATACGGTTTTCAGGTATTATATAAAGTGATAATCGGCTTGAAAATGTAATAAATTAGTTGGGTTTTTATTAATAAAAATAAACCTGGCAACAGAATTCCCTTCATTTATATATAAACAAAAGCCCACATTTGTTTAGGTGCTTACTTGTGAAAAGAACGGTTTAAATATCCTTTAGAGGCCACATACCACACACAATACACAAAGTTTCATTATTTTTTACCAACTTAACTAAATAATAAAATACACATACTAAATTTTTAACAATGAATTTCAAAATGACACATTACTCAATTATTAAATAAATAACTTCAACACCCCCGCTATATATGTACAGGGTGGACCAAATTCGATATTTTTTGAGGGTTTAGGTAATAAAGAATCATCATTTTATCAGTTCTAATTTTTAAGATATTACATGAAGTTGTTATTTTTCCTATGGAATGATCCTCTTTTTATTCGATTTTTGAAATCACCCTAAATTTCCTTTATAATGACGTGTTATATATATACTTTTTTAACATTTATTTTTTAATAACTCTATTTTTAAATTGTTCTTTTATTTGATTATTTTAAAATATTTTAAACCCAGTCATAAAATTACAATTTAAAATAAAAATAAAAAATATAAAAAATAGAAAGAATGTAAAGAAATAAAGGCATCCTTCGATAAAGAAGTAAATATATGTAACATATCAAAAATTAATAGTGACAGATAAAATTCAGTTTGACAGTTGAATTATCTAGAAAAAAAGCTTGTAATATTGTAATAAATTAGTTGGGTTTTTATAAATAAAAATAAACCTGGCAACAGAATTACCTTCATTTATATATAAACAAAAGCCCACATTTGTTTAGGTGCTTACTTGTGAAAAGAACGGTTTAAATATCCTTTAGAGGCCACATACCACACACAATACACAAAGTTTCATTATTTTTTACCAACTTAAACTAAATAAAATACACTTACTACTAAATTTTTAACAATGAATTTCAAAATGACACATTACTCAATTATCAAATAAATAACTTAAATCAACAGCCCCGCTATATGTACAGAGTGGACCAAATTCGATATTTTTTGGGGGTTTAGGTATTTTCTTAGCCGAGGTACATGAAAACGAAGAGACATGTGCTTCAGAGATCTTCTTGATAGACCTCGTAGTTTTGCAGCTACGATGGGATTTTAAAAATTCCGGATTTATGAAGGTGGCCTATTACTTTTTTATTAATGAAAATTTAATTTTGGTGTACATTGCTTTTTTATAGATTTTTTAATAAAGAATCACCCAGTTCTAATTTTTAAGATATTACATGAAGTTGTTATTTTTCCTATGGAATGACCCTCTTTTTATGCGATTTTGGAAATCAGCCTAAAGACTTTTCAAAACGTATTACACTGAATATATATACTGTTTTAACATTTATTTTTTTAATTACTTTCTGTTTTTAAATGGTTCTTTCATTTCATTATTTTAAAATATTTTAAACCCAGTCATAAAATTACAATTTAAAATAAAAATTAAAAATGTAAAAAATACAAAGAATGTAAAGAAATAAAGGCGTCCTTCGATAAAGAAATAAATATATGTAACATATCAAAAATTAATAGTGACAGATAAAATTCAGTTTGACAGTTGGATTCTCTTGAAAAAAAAGCTTTAAAAAAGCATTTTACATCAAAATAAAATATTTGTATACGCCATGCTTTCATAAATGCAGACTTTTCCTAATCTATCTCGGCTAGAAATACCTAAAACCCCAAAAATCATCGAATTTGGCCCATCCTGTACATATAGTAGTGTTGCTCAAATAGAGAACTGGTGACGTTGCCAGCACTTTAAATATTGCATTAAAGAAATAAATCCTATTATATTACCGCAAACTTGGCAACAAGAATTCTCATGTTTATTTATTGTAGAATACTAATAAAAAAATACCACCTCACCCATGTGAACATGTTAAACTCAAACAAAATTGGACAATACTTTCTCTTGTAAATTCAATTCTCTAAGGTTCTGATCAACTTTTTTATCTACAATCAATATCAATCGAAGGTACGATTTTCACTCTAAGTTCAAACGTTCTCCTGTTATGCTCAAAAACTATGAAATTAGCCGAGGGGTACCCACAGGGATCCCGGTATTTCCTAAAGCTGTATAAACCCAGAGTATTGTTTTAAGATGGTGGTTATAAACATTAATTTCTTATACTTTGGTGAGGTATCTTCAGTTTATGATCTTTAACAATAATATTTAGAAGTTTGCACGTAGACTTTTTGACTAATACGAACCTATCCTTTGCAGGGAGACACATCGGGAGACTACAAGAAGGTGCTATTGGCCATCTTAGACTAACTCCACTCAAACTCAAAAAGTATCGCTATATAAACGCACTCAGTCACTCATCTCAGTTGTTGTATGTAAAAATTTTACCACAAAATATTATTAAAACATATATTTTTTGTAAAATTCGTAAAGGTTTACATTCGCCTTCTCAATAAGTAATTATTATCATCCAAGCTTTACATACTAGTTACGGCTTGAGTTTTAAACCAAGATGGCCATTGGTCATAGCATTCTTGGTATGTAATTATTTTATTAAGGTCCTCAATTTAAGGGCTTGATACCTTGGATATTTTACAATTTACTTGCTGTAAGTCGCAACCTTGAGAGGGCGAATTTAAAACATCTTAAATATTATTCAACTGCCATCTTTATGTACTATATAAGTCAATTATTCGGTATATTTATAAACAAAAAAGGAGGAGAAAAAACTAAAGATCTGATTTTTAAGCACAACAAAAATTGTTATAAATATGCCGAAGAAAAAACGCTCTAAATGTTGTAAGAATATAAGTGTCCCTTTCACACACTGAGCCTTAAATATCGTACTTTAAAATCTTTTGATTTTTTTATTGTTTTTTTTTACAGGACGAGGCCACAGGTGACATTAAATATGGCTTAAAAATTTTATCTTTTGGATGCTAAATATTATACTCGTGCAAATTATGTATTTTTTGTATTTAGAACAGAGTTATATGTATTATTTATTTAAGAAAATTGTCTTTTTAAAACTGCTTTATAAAATGGTTGGTCTTTTCGTTTTTAAAATTTATATATTTTTTTATCCATAAAAAGCCTTATTGTAGTCATAAACATATACCTGAGCAAAAATGTCTAACAAAACTGTTGTTATTCCATATTTAAGAAATTTCACTTTTTTATTGTTGTTAGGATTTTATATATTTTCATTTTTTGTAAACGTTTGTATAACTTAAACATATATGTGCTTATGGTGCTTAAAATAAAAACGTTCCAAAAATTAATTTTGTTTTTTTTTTTTAAATATATTTATCTAATGACCTGCAAATGAGATAAATTGTAGAAAACACTAATAAATAAATGAGGAGTTCAGCACAACAATGTATCAAGCCCACGGAAAATGGATTGCCAGCTTGAGATGGGCCAACCTACAATTTTAGTGGAGCAGTGACAAGACGTTACTGCTCCCGTCGCGTCACGGTGACAAATAGCAGTGATTTTTTGAAGTAGTTTAACCAATACATGTAAATGCTACACCTATAACGAAATCACAATTTAGAAATTTGTTCCCTACGCTGCGCTGTGCGGCCGCGTCGACGCGACGCGACAGCCGGAGCGGGCCGGCAATCAGTCACTGTAACTGTTTGAGGCAGTGTTGCCAGGTCTAGGGATTTATCCCGAATCTAGGGATTTTCGATGTATGGGAGGGATAAAGGGATTTTGTTACAAAATCTAGGCAAAATTTAAGAAAAATTATTTAATTGGATAAATACCAAATATATTTTATATTATACTTTATTGAATTTTGAGAAACTAAATGAATTAAACAATCTTAATGTTTAAGAATTTTGGACAAAAATGTCAAAAATGAAATATACTCATGACTCTTTTATGTTGCCCACACACTGTAATTGTATATTTGATATCGTGAGTATAAGTCCTTGCAATACCCCAAGTCCCTTTGCTATCCTTTTTTATTTTTCTCCTATAAAGAACACAGAAAATAGCATCGAAAATCATTGTTGGCCCCAGATTGCAGTTGGCAGTTGCAAGCCTGTCTGTCTATTAAAGTTTAAACTGACAATAAAAGTCAACTTTCAATACAAAAATTTTTTGGCAAGTAGTCAAAATAGTAAAAAGCGACAAAGATAAAATGTTCATACGAAAATTCCACGCCTTTTCGATCTTCAGTCCTATCCGTAGTAACTACAGAGCAAAATTTTAAGAAACAGTAATAGGTACTGACAAAAAGTATGAAGACTGAGAAAATGAAATAGCTATTGATGTCGCTCCTCTCGTCATAACTGACCATGGCAGTTTATGAGATAAAGTTTTTTGAACGATGAGTATAAATTATTTTTGCAGTTTGTTTTTTAGATAGATTTTAGATATTTAGTTTTTTGGTTGGTTTTATTTTATTTTAAGAAAATAGGTTTACAAAACCATACAAATAAAGCTTAATATAATAACTTTCATGTTTTGCTTTGAACTTAATCCTATGAGCTGTTCTACTGCAACATCTTAAACTTAGTAATTAGTAATAGCCTCAATATAGCTATTTCTAGTTGAAATATTGTGTCTGAAATATATTTTTTAATTCATTCTGAAAGAGTCTGTACAATACTGTTTTTGTTGAAATTCCCAAAGCCTTTTCATACTTTTTAAAAGATCTATGTGTCGAACATAAAAATTGTTTATTTATTAAAAATTTTAATAAAATACTGTTTTAATTTACCCTAAACAAAAAATATAAATGCTTATATACTGATTGTAACAAAGAAATGAGTATGTACTACATTAATATGTCGAGAGTTTATTTGTGGAAACTACAAATAATGTTAATTTAATTTTTATTAAGCCTTTATGCTAGGTAATAATATTAAAAACTTCTGTTTACAAAAAATATAATATAAATAGAGCCTAACCTTATTTGAATCATAATTTTTACCAAAACAAATTGCAAAGCTTAGCTTAACTCCAGCTCGAAATACATTGTAGAAAATAACATTTTGAAAATAATATTAAATAATCATTAATTTATCGTTTGTTCATGGTTTGTGGCTCTACGGTCAGTCGCACTGAAAATCTTCCAATGTAGAAACTTTGGCGGAAGGGCACCCTAATTGTTCATAAATTTTTCACTACATAAAATCATTTTGGGAGAGAACCTTTTCCCAAAAAACTATTCCAAATCAGAATTTAAATACAAAATAATCTTTCAAAGTCAGAAATTTCAAAACAATGGCAGTTTAAACACCAATCCACCACCCTTATTATAAAGATAGGTGACCGCACAGAAGACCACGGTTCGGTCCGCTTTGCTCAATATGTTATGGGTGACCGATTAAATTAACATTAAGGTAACTGATAATTAGTTTCGCAGCATCCATTATCAGTTACCTTAGGAACCTGTGGTTTAAAACTGAATTAAGAATACACGCGCGTTTTGTTACCAGAATTACGGGGTGATTAAACAAAAGGACTAGCCTTATTGCATTCAAGTGCCACCGTTGAAAGAATTTTGCAACCATTGACTTAAACAAAACCAAAATAAGAAACAAGCTTTCAATACAAACTTTGTCTGGCATCCTACATACCAAAACTGATAACAAATCAAGATTGTTTTAGCTTTAATAATAATCAAATCTTGATTAGCAAACTAACAATAAAATGTATACCCAAAAAAACATAACTACTAAGTAGCTAACAAAAAATTTCAAAATTGTGTTTTTAAACTAATGTATATTATTTGCATTTTTATTTTATTTGCAGAATGCAGGGTGCAATGCTTGGCGCTTGCGGTATACAAATTAATGTAGGTTTAGGGATTTTCCAGAGACTTTTGAAATTTAATCTAGGTATGGTGCAAAATTTCACCTGGCAACACTGGTTTGAGGTACTCGCAATCTCGACTTTATGCCGCGATGCTGAAGGTAGCGCGGGGGTTCTATCGGGGCGCTCAGTGCCAGACTGTAACAAATGTCACTGCTATTTTTTTCGGACTGGAGCAGACTGTGACTGCGGCAGACGAGTCGCATATAAGAATTATGTCGGAAGCTGGATGGAGGTCCTTCATCGCGGGACAATTTCTGTTGGCAATACCGAAATTCTTTAAAATTATGGATAGTGTGATAACACTGAATCTATCAAGACAAGATTTTTTCTAGGGTTTATACCAAAATATTCGAAAGAAATAGGTCAGCTAAAAAAATAAAACAGAAAACAACGGAAAATATTCACGGATTGGATTTGACCAAAGTCCAAAGTAAAAGCAGCAAATCAAAAATGACCGCCGTCCCGGCCTTTTTAACCATTGACATTTTGTTCTCTGTTTACAAATGTCAAGGGCTTGTCAACCGCTGTTTTTGTTTTTTTGATTAAATTTGGGATGAAATCTAACTCTTAAAAACTGTTTAGGGTCTTCATAATTTTTTCCATTAGAAGAGGAAAAGTCCGAGAATTTCTTATTTGCCAACAAAAACACAACAACAACAACAGCTGACAGTCTCCGCCATTATGACAAGACCGTGATAAAATCAAAGGTTTAGTTAGGCTACCTACCAGTGCCCAACTATTTTTACCACGTTTTCAATGGTAATATCAAACGCATGGTGTACCCATTCTTTCTATTTTGGTTGGTGGTGAAATCTAATGTTTCTGGATATATTAGATTAATTTTTTAATAATTTCAGTGTTCGATTATGCGTTTAATCATGATTAAGTCTTTGTTGCTCACATACAAAACAATAAAGATGGATGGATTAGCTAATAAGCCTTGTTACAGTGCATCTGGGAGTTTGGAATTGATTTGGTGTAATTCGTTTGTAATAATCAGTGTTACCAATCTACAATATTTTTATAAATTTCAGTGTTGCCAACAGAAATTGAATAATAGCGATTTCGGCTTCACTGCTCTGAAGTCACTCGCGGGTAGAGCGGTAACGTCACGAATCTCTCTCCGAGCACTCCGGGCTTGATCTGAGATCGAGTGAGATTGCTCGCCTTCAGAGCAAGGGCGTACACGATTTTTCAAATACTTGCTCGAAATTTCCTGGGCTTTATAACGTCAACAAATAAAAAATATTGTTGTTTTATAATTTTTTGATTTAACATTTTTGGGTGCGATGAAGTATATAAATGTAAATTTTCTAGATGTAAACCACGGAAAACACTTATAAAAACACAAATACACCAAAATTAGAAACAAATTAATCAAATCTAAAAAATGGGGTTATGTTTTTGTTCTCCATCAAAAGAGATGGAGCAATTCCGAGCACCCCCTCGGAGATTTGCGGGCAATAGTCGATCACGCAAATCTTTTTTAGAGCACTGCTTGTTTTTATTAATTAATTAATTAATTAATTTTCGAGCACTCGAGGGCAGCCGAAATCGCTATAATTGAAATGGGCGACCTCCATTTTCTTTTTAAGAAATCCGTGACTAAGCCACAATTTTTCGATATTGAGTTAACAATTTGTTAAGAACATTAATAGCTACTTGACTGCACAATTAAATACCAAATCGGACTACGTCACCTTTGCTTGATACTCAAGGTAACTCTGTTCTTGGATGTAGAATTATGCATTGTGCAGTAGAGAGCTATAAATGCTTTTTATTCAATATGGAAAAATTGACTGACGCTGACTTTGTGGTAATGTTAAGGTTCAGGAACTAGTGTTGTGTATTTATGTGACCAAAAATTAGATTTTGTAATGATGCAGGAGTCACTATGATGCTCGAGTAGGTATCATAGGTGATGCCGTGGGCGTAATGGTTTACTTAGATAACTGTTTTGTAAAGAGATAGTGACATAGAGGTAAGACATGTCCAAAATAACGAGATGAAAAAAGTGACTACATATTTTAAAAACTAATTTAGTTTCAACAATATAGCTTTTTTAGAAAGGGTTTGGTTTTTAAGAAAATTCAAGATAACAAATAAAAATTAAAAAAATTGTAATTAAATAAAAATAACCTCAATATGGAGACGCACCTGGAGTGTCAATAATGACTTTAACACCACTTCGTGATACACTGGCTAAAATAACATTTTGTCTTCTCTAAAAAAGGTATTTCAAAATTTTTCTCTAAATGCTTAGTTTTTTTGAAAACTGAATAAAGCCTAAGAAAAACATGATTTTTTTCGAGATCTTAAAAATTTACTTTAATTTAAAAACTTCAAATCAAATCTCACCAAAACGGCCCATTATTTTGCTTTTTTATTTTCATAAAATCTCTTACTCTTAGGAAAAAATGTATAAAAACTTTTTGTAACAAGAAGGCCTTCAGAATCAGCTCGTAGGTATAACCTTAGCCAGTCTTGCTGGAAGACTTTCTCCTACCATCCAAGAAGAAGATTGAGTTGGCAGAAGGTGCTTCCTTGGCTATCCGATCTGTAGCCTCTTTAACGTCATCACTTTGTTTTCCATTCTAAACAAACTCTAGGAATCAAGCGCCCTTCGTTAGAGCCGCTTCACGGTGGATAGAATAGACCGGTGTTCGGATCTTATATATGTAACAGGGGCCTAGTATGTGACAGTGGTACTGTCACCTCAAGTGGCCAAGGCTTAAATGTTGTAAGCTAACAACTTAGGCTACAACTTATATAAATTATAAAAAGATTAAATGTTACTATATGTTATTAAATTTACACGATCTCGAAAGGGAATTTGACGGTTCTTGGAGGAAAAGTATGCTATAAACGTTTTTCTCAAATGTATAACTAATGTAGGATACTTATACATTCCTTTTCAATTTTCTTCTTGTAGCTTCACACTTTCACTTCTTATATTTATTAGTTGAATATCGACTTTTTACTACTATTAAACTTTTATATTCAAATATTACACTTCTTAAACTTTTAGGTTTTATAGACCTTTTATATATTTGTTGTAAATATATATATTTATCAACATCTTAAACGTTGATTGAATGAGTGAAACTATTCAATCAACTGTTTAATTTACTTAATATTACTGTTTAGGTTTGGGATATATTGTTGAAGAAAAATGCCGATTTTAGGGCAACTAATGGTTTGTATTTTGATGTTAAAAAAACCATAAAACAGGTAAAAACATTATTTAAAAACACGGAAAACAGTAATAATTAAAAGTTTTAAAATTAATAAACTCCAAAAGAAAAGACTAAAATAATTATGAATAATAAAGATAATAGCTTATACAATGTTAAAATGATTGACAAATTTCCCCAGTTGAAATAAAACCCCCCTTAAGAAGTGTGAACGGAAGCGTAATGATACAAGCGAAGCGTAACTAAAAAGTGACCTCCCTGACGACTTTCGAAAGTTTCCCGTCTCAGTTAAAGCGACCCTGCGCTTGAAGGGACAAATATCTTGGCGTTGATTGGCTAGAATTCTACTCCCTTTCGCCTTGGCGAGAAAGAGATAGACTGCGCTTTAAGCGCTCCACTAAGAGACAAAATAGCAATGCAAGCCAGACTTAAAAACCCGTTAGAAAGTAAAATTACACAGTGTGTTTTTTTTTATTGAAAATAGTTTAAAATTTGTTTCCAGTTACAAAATATGAATTATTTTGATGTTAGTGGCTCAAAGGACATATTAGCCGAATACAACTTTTATTAAAATACAGCGAACCTGAAAATATGCCCAAAAAAAAGTCGCCGAGTTGCCATAAATTTTACTTAATCTTAACCTAGTCTTGCATATAATTAATGCTTGTTGATGACAAAAACAATATTTAATTAAAAATCTTTAAAAACTTATAAATGGCAAAAATACCATTTATGCTCAAATCCCGTTTTGTTACATATATATGTCGAATTTTTCACGTCACTGGTGGTTCAGCTGATGATTACACAAAATCAGCTGCCACCATTGTCGTGAAAATTCGACATATATTTATAGGATCCGAACACAGTTCTATTCTATCCACCGTGGAGCCACCTGACTATCTAAGGCGAAAAGTTCAGCTTCATTGATGTTATTAAATTTTGTTTATGCGAAGGAAGTTTTCAGTTTAGACAAAATGGATTTTTTTAAACTAGATTTTTATATTTTTAATTTGCAAACCTATTTATATAACTCTGTAGACAAATAAATATACATACTAAATAGCGTAAAAAATAAATATCTAAAGCTAGACCTAATTCTTAAAATTAAATTAGTAGGTACCTACGTAATCTTTGGTAAAAAAAACAATAAATTAATAAAATTATATATACAAGCATATTAGGGACCTATTGCAATAGTGCCAGGCACAAATTGTGCCGGGCACTATATTGACACTTTCGCATTACAAACTGACAGTTGATCTTTCAAAATTGACATACCAAAGTCGAATTTATAAATACCGTCGTTTATTTTCCATTAATAGTGGCGTCACTATTAAATCCGGCTCGTATAATACACAAAGGCCTAATTTTGAAAGGACACAGCTGTTCTTATAATGAGAAACTGTCAATATAGTGCCCGGCACAATTTGTGCCTGGCACTATTGCAATAGGTCCCTATTGAGAAATAAATTATTTTACAAAAACCAGCCATGTTTCTCCCATACTGAATTAATACTTTTCACATTATTAGAATAAAACTAAAAATCGAACCTGTATTATCCAAAAAATAGGAGAACAATATTATTTTAAATTAGCTATTTTTTATTTTAAATGTGCCTTATTTAGGATTTTGTACTTATTCAAAAAGAAAAATTAGATTTGATTTTTAGTTTTATACGTATCTATTTACTTAATATATATATAAACATTTTGTTTGAAACTCGTAGACAATCAATGAGTAGAAACACAATCTCGGACTTCCATTGTCTTTATTTATTTTAAACACTACTTTTTGGTTAGTAAATATATCTAACCGTTGTCCATGGGCGTAGTCAGAGTCTCGCTCAGGGTGGGGCAAAAAAGCAAAAAAATGTACAATCAAATAACCTAAACTTAATTTAATATTGAGTTACGAAGATTGCGAATAAACCTTGATAAACATCTTACTAAATGAGCTAAAGCCAAGATGGGGCAGGTGACAAGCCAGGGTGGGCCAAGTGCCCCACCCTGCCCCACCCTGACTACGCCCATGCCGTTGTCAAGTGTCAACTAGTTTGTATGTTAAATATATCTAACCGAAACGTCGTGTTTAAAATAAATAAAGACAATGGAAGTCCAAAATTGTGTTTATATATAAACTTATTTAATTTATTAGTAAATATCTCTAACTGTTTTCAAGTGTAAACTAAATTAAACTCGGAATTGGTTAGAGATACTTACTAACCGAAACGTCGTGTTTAAAATAAATAAAGACAATGGAAGTCCAATATTGTGTTTATATATAAACTTATTTAATTTGTTAGTTTACAAAAGACATTGCGCCGTAGTACATCCTGTAGTCCATTAAAATAAGCTTTCAACCATTTCTGAATAAACTGAAAACTTTAAAGAAAAGTGCTTTAGCAAATTATTAGAAATGGACAAGGGTTGTTAATTTATATTTGAACTTGGGTAGATATTACAAAAGTAAAAAACTACTTTTAAAAACTTTATTTTTTATTAACAAGCGAAAAGCTGTGCAAACTTTTTTTGTAAAAAGTTTTCAAAAAATATTATGAACTACAGAATTATACAAAAAAGGCACAGAGTAGATTTGAACACGTGTTAAGAAATGTTTAATCAAAATAACCAACATTGTTAAACATCATTCATTGCCACCGCAGGAGGACGTTGTTGCCTTTGAAGAATTGGAGCTCTGTTTCCTCCTGGAGAGTTGATGGCCAGAGGACACAGTCTGAAGCTACAGAATACTGTAAAAAAAATTAAATATATAAAGAAAAAATATCAAAGACGAGAAAATAAAAAAAACTTTTAGCGGAACCAAGGTATTAAAATCGGGCAAAAAAAATTGCCTAGATGACCTTCAAAAAATTAGATGGGACAGAATAGATAGTGCTCTGTTGCAGGTTGTTGCTGTTTTTTAGGAAAACTAGCAATTTAACGAAAAAAAGTGTAAAACAAATGGTCCTCTAAACGTGGGATTTTGCCCCGTCGGTTATTGGTTTTTTGTAAAAAAATCACCGTCAAAAATAAAACTGTAAATCAAGTTTAGTTCATGTTTGCCATATTTAGTCCAGTATCAACTTTTGTGCTATCAGAAAATCTTGGAGTATCAGAGAAAGAGAGCTGATACCAAGCAAGACTCACAGAAACTCTCAGGAGAATATTAATTCACGATCAAGTATTTCTCAAATAGAAAAATATAATTCATACAAAAAATTAATCGAAGAAAAGTTCATTTTTCTGGACAGAGATAATTTTAATTAATTATCTTCGATTATTTTATGTATAAAATCAAAAATAAAGGGTAAATTGTGAAAGCCGGAAGTTAGGTGGACAGCTGTGTTTTTATCAAATCGAGTTTTTATTTAACTTCACAATGAAGTTTCGAGAAGGGAAAAAATAGTTATTTTATTTAAGTGCAAAAGTGGGACTTTACCTAATGCGACGCTATCGAGAGTAGCGACGCGAAGTGTAGGGGAGAACGGGGCTGGTTGGCTCGCGGATTGGTTGGCGCACCGTCATTTTGGTCCACTTCTCGCCAATCTGGCAACGTCGCTCCTTTCGTGTTAATCCTTTATCGCCTGCAGACGACGGATTCAAAGTGTGGCTGTTATCGCAGAGCTCGGTAAGAAGTGAGGCGAGTCAGCAAATTTCGATGCCAAAAGTGAAAAAAAACGTGTCTAGTTTTTAGTTAATGCCGCCAAGTTAAGCAACAGGAATTTTATTTTTATTATTTATCTAGAGACTTTCCCGCATTTTTTTGATGACTTTTTTACATATTCTCAAATTCGCAACAGTCCCAAATCTTCTGTAAAGTATATTTTCCATCCTTGCCTGCTTATTCGAACTCTGCTCCGCGGACATCGCATGCGGTTAGATAGTTTATTTCTTATAATTGCAATGACGAATATTAAAAAAAGTGTGGCAAAGTCATTTTAAAGATGAAAGAAAACCATGTTAAATTTTTGTTTACTTTTGTTTATTATCCTTCTTGAAGGTCCTAACGGGGACTGGATATAATCACTGCAACGCGCCATGCCGTCATGTCGCACTAGTCTCCTAAATTCTTAAGCCAGGACGTTCTTCTTTTTCCTTGACTTTTCTTGCTTTTAATTTTTCCCTCCATTATTATATATTGTAGTACATTATATTTGGGGCCTCTTGTTACGTGATCAAACTTTTTCTTTTTCAGGGTCAAACTAATTCTTCTTCATTTTAAATCCTCTGCATCAGTTCCTTATTTGTGACTCTATCAGTCCATGACATTCTTAGCATTTGACGATAGTACAATCTTTCAAACGCTTCAAGCCTCTTTATTTATTTTAGCTCACACTACTACTATACTATAGTATAATATGGTGATCCTAATTTTTTCGAGAAATAAAAAGTTGCTCCGATTTCAAAATTGTTTATATATCTTTGCTGTCTGTCTGTATGTCTGTCTGTCTGTAACGACCAACGCGCATAACTCAAAAACAGCTTGCCCGATTTTAATGAAATTTGGTACTTAGGCTGGGTTTTGGGTCGAGATGATCCCATTTAAAAATGAACAAAATCCACTGAACACAAGCCAAATAAAATGGTGGGGGTAGATTTAAAAAATTAGAGTTTATGTAAAAATATGGCGTGTGTAGTACATCCTGTATAAAAAAAAATCTTCTCTATATCAAACAAAAGGTAATTGAGTCTGTAG
This sequence comes from Aspidapion aeneum, assembly GCA_963576565.1. Classification (NCBI taxonomy): domain Eukaryota; kingdom Metazoa; phylum Arthropoda; class Insecta; order Coleoptera; family Brentidae; genus Aspidapion; species Aspidapion aeneum. The sequence goes on from OY755043.1 coordinate 102,837,170, forward strand.
TTAAATAAAATACATTTTAGTTTTTAAAAAAAGGTGGGGGTAAATTTCAAAAATTAATGTTTATGTGGAAATATTGCGTGTGTGATATCAAACGAAAGGTAATTGAGTCTGGAGCTCAACAAATACATTTTAGTTTTTAAAAAAAGCTTTGGGGTAGATTTGAAAAATTAAAGTTTAAGTCAAAACATGACTTGTGTGGTATCAAACGAAAGGTAATTGAGTCTGGAGTTCAATAAAATATATTTCAACTTTTAGTTATATTAGCTCTCACATACACTATAACTATAGTACCTAGTGTGAGCTTAGGTGCCCATAGATTGGCAGAGTATTTTCTTATTGCTACGTGTAATTTGATTATGGATCGCTCTTTATTTACTTATTATGCGATAATTAAATAATTAATATGCTGCAGCTGAGTGCATTTTTATTCGAGCCAACCTGCCCCTTACTGTGAGCCAACTTGCCCCCTCTATGGAGCAGTTTGACTCACAGTAGATGATCTTTTTGAAATTGTTTCTTGATAAATTATAAAGTTGGTAAATCAGTCAATCAGCTTAATTTTGAAAGTGGTTATTATCTTTAAAAGCAGAGTGGCAAAAACTTTGTTTTTAAAAATAAAGTAATTTTTGTATAAACATTTAAAAAAAGTGTTAATTTTCGTCGAAAATTTTTAAAAACTTTATGTTTGGTATAAAATTGCTGTTTATGCATTGGTTTACTGGAACTAGAAATTATAAGCTTTATGTCAAGAAGGGAAGCCTGGGCCCCTCTGGTCCCCCCTGGATCCGTCACTGTATACATATGATCGTAAATATTCTTTCTTTTTATAAACTCACAAGATATGTTAGGGGACCGCTTCTTCCTGTTCTTAAACTCGGTCTTTTTAATCTCAAGTGGTGGTCCATCCCTTTGAAGATGAGTCCAAATATCTTGAAACTTGAATACTTTCGGCTCGGGTGCTGCTATGCCAAGTTCCTGAAAAAAAATAAGAATTTTTGAAAATTATTCTATCCATTAAATTTAGCTATTTTTGATATATTTTTATAGAAACACATCGAATGAAATTTACTTGAAATTTTTTCACATCCCAAGTTGAAATTTTGTTGCAAAACTTTATGTTTTATACGACTATTCACGGTAGGTAACGTAAATGGCCAGCTCACACGAATAAATATTTATTCATGCAGCCTGCTTAACAAACTTCCCAAGACACATCTCGCTATTAACGGAAATCTTATGCTTCTGGCTATAAAAACGGTTCTGTGTTAGAAGAGCTCAGGATAATACCATCGTTGGGATAAAATAAGGCAGGACAAAATAGCGCGAGACAAAACAGGGCTAAAACAAAATAGTGCTGGACTAAATAGCGCAAAAAAAAGTTTTTTTTATGCCAGTCTTACCTGGATAAAGTGTTCTAAAAAAAAGAAATTATTTATTAATTATCTAACCAAATCGATTTGCCCTGTCCAGTCGAGGTGGACCAGGGCCAAGAATAGTTGATAGTGACCTGGTTAGGCTAGTATATCCTAACCTGACCTGGTTAGGTTATTGTATAAAAAAATACTATCCTGATCTGTAAGTTTGTTTTGATATACTAACCTAGTTAGGTTAAGATACTAACCCAACTAGGTCATGTATCAACTATTATCATATTTCTTATTTTGTTCACGCGCTATTTTGTCCAGGCGCTATTTTCTCCTTCGCTATTTTGTTTAAGAGCTCTTTTGCCCCACCCTATATTGTCATATAGGCAGTGTATCGCGCTGTTCTGACATAAGCCCCACAAAAACTTGTAAAAAGTTTAAGAATTTCACGATTTTTATAATGCAAGACTCTTGAAAACTCTTAACTTTTACGGTGCTTAACTTCCCAAAGATTCCAAAAGGGGAGGTAATTATTTGAAAATTTCCTAATCATTAAGGAAAAGTACCCGCATAAGTTGTAACTGATTTAACAATCTGTCGCAAAGAAATAAATTGCAAAAATTATCGTTTTACAAACATTTAATTGTTATCAAAGCTAAGTGTGGCTTTATTATTTACATTAACTGCCAACTTGACAACAAACTATAAATCGACTCGTGTATGTGTAATATTAATTGAATTTTTGATAAAAAACGGTGTAGTTATGACAGAAACAAAAACAATTTCGCGAAAATTTATTACGCGAAATATTGGTACAAACTTAAATGAAGGTATTCCGTTTTCAGAGCTAGCAGGTGTTTAGCCAATAAAGTAAAACTTATACTTATAATAGGGACTTATTGGAATAAAACCTGACTTTATTTTAGAGTCGACTTTATTTTGACACATTTACACAGAAAACTAACAGCTGATCTCTCCAAATTGACATACCAAAGCCAAATTTAATAATAAAGACGCTAACTCTCATTTAATAAATACCGACACTAATAAATCCGGTTTTTAAATACACAAAGGCCGAATTTTGAAGCAGAGCAGCTGCTTTTTATATGTAAATCTGTCACCATAGTTTCCATTTTTAAATAAGGTCAGGTTTTATTCCAATAAGAGTCTAATGACGTGCATAAAAAAAAACAAATATTATCAGGGAGCACATTTACACACCAAGATAGTATTGACAGAAGTGATCGGTTAATAATTATTAGGTACCGGTCACAGAGCGCTCAAAAATCATGCGAACGGCGCACATTGATGCCATGTGTTAATCTAGGGGAATTTAATCAATTATATTTTTTTTAGGAAATTTAAAAAAATATTACTGCACCTCAATGGTCAAGTACCTGAAAAATACTAAATTGTCATAAAAAACTTTATAAAAAAAAAGAAAAATATAAGTCCGATAAAAATATTTATAGCCTTTTTTGTTTTTGAACTGTTTTACCATTGCACATTAATAAATATTTTTAAACAGTTTGTGGTACAGTGGTAAAGTCCAATAATTAAGGTAACGTATGCATAGTAAATTTTTTATATAGTACGTCTTTGTGTCAGTGGTGGCTGCTACAGGGAGGGCAACTGTGCACTCCCAAAACTAGACAACGAACAGTATTTTTAATTGATTTATTTTTAAGAAAAATCTTCTCTTACGACATGATTGTCTAGTTCTTTTTATTATCTGTGGTTAACAGCAAGTGATTAATTGAGGTTTTTTAGCGTGAATAATTACAAGCCGGCAGCGCCGCGTAGGGCAAGGTTTCAATTTCACCCGTTTTTTAGCAAGGTATGGGTGGATATTCTCGAGCGGGGGCGGGAGGAACGTTTATTTTAGTAGAAGTCGGCCATCAACATCGTGCGAACGACGTCTGTTGCCCTTGCTACGAAGCCGGTTTTATCCTTCGTGAAGATGTATCAGTTTGTTTTGATCGCGTGTCATTGTTTGTTTTTGTTATCGCTTGTTTATAAAATGGAAAGAAGAAAATTTAAAGACGTTGACATATGAACTCCGATTACAAATAAAATCCTTAGGGCCACATAGACCGGACCTAAAAAATTAACCAAAATTTTAGAGCAACTAATGCCGAGGGGTGTTCCAGAAAAACTTAAAATAGAACATTTAATAAAAAATTATACGAAGCTGAAAACTGGTTGTGCGGGTGTGAAAAAAGAAATGCTTTTTTTGCTTTATTTGTCTTGTTATGAACAATCCACGAAGTGATCCTGCGTGGGTGACAAAGGGAATGTGTGATATCAAGCACTTTAGTGAAAAGTTAAAAAGGGACAAAGTAAGTGGTATTCATTTAAATAACCACATAGAATTTTCTATGCTAGGCAAGACTGATATTAGGTCCCGATTGAATAGTGCCTATAGGCAAAACATTACCGAACATAATGAAAATGTGACAAAAATTAGACATACTTAGTAGGTTAATAGACTGTTTAAAATTCTGTGGGATTTTTGAGGTTGCTCTACGGGGCCATATAAAAGAAACGCGAATGGACGTTATCTATAAACAAATAAACTAAAAACTACACCAAGTAGCTGCTTGTTTCTAAAATACTAAAATAAAATTGTTTCGGTAAGTTTTTTATCTCATTTTTCATGCAATTTAAATTTCTGCTCCCCCAATTTATAACTTCACCATCCGTCACTGCTTTGTGTTCTCTATAGCGCAATTTAAAGAGATTTCATTTCAAAAATTAAAAATAAAAAAAATCAAGTTGAAATATTATTATGTTTCTTATATGGTTGTATATGGCTGTCACATAATTATAAAAATAATGACCATGGTTTCTACTAAAGGAGAATTAAAAAAACTTTTGCCTTTTTTTGCCTATTAAAGTTTTTTTAAATAATATGTTTCCTTTATTAAAATCATAAGTTAGCAATGGTGGAAAACTTAAAGAAACATACTGTATAAAGAAATAATTCTTATTTTATCTTATAATGAAACAACTAGGAACACAGTTTAGTTTTGAAGAATGACCAATATGTTTCCTATACTTAAATAATAAGTTAGCCATGGTGCAGACTTAATGAAACACCCTGTATATAAAGATTGCTATACTATCTTTCTAAAAAATACTTAATATAAAAAATTAAAGTTTTTTCTAACCTATAAACAAAACAAAAACATATTTGTTTCATTGTTTTAGTTAAATCCCCCTAGATCATAAAAGAGACACAATGCGGCGTTCAACGGCTTTTCCACCTATGGCGTTCAACAACTCTTCCACCTATAGGAAGAAAAAATCTGCGGTACCCCGATTTATCTTCGTAACCACTTTCCACTAAATATATCTGTGTTAACTAAGGAGACATCCCTTGATTAAAAGGAAAAAGAACCACTTAGTGTGGCTCGAAATCTCACGAAATAACTAGATTCTTTTAGTTTTAATCTTCATATATTTAAAAACACGAATTATTTAAAGTAAAAGTACTTGGTTTTTGGTTTCTTTACAGTAAAATCTAGTATGAATGAAATCATCTTTGCAATTAGATTGTGTTGTGAAAGGCTTTTATCACTCGCTGACCTTTAAGCCTTCAAGGGGCATTTTTAATAAAGTAGGTATTTAGTAATTTTTTAAAGAGCAAACAACAAAAAAAAAGATAAGTTCTAGAAATTTCGCATCTTGATGAGAACTGCGCAGTCAAGCCTTTTTTGCTTAAGATAATAAAAAAAGAAAACTTATGAAAAGTAGGTCAGATTTTGGATTTCTATAATATTAATTTCTCTAATATTAAGCCTGCAGGGGTGGAGGGGGGGGTTGCACCAGAGGCGGTTCCTCCATAAGGTCATTTGGTCAAAAACCTCCCAAAATAATGTTTCTATTAAGGGACTGTCCTTAAATTACGTAACGATCTAGGGGGAGGGGGAGAGGGGGAGGGGGGTTTGGCCTTGAGTTACACTCAATGTTTTTTTAATGTGTTTTTTTTAAATGCGTTACGACCCACTAAGCACAAAATCGAAAAAAACGTTAAATAAATGTTGAAAAAAAATTTTTTTTTTCTAACACAAATTTGTGTTAAATTTAAGTCAACTTTTGACATTAAAAAAACATGTAGAAAATCCTAACCAAAATTTCATGTAAAAGCATTATCAAAAATATATTTCTTAATAACGTTAAGAAACCAGCATTAAAAAAACCATAATTTCATTAACATTAAAAATAATACCATCAAGATATGGTTATTTTTATAATGTTTTTCCTAGATCTCATTGCTAACGTTGAATTAAAGATATATGAAGCTAATAAATGTTTTGTTTTTTAAACATTAAAAACAATGATACTGTAGAGGGCGCTGCCGCATAGTTCCACTACTAGAACGGGCCATCGCCATGTTTAGTTGCATTTTGCTGCGAGTTCATACGAGTCGATAGCAGATAGGCTTTGTGCAATTTTGGTTACAATATTTACCTTTTGTAGAACCAAACATGGCAAATTAAAAGCACAATTATTAATAATGATAGTGAATATATATTTGGATAGGAATATTACTCCAGTTGTGTGGAAAACATGGTATAGTTAAAGAGCAACATATGTGTATGCGGTGATCATAATGAAGGACCACAACCTAAGGTAAGAAAGTAAACTGGTTTTGTATGAAATATCGCATACCTAACGTTATAGGTAATCAGACAGGGAATGCGACAATTCACCGCGAATGATTAGCCGCCGGACCTTAAGCCGCGTATTCATTTGAGGCAGAATTCGCAAGCCTCGCAGTGGGACCAACCGAATGCTTCGTTTGCATTCATGCTAAATTGAATAGGCGCCTTGAAATTGTTTGCCTTGTATTCGCTTGAGCATGAATTGTTTGGCCTCGTAGCGAGGTACTTACTACAAAATTATTGTTTACATAGAGTTTTAAATTTTATTTTCAGAAGCTACGGATCCGAATTTCCTTTACTGAGTGTGGAGTTCACGAAAACCTCAACAGACTGTTGCTGCCCTGCGTTTCCAAAATAGAAGAATTTTATTTACGTTAATTATGTTACCTTATCTTTAGAGATATTTGGAAAAAATATATTTTTTCATTGTTAAAAAAATATTTATTTTTCAATGTTAGAAAAACATTTCTTTTCCACTGTTAAAAATCAATATTTTTTAACGTTCGACAAAACTTTAAAAAAACGTTATAAAACATAAGATTATTTTTCTAACGTCAGAAAACGGGTTATTAAGCTTCTTTTTCACTATGAATATGACGTTAGAACTAACATCCCAACAACGTTATGTTTTTAAATTATACATTATTTTGACATTATTAAAACGTTTTTATGTTTAGTGGGGAGAGGGGAGAAAGGGTCAAAAATCTTGAATTTTTGCGTTACGTAATTTAAGGACGTTCCCTAATGAACTTATTAATCTATGTTTAAATAAAAACTATTATTTCCTATATATGTTTTTAAAATAAACAAATAGGTAAATTTTATTAATTTGCTATGGCAGCATCTTTTAGATTGTCCCTCATATTGGACAAGTAATTCCTGCATTATGGTCAAAGCCCAACAAACCCCATATTTTGTCTCTGTCCATACCCTTGCGGTTTCGATATTTCCCTCTCCGTCAGACTCTGTAAATGAAACCATGCGGAAATTAACGCGCAAAATATCGGCAACGTTTGTACAAATTTCGATTTTGCCGGTGAAAAGCACACACCATATTTACACTGCCCAAAAAACAGCCCTGGAATTACTTATGTATTGCAAAAAATCAAAGACCAGGGACGTGCCTAACTTTTTGGTTGCCTGAGGCAAAGGGAAAAATTAGTGCTCCTTATTTTTAAATAAATATCTCGTGCAACTTTTTTTTTGCACCCTGGGAACTAGAACTCGTTTTATGCACTTTAGAGATTAAATCCCTCTTTTGTGTATTGTTCAATCCTTCAGAAAAAATTCAGTAATAAAGTAATAAAAGCTAAAACACTTTCGCCTTGGGATTAAATGCCCAGTCTTGAGGTTTTGAATGTACTAGTTTTGTGCGACATCATAATGCTTACTAATTTTTTTTTAAATATTTCCATTACTTTCCCATTTACTTATCAACTCAGGGACGCAACTAGTCTAGCCATTTTACGGGAGCTTGAGCCCCACACCGCGCCCTAGGAAATGGGAAAAATACTACTCAAGGAAGGAGCTGTGAGATGGCCTAATAAACCCTAAGATAAAGAAAATAATTATTGCAATATAAAAAAACTACTAGCAAAATAATGTATTTGCGCCAATTTTGAGAATTAGTTTTTGGAAGAAATCGAGCGGCGGAATATTTTTTTAAGATATAACGAAGAAAATAGCGCCGCACTTAAAAATTTCTGAAAAACTAAGTTTTTCTCGGCAAATATGGCGCCACAGAATAAAATTTTTGCAATATAAAAAACTACTGGAATATTGAAAACAATTGCGTGGCAAGCAAAAATGTTGTAGAATCCAATCAAATGCATTTCAGAAAAAATCTCGTTGTGGAAAAGATTTTGCAGATATAAGGAAAATATTGGCGCCGCAGGCAAAAATTTAAGGAAACTAATTATTCTTTTTAAGATACGAATCAAGTGAATTAGAACTAGACAATGGGCAAAGAATATATCCATGTAATGAGTATGTATACTTGGGGGTCACGTTTGATTACAGATTGTAAAGAACTGAAAAAAAGAATAGTAAAGCAAAAAAGGTTATTGGATGTCAACAGTCTTTTATGGAGCGGAGAGATTAAAAAAAAATTTAACATATATGATACAATGATTTTGTATGGAATAGAGACTTGTCGCTTAAGAGAAAAATATAACTATAACAAAAATGGAAAGTATCGAAATGGATGAAATAAGAAGATCAATGAGCATATTTGGAACAGATTATATAAGAAATCAGAAAAAATAAATAAATGGATCCATGTCCGATCTGATACCTTCCTAGCCCATTAGAACACTCCAAGTAAACTCCATGTTATATGACCCTTAAAAACAGTTTTGAGCAAAATGTGCTTTATTGTATTCCGAAAACCGCTTATTAATGCAATACTCCGTTAAAAGTTAGCATTTTAAAATTTTTTTCACTGTAAGAAAACTGTCTTTAGCATTGATGAATTTTGACCAAAATCTAATCAGCTCGTTACAGTATCCAACATTAAAATTTTTCGTCGAAAACAATACGTTCTCTAGCCATTGCTGCGCGGGCTAGGAAGGTAAAAATGGGAATTGAGCGAAGCATAACGGATGACATCACTAAGAGACAACTGATATGGTACGGCCATGTACAATGGATGAACGATGAAAGATTATCAAAGCCGGTCCTAGAATGGCAACCAATAGGGCGCAGAAAAAGAGGGCGTCCTAAACTGGAATGGCAACAGTCAATCCAAAGATTAATGAATCAAAAAAACCTGACAAGATGATTGTCAGGATCGAAGAAGGTGGAGATTAGGCGTCGGACAACGTAGAAAAACGTTCTAAACCGACATAGTAGTAGATGGCCACAAAAGGCGATATGGCTATAAGGGGTGCCTCTACCCTAGATATTCAGTAAACTATCATTAAAAAAAAAAATGTTTCTCAATTTTTAACGATCATACGCCGTGTCACATTATGAAGATAAGGCTGAGGATAAGAGGATGCAGCGGTGGAATGGACAAAACAAAGTCATTTTATTATAACAACAATCATAGAGATAAGATAAACAGCGCTTTATAGAATTTGTTGACAAATAGTATTTAAGTGCGAGCGTCCTGCAGTCTGCCATTAAATTTTTAAATTAATTGCCAACGAAGGTTATTGGCATCCTTAAATTTATAATAATTTATCAAAAATTCGGCGAGAAAAGAAAATTTAGAAATTGTTTTTTCTATTACTTCTATGTCGCTTTAGAACATTTTTCTACGTTCTCCGACGCTTATTTTATTTTTTTTATCTCTCTGCTAGACATCCGATGACCTTTTTTGCTTTTACTATTCTTACTTTACTTTTTTCGAGTTCTTTACACTCTGTTTCTGTCTTATCAAATGTGACACTAAAGTATACATACTCATTGCACGGATATATTGTAAGTTTTAACTCACTTGATTCGTCTCCAATACTAAAGTACTGTGTCTTGTCAACGTTCACAGTTAACCCCCATTTTTGGTATCCCTCTGTTAAATTTCTCATCATATACTCCATATCTTCCTTATCATTAGCTACAATTACTTGGTCGTCAGCAAACTGTAGCATCGAATAAATAACATTATTTCTTCGATGACTGTAGTATGTATTTGGTAAATCGGTCGTTAAGTTGATACTGCCATATATATTTTAAAAAGAGTTGGAGAGATTCAACATCCCTGTCTTAAACCTTTCGTTACCAGGAATTCTTTTAAAAGTCGATTTTCAATTTTAGGTTTTGAATGTTGATATATAGATAGATATTTTGATATTAGTTGTTGTTGTTGTCCAGAATTTTTCTACTGGAACGGCATCATATGCTTTTTGTAGGGCCACAAAGGTAACATAAGTCTCTATATTTCTGGCACCCCTTTTCTGAGTTACTTGTTTAAGACAAAAAACGTTATCACTACATGTTCTATCTGGACGAAACCCGCTTTGCTCTCCTTCTTCTTCTTGCTCATGAAAATAATTTTTTATTAGATCTCTAAGAATCCTACCGTACTTGGAATACTGGTTACTGAAATTCCTCTGTTATTGTTGCAATCTAGCTTGTTTCCTTTTTTAAGGTTTGAGGATATGAATGCTCTTTTCCAATCATCAGGTACTGAATGTGCGTTTATGCATTGATTGATAATAATATATGTGAGATCTGATCCATATTGTTTTTTGTGTACTGGAAAAATTGTTCGACGAATTTTCTTTCAATGTCATCATCATCATTTGTTCCTTTTGCAATACACCAACAGCGACTATTACACATTTTGACTTCTTGCGTCAGGGCGCATTGACGCTCGTCATCAATTAAGCAATCAAGCAAGATTTAACAGAAAACACTTTAAGAAAATGTCAAATGTCACATACGTGCATGACAATTACATTTGCTTTCAAACGTGCTTGCTTGCATAATTATTGTTTACGCCTTCAGACCGTTAATGACTAATAAGCTGTGTCCACATTAGAGACTTATTGCCACAAAGCCAGGTAATAATAGTGCCGGGCAGTACACTGACAGCTTTCCATTCAAAACTGACAGTTGATTTTTCAAAATTGACATACCAATACCAATACCAACTCCAATATCTTCCACTCTTCCCTGTTTCTCGTATGTTTTTTTAAATCGTCCGCGCATCTCATTTGGGGTCTTCCTTTACTTCTTTTCTTTTCTCAAGGCCTCCAGTTTACAATACATTTGTTCCATCGGTCGTCTTTCTGTCTGATATTATTTTCATTTTAATTTTTTTTTTAATTTTCCTAGTCTCCTTTCACATCCCTAACTTTTGTTTTATTTCTTATCCATTCATTTCTTTTTCTATCTGTTAGCTTTACACGTAACATTTGTCTTAATAATAATAATAATAAATTAGTTTATTGGCACATAAATTCATACATTCTCACTTTTGAAGTGTTTCGAGACACTTGTTGACACTTTCCATTGATCTTTGGGCATTTGTTACCTTATCCATGTTTGATTTTGTAAGTTTCCAGGTCTGGGATCCTTAGGTAAGTGTAGAAAGGATACATTGGTTATACACTTTTGTTTTGAGGTACTGAGGATATTTTTTATTTTTTAATATGTAGCTTAATTTACCTAATGCTGCCCAGGCCAATCTTAAGTCGTCTCTTGATTTCAGCTGTTTGATTTTCTTTTTCGAGTTTAATAATTTTATGTTAGTATAAATATGTAAGTGAATGTCACTTTTAGCTAGTTTATATTAGTTTAGTTAAATTTAGTTTAGATTAGTTTAAGTTAGTTTAAATTGGTTTATGTTAGTTCAAGTTTATCCTAGGTTAGGTTTAGTTTGTATAAACTAACATAAACCAATCTAAACTAACAATAATCTAACTAACAATAGCTACAATCTATTTTGAACCGATGTTATTTTGTTGCAGAGTCTCCTTGGGCACAATCTGAACTGGCATTGGAAAAGTGTTTAAACTAAAGAGAGGTAATAAATAAAAATCAAACAAGTTTCGTGGCTAATCGGGCAAAAAGGAGTTTTTGTTTCTCTCATATTTTTCCGTGGGTAGCTTGAAAGCTTAACCCCACGGGGTCCAAGATCTAATGGACACTTAATAATTGTTAACAGTTAACTGTTTCGTCCTTATGGAACTTCTCAGAACACTGCTAGGTCGATGTGACAATTCTTGCGAAGTTAATCAGACGGTTTTGTCTCTAATCATAAGTAAATAGTGAGAAAACTATCGCAAGAAGCGCCATCTACCGGGATACGAGAGAAACATTAACAGCTTAAAAATTTCGTTAATTGACGCTCACGTGTCTTGATGACGGCGTTGATCCGGCCTGAAAGACAGAAGAGCTGTCGTAGGTCACGGACTATTGTTTGTTTTCTTTTATTTGTATTCGATCTTGTCATTGATCGATATGTCTAGCAGTTTTTTGCCTGCTTTTGTTTTTTGTTTCCCTCGTATCCCGGTACATGGCGCTTCTTGCGATAGTTTTCTCACTATTTACTTATGATTAGAGACAAAACCGTCTGATTAACTTCGCAAGAATTGTCACATCGCAGTGTTCTGAGGAGTCCCATAAGGACGAAACAGTTAACTGTCAACACTTATTAGGTGTCCATTAGATCTTGGGCCCCCGTGAGGTTAAGCTTTCAAGCTACCCACGGAAAAATATGAGAGAAACAAAAACTCCTTTTTGCCCGATAAGCCACGAAACTTGTTTGATTTTTAAATTCACGGGTACGAAATTCCACGTTTGTTAGTAATAAATAAACAATAAAAGAAAATTAGTGGCGGAAAGATCTGGAGCATACTGCAGATCACTACTACTACTATGTCGGTTTAGAACGTTTTTCTACGTTGTCCGACGCCTATTCTCCACCTCCTTCGATCCTGACAATCATCTTCTGTCAGATTCTTTTGACTCATTGATCTTTGGATTGACTGTTGCCATTCTAGTTTAGGACGTCCTCTTTTTCTGCGCCCTACTGGTTGCCACTCTAGGACCTGTTTTGGTAATCTTTCGTCGTTCATCCGTTGTACATGGCCGTACCATATCAATTGCCTTTTAGTGATGTCATCCGTTATGCTTCCCTCGATTCCCATTCTTTCTTTTATGATCTCATTTCTTATGTGATCTAATCTAGATATTCTCATTGATCTTCTTATTGCATCCATTTCGACACTTTCCATTTTTGTTTTGTATTTTTCTGTTACGCGACAAGTCACGATTCCATACAACAGCGTGCTTTTTACCATTGTTTTATATATGTTAAATTTTACATTCTTTCTTATCTCTCTGCTCCATAAAATACTGTTAAGACATCCAATAACCTTTTTTGCTTTTACTATTCTTTTTTCCAATTCTTTACAGTCTGTTCCTGTCTTATCAAATGTGACACCCAAGTATACATACTCATTGCATGGAGATATTGTTTGTCCATTGTCTAGTTCTAACTCACTGGATTCATTTCCAATACATAAGTACTGTGTCTTGTCCACGTTCACTGTTAGTCCCCACTTTTGGTATTCTTCCGTTAACTTTCTCATCATATACTCCATGTCTTCTTTATCATTAGCTACAATTACTTGGTCGTCAGCAAACTGTAGTGTGTATATAGTAAATCGGTCGTTAAGTATTCCCATGCCGTGCACTTTACGTTTCCAGTTTTTTAGAGCCACTGCAATATATATTTTAAAAAGAGTTGGAGAGATACAACATCCCTGTCTCAAGCCTTTTGTTACCAGGAATTCTTTTGAAAGTCGATTTCCAATTTTAATTTTACATTTTGACCCTTTGTCTAAGTAGTTCTTTTATCGCTTTTATGTATGTATGATTGATATTAGTTTGTTCCAACACCGTCCATAATTTTTCTACTGGAACGGTATCATATGCTTTTTGTAGGTCCACAAAGGTAACATGAGTTTCTATATTTCTGGCGCTTCTTTTCTCAATTACTTGTTTAAGACAAAAAACATTATCACTACAAGATCTGCCTGCACAAAACCCACTTTGCTCTTCTTCTTCTTGTTCATGAAAATCATTCTCTATTAGATCTCTAAGAATCCTACCGTACAATCTACTTAGAGTGCTGGTGACTGAAATTGCTCTGTAATTGTTACAATCCAGCATGTTTCCTTTTTTATGTATTGAGGATATGAATGCAATTTTCCAATCATTAGGTACTGGATGTCCGTTTATGCATTGATTGATAATATATGTGAGATTTTCGATACTGCAGATCAACAGGAGCAAAATTTCATTTTGCCCTGGGCAAGTATGTCACTGTTTTCCAGGCAGAGGTATACGTCACTCTGATGTGTGGTTATAAAAACCTAAAAATGTCTCTGTCAGGAAAAGACATCTACATGTGCTCAGACAGTAGACCTGCACTGTCTGCAATCAAATCGGCCAGAGTAAAATCTGCACTTATAGTTGAGTGTAGGGATGATCTCCTCTGGATTCCAGAACATAAGGGCATTTTTGGAAACGAGGAAGCTGACCAACTAGCTGAAATGGGGTCATCAGCTGATCCAGTAGGGCCGGAACCCATGGTGGGCATCGCGGAGTGTCTTGCCATGACGACCCTAGAATGTGACTTGAACAGGCGCTCTCAAGCGCTCTGGGAAGACAAGCTCCTTATCGGGGAGGTGAGCACCTCCAGAGCGAGGTCTTATCTCATACCCGGGAGAAAAGATATGAGACTGGCGACAGGGCTCTTGACAGGATACTGTCGCCTTAATAAACACCTTAGCATTCTGGGAATCGTTTAAGACTCGGAGTGTCGTTGGTGTATGGAGGACGAAGAATCCTGTTTACATATCCTAATGCCCTGCACTCGCCGCGATAAGACTGTCGCTTTTGGGAAGCTGTGTGCTTAGCCCTGGCGATGTCAGAAAGTTTCAACTGAGAAAAATCTGCTTCTTTGTCAAAGTTTTTCAGGGCTGACACAGTGGATAGTGGGGTACAACTAGGGTTGCCAACTTTTTTAAAGATAAATATATTTTTCAATATAAACCAAAAAAATATCGTATACCTCAAAAATATATACAGTATCTTATGGCAAAAAAAGTTTTTCACACACTTTACACTTAAATTCGCAAAGCAATGACAAATGCATATTGTCACCATTATAGGGGATTCACGGATTTATTCATTATTCTCTGTGTCAAAAGGCGCGTTCAGTTATAGGCATACTGATATGTTCGGAAATTAAGGGATTTGTTTGATTTTAGTCTCGGTCGTGCAAAATATAGACCAAATCAAGATCGAAGTAAAGTATAGTATTTTTGCGTACTATATATTTCTTTAGCAGTACAATACTATATAATATAGTACCGTTGGCAACCCTAGGTACAACGGGCCCAGCAAGGTGGCCTAAGTGCATGGGACTTTTCCCGACCACATAACATTCATTCATACATTTAAAAGAAAGTTAGTTAGTGCACTATTACATATAGGTACAATTGTAAATATTATTGTTTTCTGTAAAGTCCTATTTTTAAAAACGTGAATTTGAAAAACAACGCACTTATCAGCGCATATTTTAAACATTTTTCGACAGCTGCAGCGGACCACCCTGATTATAACGACTTTGTTTTTCTTATTTGTGCCTTATTAACAAAATTTATCTCAAAGTTTACAGAATTTTGATAGCCTTTTAAATACATGGTGTAGAATGTAAATATTTCACCATATTCCAAAATTTAACTAGTAGATTTTTTAAGTGCAGACTGTTTAAGAAAATGCAACATTAAAACTGTGGTTTTAATGCTATGACATATCACATAAAGGGTCTTGTGGAAAGCATAAGAGGTAGGGAAAACCGAAAGAAAAGTTAAAATTTGTTGTGTCGAAAAACACCCTGTTTATATATATCCTAATTGAAATGTGAAATGGGATAAAATTGTTAATTAAAACTAACCTGCTTAATAATTTGTTTACGTATGATAAATTTGTTGTAAATAATTTTGGAGTCTCGATCCTCTTTTACGTACCACACACACCCATTTTCCAACATTTAAAACTGGTAATACTATTTATTCATATTAGATACCCCTGAGTTGATTATTATGGAAAAAGATGAAAGCCTACTAGGCTGATATTACTTGGAGTATGCTAATGGGCTGGACAGGTATCTAACCCGTCATGGATTCATTCATTATTTTTATTTTGGGAAATGTTGAAGACACAAAGTCTCGATGGTATTGGCATAGATGATAAAATAGCATCACTATACCTATGTCTGCAGGGCACTTGGTGTGATCAAGCGGTTAGTTTTGGAAAGCTGTGTGCTGATAGCCCAGCTAGCCTTTCTAAGAAGCTCCAACCCAGAAAAATCTGCTACTTTGCTAAGGCCGCGAGTGTCTACAGGGGCGGATCTAGGAACTTTATTTTGGGGGAGGGGGAAATATCATAATAAATATTGCACAAAAATATTTTGCATAGTGACCAGGAGGTGTATTCTGTGTGTCAAAACTAAGTAATGTTTGGTGTCTGGGGCCAAAACAGTAGATACTGGGGGAATACAACGGACCAGCAAGGTATCCTCAGTGGATGGGATATTTTCCACCCACAAAATTCATTAATTCATTTTATATTCATTGAAATACCTAAAAGTATAAAAAGTCCAGTTAGCAGTAGGTGGACTTTGTATTATTATTAGTGGGTGCTTTAAACTCTTCAATTATTTATTTAATTATTTTGTAAGTTCAAAGTTTATCACTACCAAAATAAATAAAAAATAGCCAAATATTCAAAAAAACACTAATAATAAAAATTAAGTTTAGACGTACAGAGTTCATGCAATCAGGTCTGTGTATGAGTCATGCAAATATTTACTTTAAATATTAGAAAACACTGAATAAAACCTGAAAATATTTGATACTGCTTAGCCTCATTGGTTCACTCACTGACTCTTTCGTTTACCAAATAAATTTTCCGAAGAGAAGATACTCTACATATGGAAGTTTTTTTAAACGGCCAGAATACGAATTTTCATATCAAAATTTTGCGAATTTTGTTTACAATGCTCAAGGCCGTACATAAGGGGGATCAAGCGGGATCAATCCCTTCCCGAAATATTCAAAAAAGTGTGTTTAAAACGACTTCTCCGGTACAAAAATAAGACAAAAAAATTGTACTATACGCAAACTTTTATTGAAATTTTTTAATCCCCCCTGAATATTTTTTCTGAGTACGGCCCTGCCAATGCTGGACACTTAGTAATAATCAGCGATTATGCGGTTTAGTAGAAATCAATGAAGACAGGAAAAAGGATTATAGTAACGATTTTAAGAAAATAAATTTAGTAGAAAAGTAAATAAGAGAGAATGTGTGTACCTATGTACAGGGTGATTCAAATTGGGCACTTTTAAAAAATTTCAAACTAGGCGTGTAGTAAAGAGGCTTATGGTATCCCGTGGGATAGTTGTGGAAGATTTTTTAAAACTACGCTAGATCGATTGTAGTTAGAGAGCCGGTGTGACGTCATAAATCCAAGATGGCGGCTTTTTTAATATTTTTTCACAATCTTTGGCTTATAGCTTTGGCAAAAGTAGTTTTGCAGAAAAACTGTTAATACTTTTTTTCTTTACGTTTGTTTATATCTTAAAAACTAACAAAGATATATTGATTTTAAAGAAATACTATATACCAAAAAAAAATTGGGAAAGAAAACTAGCTCAGATCGATCGGTTATGAATCGCTCAATTTTAATTTGCTGAGTGTTTGGCTTAAATTTCCATAAGAGCGCCTGTGTGATGTCATAATTCCAAGATTGCGATTTATTCCATGTATTTTCACAAATTTTGCCACATCAACTATAGAGAAAAATTTTATTGGTTATGATTTATTTGCAACAGAACAGTGTGATTGTCGTTCATCGAGCTTGATGTTGTCGTTTCAAGAACAAAAAGAGTTATTTTTTAAATATTAAAAAACTTATAAAAATTTTAAATTGATCAAGAAAGTTTCAGACTGCCCTCGATCGATTGGAGAAGGTTCACTTAATTTTATGTTACCGGAAGGATTCCAAAAAATATATTTTTGAAAATAAAAAGGCCTTAGAGTTATTACTGTGGTAGGAAGTCAAAAGGGGGAACTCCATATACATAATATTACGTATATGGGTAACTCAGTTGTAGTAAAGCCGGAGTTACCCCCTTTTGACTTCCTTCCTACCACATTTAATTCATTAAAAATGAATCATATTACAGACGGTGTATAAAAAACCAAGGAAAATCAGTATAAGTGAAAATCACTAGCATTGCATTAGTTGAGTCAAAATGGTAAAAAATCGTGCCCCGTGGGATAGTTTAAAACTACACCAGATCGATTGGTAATAGATCACACAATTTTTTGTCACTGGGTGTTCGCCTCAAATTGAAGTAGGAGGGCTTATATGACGTCATAATTCAAAAATGGCTTATAACTTTCGCTAAATTAGTTTTACAGAAAAACTTTTTTGTCTGCAAGAAAACAGCAACTATCAAAGTAAAGAAATTAGCGTTATATCTCAAAAACTAACAAGGATGTTAATTTTTTTTAAATACAAAAAAATAGTAACCTTTTTTTACCTAAAAAAACAGTATTTTCAGTTTTCTGTGAAACTAATTTAGCGAAAGTTATAATCCAAAGTTTGTGAAAAAGAACATTAAAAAATCTACCATCTTGAATTTAAGATGCCAAATAGGTCCTCGTACTCAGATTCGAGGCAAACACTTCGCGAATTAAAAATAAGTGATCTATCACCAATCGACCGAGGGTAGCCTTAAACTTTCCTGATCAATTTTGAATTTTTTTAGTATTTAAAAAAATAATAAAATATTTTTTGGTTCTGTAGATATAAAACTTATAACAACCGCAGTTAAATTATTTTTCTGTTGTAAATAAATCATAACTCGTACGATTTATCTCTAAAGTTCATGTGGAAAAAGTTAAATGCAAAAGTTTGTGAAAAAGCATGGATATATGACGTCACACAGGCGCTCTTACTCAAAATTGAGGCAAACACCAGGCGACTTAAAATTGAGTAATCCATAACCAATCGATTTAGTGTAGTCATAAACTTCTTTCCTTATTTTGTTTTTTGAATAAAAAAATTTACTATTTTTTAGTATTTTTAAAAAAACTACATCTTTGTTAGTTTTGGAGGTACAAAGCTAATTTTTATTAATTGATGCTCTCTTGCAAACAAAAAACGTTTAATAGTTTTTCTGTAAACTAAGTTAACGAAAGTTATAAGCCAAATTTTGTGACAAAAGCTGCCATCTTGGATTTATAACGTCGCACAGGCCCTCTTAAAACTTAGCATTGTAGACCGGGTTTAAGTATCAAGTCTATAGACTTGATACCGACCGGTTTAAGTGTATTTTTTTAATATTTACAGGTCAAATAACTACAAAGATTTGGTTCACCCTAATGTGCAATATGATAGTTAGCATTTCTCAGTGAGTTTAATCTCATATAAATTCAAATTTACTTTAGAAATAAAGAAAAACCACATAAAATTTTTTTTACGAAAAGTCATTTTTTGGAAATTTAGTCCGTGCAATCGTACAATTCCCGTTAAATATAGTCGCAAATTGTAGTACCACCCCTGAGGGGTGGTTTAAAGTTCGAAAAACAATAGAAATAATCTATGATTGACAAAAAACTTATATACAAAAATATTCAAAGCTAAATCATACATAAATAACTTATAACTATATCTGTAGATGCATTACCGTATTAAATACGTATCAATATTTAAATACTGTAAAAAGTTCAAGATATTATATTAGAATCCCTTTTCAATTACACATTCACCAAAACAATCGAGCATCGGTTTAATCGTCGCTAACTTGTCTAAAAAATTAACATGTAAAATATAGCGGACAGCTGACACTGACTTACACCAATTTTATTCGACATTTTCTAGTGACGTCTGGAGGTTTGAATATGGCTACCATTTTTAAACCAAAATATTTTATTCTTTTTATTTATTTATAACCTTTGTGTGGAAATAATGTCTTTGTTACAACGAAAAAAGATGACCCATATCGCAAGGTATTTATGAACAATTTATATAATTATTAAAAACTATTGCATTCACGGGAAAAATAAGTTAAACCTTCAACCAAAATGTAGACTTTTAAACCTAGGATTGTAGCACTGTAGACCCTTTAGTAAATACTGGTGAGTGAGTGAGTGACTTAAAATTGTGTGATGTATTACCAATTGATCTAGTCTAGTTTTAAAAAATCTTCCACAACTATCTTACGGGACACGATTTTTAACCATTTTGACGCTATGCTAATGCGATACGTGAATTCTAGCGGTTTTTAGGTTTATAGATCCAAGTTTAATGTTTAAAATATTTTATTTTTTCACTTACTTATACTGTTTTATACATCATCTGTAATATAATTTATTTGGGAGGTGTGCCATTCTATTCTCAAAAAAATGTTTTTTGGAATCCTATTCATTTAAGCATTTTTTTAGTCAATACTGAATATTGTGGCAGCTCCCATGTTTCTAAAAAGTCTTAAATTAAAAAATAGTTAATTATAATAAAAAATTACGACTTCCCAAATAGCCCAAATAATTAGAACGGTAAAGTAAAACTAGCTTTTTTTAGATTTCGCAGAAACTAAATCTTTAGAGGACGTACACACAGTATACCAGTGGCGTATATAGAAAAAAGTTTCGGGGTGGGCCCGAGACAGTTTTGGGGGGGGGGCCCGAGACCTCATGAGGGTGTATTTTATGCTATTTTATGTTTGTATTCATGAAATATGTGGAAAATATCCTAAAAAATCTTAGCTTCGGGGGGGGCCCGGGCCCGGGCCCCTCAGGCCCCCCCCGTATATACACCACTGCAGTATACTAATTGACGTACAATACTAAGAAAACACATTTTCGGTGTCATCTAAACATTTTTTTTTATGAACTCAAAATTTCTTCGCCATCGAAAGTTATAAATTTTATATTACCTAGGTATGTTTAGATATCGTTACAATAATTTAAATTTCTTGAAGAATATATATCACTGAAGATTTCCCAAGTTCTTAAGCAAATATAAGCGGTTCTTGTTTGTCTCTATCAAATATATGTCCTTATACAGGTTTATCAATAATCCCACATTTTTACTGAGTTCTTGAAGGGAAGTCTATAATTTTTTTCATTACTACAATGTTTGTTCTTTATAATTATTTCAGTATAATTTGTCATAAATATTTTTATTACATTTTCCTTTTTAAATAGCTTTCAAAAATTCTTTATGAAGAAAATTAATATAAAAATAAAACTTGCAATTCCAGAGGTTGGAACTTATCAACAGTTCAAATACTTGATTTTCACAAAAATATTTATCACTGAATTATTTTTTAATATTGGCCGCTTCTGACACTCTATAAACCACTGTGCGTCGTCGTATTTACTTACCTCATTGTTAACCGCAGATCTTGAAATTCTGATTCTTCCAGGTTTCATATTATCAACAGGAATATGAGGTTTAACATCAGGCGGCACATGTCTGCTCCAAACAAACTCAAACAAACTTGAACTTAGACAAAAAGTGAAAATGATAAAGTTCCACATTTTTTCTTATTTCTTTTTTACTTAACTTTATTAGAAATATAATATTTTTGTTTCAATTAAAAATAGGCAAAAATAATTTTCGCTTGTTATATTGTTAAAAAATATCGTTTTTTTTTCGTTCGATTTATATAGTTCGTATAATTTAGATCATAGCGAGGTTCATACTGATTATAAATTTGTGCTTTATATTTAACTTTGATTCTCTCTGTTAGTAAAACAATATTTCTCAAATTTGAATTCAATGTCGGTCTTTTATACAAGACGCAAGATTTTCCCCCCACCCGCCCTCCATTTTGAATTCATAAAATATTATACAGATAGGTATAACACGGACGAAAACATGCCAAGTCCAAATTTATAAATTTATAAAAAAAATTTTTGCTTTATTCTCTATTTACGTTTGTAGTCAACTTTGGTGTTTATTTCTCGTAAACACAGCTATCAAGTGGATTTTAAGCTCATATTTCTAATTGCCAAAATAAATACGGTGTTTATTTAAAAAAACATTTTTTATCTGGCCCCTGTAAATGGTAAATTTTAAAATAAATGTTATACTGTAAGCAATTGAAAAATTTCGTAATACACACGTTTTTTATTTTTTGAGCTAATTTAAAGAAAAACCCGAAATTGAAAAAAAAATATTTTTGGGTTTGAAAGCAACAATATTATTTATTCCTGATTTAAATTTGCCGCCAAACTTCCATGATACTAATTTGTATGTGAGAGAGACGGAACCAGTATGAATTAAAAGAGAGAGTCGCCCATGCGCAATTGAAAATAGGATTTACCTTTTAACGACCAGAAACAAAAATTTCATTGTTTTTAATTCACACGATATAGTAACGATCAAAAGGATATGCCTTATAGTGCATAGCAATACAAAATTCTTATTCTTTAGCAATATCAGAACCGCTCTACTTTAGGCGAACGACACACAAGGCAAGCCCCATTTTAGGATTTTGTTCGATTTTGATAAAAGACGTTTAGTTGTATGTACCAAACTTCGATTCTGTTTTCGTCCGATTAATACTAATTTTTTGTTGACAGCGAACTATTTTTATGATGTCTCTTTATGACAGAGGACTTTATGATAAACTTTTTTTGCTCAAGTCTCAAGGGCGCACCAAGGAAGCCAAAATAAGATTTTTTAAAGAAATTTTTTACATATTTCGATATCAGGGGGTATTGCACCCCCCTCAAGACAAATTCCTGGGTGCGATACAGCATGTCTTGCTTTGATTATTGACGTTGACGACAGGCCAACACACATTTTGGTGCCGGCGATTTTTTAACTGTTCCTGGGTAATTTTTGGGTGAAGAATCCGAAATAGTCATCAGATTTTTATCTATAAGATCTAGTTTTTAAAATAGGAATTATTTACTTTTTTTTAACCTCTATATATTTTACGTTATAACTATTGCCAGTAACAAAACAAAAACATATATAATTAAATATTTATTATAAAAAGTAGCTTAACATATATTACTACTACTCATATTAGTCACTATCACCTACAAATTTTCTTTTATACGACTTTCTAGCATGGAGTTTACTGGTGTAGTTTCTCTGAAGGCTCCAACAGTAGTCGACCATCATGTGGCTATCCCATCGTCCTTGATATCGATAGTTTGTATATCCTGATGGAGTCTTTCTCTCTGTTCTTCACTACAGTCATCTAAATTTTCTGGAAAGCGATCTAGGTAGTTATGGAGGTAGTGAACTTTTATACTCATGTTACAACCGAGAATATGAAAATTTGAAAGCATAGTTTCCACTAATTCTATGTAATTGTCTGCTTTGTGATTTTTAAGAAAATTTTTAAGTACCTGAACAAATGAAACTCAAGCGTTAGATTCAGTCTCATTCATTGATGTGGTGAACTGTGGATCTTTAATAAGTTGCCTTATTGGAGGACCATCAAATATACCAGCTTTTAGTTTTTCCGTGTTAATCCTAGGAAACTTACGTGACAAGTACCCAAAACAATTTCCATCTTGATCTAACGCTTTCACAAACTGTTTCATAAGCCTTATATGCAAGGGTGGTAGTAAGATTTTTTTATCTTGCAACTAAAGGTTCATTAACTACGTTTTGTTTTCCTTAAACAATTCCTCTTAACAAAGTGCTGATCTTTAGCTCTGTATATCCACTTTGTTGTCCAAGGGGAAAGTTCACCATTTTCAAAGTAATACAAATTCCCACTGATGTTCTTCGTATTTAATTTGTTTCAAAACTTGTGATATTATTTTATACTCCTCTTTCATGGTAGTAGAATATCCAGTAGGAATTGAGGCATATTTGTTACCGTTATGTAAAAGGACACATTTTAAACTACGTTTTGAACTATCAATGAAAAGGCGCCAATCGTCTGAAGTGTATTCTGGCAAACCCATTTTTTCTAAGAGTCCTTTTATATCGTTATAGAATACCAGCTTATTTTCCTGAGTGAAAAAAGGTAGCAAATCTTTTTCTCTCTTTACGTGGTTCCCTCCGAACCATTGGTAAACCAAATTTTAGGCACTTTCTGTTTTCAATTGTCCACTGTCGCAAATGTTTTACACACCAATGTGGAGCCCAAGAATTATCTTGATTTCTCAAATGAACGCCAAAATAGGCAAGATAAGACCTTTTCACAAATTTAGAAATAGTTTTTCTACTTTCTTTCAAAGTGTATACTCCACATATATAACAAAAAACATCTGAATGGTTTACACAGCCTGCCTGTGGATGCCATTGTTTTAGTTTTAACACTATATAAAACGACGAAAATGGACACAAAATTATGACACAACTTTATTTGGAAAAACTACACAATATACTAAGTCGAGAAGGATAAAAGTGGACAAAAGGTACTATGTTTCCAAAACAAATTAGTCGGGGTTGAGCAGGTATGGGGAGATCGGATCATAAGGAATTTCAAATATAAAATAGCTAATAAAATTAATAGGATTAAGTAATGCGGGTTAACCAGGTCTAGGAATATTGGTTTACTGACAATTTCACGTATAGTTGGCTAATTAGATCCTATTTTTGAAGACCAAAATTGTATTTTGAATATTAAAGAGATGAAAATTTATTTATTTTTGCCTTTTATTAGAACTAAATTCAATTAGTATCTTTCTCAAACTAGAGCTTATAGAAAAAATCTGCTGCCAGTTTTAGAATCAGCATATTAAGTATATCTAAAATCAGTTCTTAGATCTCAGGCACCAAAATTTTTATTTTATTTTGTTGGCCTGTGAATAATTCCGCTTTTGCGATATTGGGCACTTGGAATCTATAGTTTCAAGTTTAACTTATTTGCCACTTATCAATTACAGCATATAACCTAGAAGGGAGAGGGGGGAGAACCAGCCAGGCAAGAGTGGTTAAAAACTTATTACGAAAGCTGATAGAAGATTACTATATTGTTATGATCAATTAAAAAGTCATGGTCAAAGTCAAAATTATAATATATCTCGGATTTTTATATATCAGTTTTCAAGACGAGAAAAAATATGTCAAAAGATTATTTCTATCTGCGTAGTTTTTGAGCTACAATGGAAAGTTTAGAAATTGGTGATTTTACAAATCTGCTATCTCTGTTATTGGAACAACAAACAACTGTAAAACCTTCGTCATAGCAAGTCGCCTGTGGAAATAAAATGATGATATTTTAAATCCTTCGTCGTCGGATAGAAGATATGAAGAAGAAATTATTAAATTAAACACACACCTGAATATATTTTGTAATTTTTCTATTTTGAGTTCCTAATTATGTAACCCTAACAAAAGTTAAATTATTATGGTAACAGTTACTATACAAAAATCATACCAAATTAGCTTTAAAATATAGGACATAAAAAGTGAGAGTCACACATTGGTCGCTACACTCTTTTATATTTCACTTTTTCGGTAAGCATATAAAAACTGACGAAATCAATTGAAGGGGTAAGAATAAAAAGGGTACAAATGCATTTTTTTAAATTATGGAATATCTAAGTTTCCCTAAAGTTAAGGTGCATTTTTTTTAGACTAAAAAGGATTTAAATAATTTAATAATAAACCTAGTATCTACTAGAGGCCCCCTACTAGAAGCCCTCGATACATTTGACAATTGTTTGTAAAACAATTGTCAAATGTGTCGAGGGCCTCTAGTATCTACTAGGTGTACTTAAAATCACTTGAATAATTTTTATTCTAATAAAAATGCATCTTAACTTTAGGGAAATTTGTAGTAATCCCATAATTAAAAAAAAATGCACTTGTACCCTTTTTATTCTTATCCCTTTAATTATTTATCGAAATCCTGCCGGTGTAGGAGCATTTTACAAATTTTCTTATCAGTTATATGTATAAGTTGATAGCTTACGTCAATGCAACTACTATATTACAGTTTTCTGCAGTATGTTTTCATTTTAATATCAGCTAATAAAGTAGTTTTTATGCGTCACCAAATTCCTCGCAGTTCAATAGTATTTGTTTTATTTGGACTTTTACAGTTTTTCCACAAGGTACTGCAACTGAGATTGATATGGGTCATTTATTAATTATTATGTTTTACTTATGTCAATCACAAGGTTTATTCGATCATAGTTATGGTTTAACGAGAATCGCGAATTTTTGGCACGAGTGTGGGTCAATGATAATATACTTAGGAAGTATACAGGGTGATATGCAGGGGCGCTGCTTAAGCTTGGGGCACCCGTGTGCAACCAATTTTTTGCGCCCTATTTACTAATTTTAAATATATTTTTTTTACTTATAAATAAGGGCGCTTAGCTTTTGGGGGGTGGTGCCCCAAATTTAACCTATATACTGCTAAAAATACTACTAGAGGAGAGATCGAAGTTGCTTTAGGACTCTTCAAGATAATGGAAAAAATGTCAATATAAACTAACTACCTAAAACTTGATTTTTTTTTCAGATATTGGTTAAATTTTATGAAAATAAGGTACTTTTTGGAAGAAATAACGCTCATAAAAAATTGTTCAATGTAAAGAAAGTTAACTTAAGAACTTTTATTAAAATTAATACAGTCGAAAATTATAAAACAATTAGGTACTTTTGAGAAAATACGGTGACGCATAACAAACAATTGTTTAGAATAAAGAAACTGCAAGAAAATTTAAAAAAAAAATAAGGAAAATTAAGAACTTTTCGGAAAAAACGCAATCCGAAAATATAAGGTAATTTTTGAAAAAACTTGTTACCACAAAAGAAAATTTTTGATAGTTAAAAAAAAAGTTTTGTTTTAGGCGAACATTAAAAAAAAATAGGTACTTTTAGGAAAAGAGAGCAACGCAAGCAAAAATTTTAAAGATATTAGGTACTTGTTGGAAAAATGGCACCACAGAAGGAAATTTTTCTTAAAATTTTAAAAAATGGTGGTGTAATACTGCAGGCCAAAAATTTTCGGGAAGAATGGTACCAAATGCAAAAGTTTAATGGCCCCATAGTCGGTCAGTTTGCCTGTAATATTATGCTAATTTCGTTTGGGGCGGAAATTTTTAGGTTGGAGGGTTTAAGCCCCCCTAGCTCCCTAATTGCACCCCTGCGTATGATATAATTAATCATCTCCATTAATGCAGAGTTTTCTAAATCCAAAGAAAAGGTTTTGATATTTAAAAACGTCTCGAAAATCAAGCCCAGGTCATGTTTTTATCTATTTCGGCTACAAATACCTAAAGCCCAAAAAAAAAGCGAATTTAGCTCACTCTGTACATATAATAAAGGTAACATAAACCAAAAGTTTTACTAAACTAATAACTAATAGTAATTATAATATTTGTATATAAAAAAAATCACCAAATACATTATTCCAACATAATTCTAAATATTATGTGATAAGATTTTGGTAATTTGGGCGCCTGCGTAACGTGCACGCTTTGCACGCCCACTTACCGCGCCACTGGTGCTAACAAAATAGGAATTATATTTTTCTCTCAATTACCTTAAAATTACTAAAATATACAGGGCTAAATAACATGCTAATATTCATAGGCGTGCGCACAAAGTGGGCAAAAATGACGCTTATATTCAGAAATATTTTTTTCCACGTCTTAGAATCCCAAATGGCGTTTAAATTATCAAAGAGGCTCGTGTATTTCTATGTTCTGAAAATTTTTAAGAGTTTTTTATTTCGTTGAAAAAATCCTATTTCCACGGCGTAGAATTAGGTGTAGGTCATTTACATAAATGAGTTTTGTGGTTGTCGAAAAATCTATTTTGGTTTTAACCATTTTTGATTTTGAGATTGCCTTTTTAATTCTTTCGGCATCACTTTTCTCATAAATTAGATTTTGCCGAACCGATTTTAATTTATCAAAAAGCGCGCGCAACAAGCTATCAATTTTTAAAATTTGTTTATTTCCGAAAAATTAATTACCGTTGTTTTATAGATAACGATTTACTTGCCAATTTGGTCTTCCATTCATTTCTTCGTACATGTATGATTACTGAACCAATTTCTGTAAACCGATAAATATTGAGATTAACCGTTGTTTTATAGATAACGATTTACTTGGCAATTTGGTCTTCCATTCATTTCCTCGTACATGTATGATTACTGAACCGATTTCTATAAACCCATAAATATTGAAATCTGGGGGCACGGTAGCGCCCCGCGAAGTTCGCGCAAACTGCTGTTCAACCTTTTCTTGAAACATTTCAGCCCATATTTGACCTATCTATAACTTTACTTCGGAATGAGCTACGAACTCCTTCACCTACTTCCATAAAGCAAAAAAGTAGTTACGGAATTTTTAAAAACATCGAATTTGTAACTCACTCACTCATCTATAGATCATCAAAATTCTACTATACTTTCAGAAACGCTAGAAGGCTGAAATTTGACAGACTAATAGGAATTATGACAAACCCCATGGAAAAAAAAACACCAAATTTTTTATTTATTCTATTCCCCTATACACGCAAATTTATGTAAAATTAAAATTGCCCACAAAAATTATAACAAAACTATTAAAGAACTTTAAAAAAATTTAATTTATTTCCCTCCCCTATACATGTAAAGTTATGTAAAACTAACATTGCCCACTTCCAGAAATGCTAGAGAGGAGAGATTTGGCAGACTGATAGAAATTTTAACAAAATTACAAAAAAAAACACAAATTTTGAATTCACTGAAAAAAGCTAGTTTAAAAGTTTAAATAAGTATTTCCAAATTAGTGAGAACTTTTTATTTTTATTTTGAAATGTGTATTGAAAAACTTGACTATACTTTGATCTCAATAATTCTTTTTACAGAATACTATTTTCGCGTACTTGGGCTTTTTTACGTGAAATATTTCATCATCATTAAATATGGCGGACTAAATCGTATTTGACCTTTACTAAAATGCCACTTTTTCTTATACTGCTAAATTTTTTGACACTTTTCAAATTTTTATAGAACGAGGTAGTAATCATACAAATCGATTTGGTAGTTCTTAACATATTGGTGCTTATTTCTTAGAATTACCAAGGCAATCATAGGAGTCTGTAAAACAATGATTAAAATAAAAATTATTAGTTCTGGAACCACTTAGCCTATTTCAATCATCGTTAACTCGTTGTGCATTTTGAAGATAGAGCTTTTCTACAAATATGAAAAATAAGAGTAAATTATGTTAAAGTATTGATCAACTGATTAATTATCTTAGACAACTTGGATTTTTAGATGATAGACAAAAGAGCTTTTTTTAGCTATGTGGTTAACTATAGCGCACGGTGCGCCTGAAGCGTCGGCAGGTTTCTCTTTAGTGGCAGAAAAAATTATTGACATATCCTGAGTAAGGACACCTTCTTCAAAATATATCCACATACCTTTAAATCAAACCTGCTTCTTCCCTTGCTTTTTAAGCGTTTTTGTTGTTTTCAGGAAAATGTTACATAAAATTAAATTATGTGATGGTTTATTTTACTAATAAGTCACCAGTGCATTATTTTTCTCCAATATAAACAGGGAGGGATGGCTCAGGGCCCGGGCCCCTTACAACTTTTTAGATATTTTTTCACATATTTTATGAATAAAATACATCATGTCATCATGAGGCATCACCCCCCATATGACATATTCCCGAGCGCGCCACTGCTGATGACTAACACAAAAATAACATTTTCTAAGTCTATATCAACATAAAAAACTTGTTACAATATTTTTGATAACTAAGTCACAAATAACGTTCTATAATAGTTATTTACCTAACATCAGCAGTTGCTCACTCAGGAATATTTCTTGCGTGGCTAATTTATCTTTTTATTCATGAAATATGCGAAAAATATCTAAAAAAATGTTAGAGCCCCGGGCCCCGGCCTCCCCCCCCCCCCCCCGCCCACTGTGTGCGCCAAGAACCATTGGACATTCTGTTTATATTGGAGAAAAATGATGCACTTAAGGCTTATTAATAAAATAAACCATCACATAATGTCATTTTATGTAACATTTTCCTGAAAACAACAAAAACGCTTAAAAAACACGGGAAGATGCAGGTACGATTTAAAGGTATGTGGATAAATTTTGAGGAAAGTATCCTTACTCAAGATATGTCAATAGTTTTTTCTGCCACTAAAGAGAAACATGCCGACCCTTCAGCAGTGGCGGATCCAGGATTTCCAGGGGGGAGGGGCCAAGGAAGCAAAAACCAAAATAGTTCTTGGTTAGCGTTTATTTTTAATAATTCTTGGGTCTGAAATTTAAAATTACAGGTGACAAAATGTGCCGCAGGCGAAAAAATACTCAATGTTTTTAGAAAAAAAACTTGAAAAAATTGATGTTGGGGGTAAATTTTATTCAAACTTGCGGTTGATGCATTGGCTTTTGCTTCCCTTACAACTAAAAAAAGTTTTATGTCAGGGAGGGGGGGGGGGGTGTCCAAGCCCCTCTGGCCCCCCTGGATCCACCACTGCCCTTCAGGCGCACCGTGAGTGAGTACCTAACCTACTTGTCTTCATAAGCCGCAAACGAAAATTGTTAACACTGTGTATTTCAAAAATTAAGACAGTTAGGACCCTATATTCATATACAGTTCCCTTATTATTCAATAGCACCCTGTATTAAGGGGATCGTATATCTGAGATAATACACGGTAAAAAAAATTGTCTTAGATCAAAGCAAATGGCTTTGAAGTAAAATATTTTGTACTTTCCTATTCACCTATTCCAATATTTTCTTGATTTAGAATAAAAAATGTCTTGCCTTTTATTTTAATTTGAAACAGAAATTGTTTTATTATAAGTTGGAATTGAATTAATCTAAGGCACCGAAGAAGTAAAATATTACATATATGAAGACAATTTGCTTTGTTACAAAATGGAGTATACTGAAACAAAACAATTAAAGAAAAAAATAAAGTCTCATTTCAAGATTAAACGCTGCGTGAACTAAAGAGAAATATTTTATTTCAAAACAAATTGTTTTAAGTTAAAACAATTTATTCAAGAAAAAAACGTGTTTTCATTGTAGACTAAATTTTTTACCGTGTAACAACAGCCAGTTAAAGGGATACTTCGTGCGAGTGAAAACCCTTGCCCAGGCTCGGACTGGCCAGGTCGGCTAGACGGCGATCGTCGACGGCCCCAGCCCAAGGGGGCCCAGAAGCGGCCTCAAAAAAATGTACTTCGGGGCGTTAAAAAATTGTTTATATTAGGAGACACGAAAAAATCCCCAAAAAAAGTGGGCTGACTATATTTGGGGCCCCTGCAGACTTACAACAATAAGCTGATATCTTAAAAACCTTTCGTTATCGGATTTTTTTAAATGAGGGTCGTGAAAAGAAATCATATTTATCAATTTTGAACCAAAATAAGGTGTTGTGTATAAAATCTACAAAAAGCTAGACAGTGGCGGATCTAGAGAGGCCCGGGCCTCCCCCCTACTTGAAATAAACCTTATAATCGCAATTTTTTACCCAAAAATTACCACTAATTAAAATTAATTTAAAACAATTTACACAACAATTCTTTATTTTCCAAAAATTTTCGAGCAGTTTATTTATGGCCAACTTCAGAGATCAGACTTAATTAAAATTATTACCGCAAAAATATTTTTTTTTGGTTTTAGCTGCTTCCGTAGCCCTCCTCCCCCCCCCAAACATCGTGGATCCACCACTGAAACTAGGTTTAAAAAAAGTATTTGGCCTTTTTTGTCTAACTGACTTCGTTCGTTCCCCAGAGCCCCAAAAAGTATGTAGATAAGGTCTATCATAACAAAAACATTTCATGTAAAAAAAAGCCGAGTAAGCGAAAGTGGTATTCTGTAAAAAGAATTGAGATAAAAGTAAAGCCAAGTTCTCCAATACAAACAAAATGAATGGTTCTTACTAGTTTGGAAATGTTTTTTTAAACTTTGCTATTCCAGCCAAACTTCTTTACGTTCAATTTAGTACTGTGCCTAAGAGTCATTTGCAGCATTTTACTTTTATCTCAATTCTTTTTACAGAATACCACTTTCGCGTACCTACTTGGTTTTTTTACATGAAATATTTTTGTTATTATTTCACTGTTTTTTTAAAGGATTTGAATAATATTTAAGTTTTAAAGTAATAAAATATGCCGGATATTGTTCAAAACTTTTGCAATGCCTTACTAAAAATGTTGAGGTTTTTTTATATTTTCCTATGGTTTTTATCATAGTTCCATCAGCCTTCTAAAGCTCAGCTCTCTAGTGTTCCGGGAAGTAGGCAATGTTAATTTTACATAACTTTACATTTATAGGGGAGGAAAGTAAATTAAAATTTTGGTGTTTTTAAAATTTTTCCTATAGTTTTATCATAGTTCCTATCAGTCTTCCAAAGCTCAGCTCTCTTATGTTTCTGTAAGTGGACAATGCTAATTTACATAACTTTACATTTATAGGGGAGGGAAGTTAATTAAACTTTGGGGTTTTTTAATTTTCTTATATAGTTCTATCATAGTTCCTATCGACCTTCCAAAGCTCAGCTCTCGAGCGTTTCTGGAAGTGGGCAATGTTACTTTTACACACCTTTACATTTATAGGGGAGGGAAGTAAATTAGAATTTTGGGGTGCTTTCATTTTTTTCTATAGTTTTATCTTAGTTACTATCGGCCTTCCAAAGCTCAGCTCTCTAGCGTGTCCGGAAGTGGGCAATGTTACTTTTACATTACTTTACATTTATAGGGGAGGAAAGTAAATTATAATTTTGGGAATTTTAAATTTGTTTCTATAGATTTATCATAGTTCCTATCAGTCTGCCATTTCTGGAAGTCGGCAATGTTACTTTTACATAACTTTACATGTATAGGGGAGGGGAATAAATTAGAATTTTGGAGTTTTTTGTTTTTTTCCAAAGGTTTGATCATAATTTCTATCAGTTTGCCGAATTTCAACTTTGTAGCATGCCTGGAAGTGCAGTAGAATTTTGATGATCTATACATGAGTGAGTGAGTGGCAATTTCGACATTTTTTGAAATTTCGTAACTACTTTACTACTTTGGAATTCCATGAAACTTGGAGGGGTTGTTAACTCCATGAAGATCTACGACTGTGCAAAGTTTGAGATTCGTACCTCATTCCGAAGTGGAGTTTTAGATAGGAGGTCAAATATCGGCTGAAATGTTTCAAGAAAAGATGGTACGGCGCGCGAACTTGGTGATGCACTGCCGTGCCCTTAGATAGCTGATACAGATTAAAAAAGTGAAAAAAAAGTATAAAAAAATCGCATGCGTAAAAAAAAGAGCATAGAGGAATAACTTACAATTGTAACACAGGCAAACAAAATAAAAAAATGGTTTGTACATTTGATCAGACCACCTAATTACTTTGCCCGTACACAAAGTATTGCAATTTTACATGGTGAAGAAAAATGATTCATTTTTATAACTCTAATTTTTGCGTTAGAACAACCAATAATACTAGTTTAACGAGTGCGTAAATCCGAATGTAATGGCCCATTATGCTCCTAGTAAAACAATGACGCTTAATTATAAGATATCCTTAACAAAATTTATTTATAGTTATGAATATTTCCAAATATTGTAAAATTTTTTATAAATATTTAACATTTTTAAAACTAAAAATAATTTGATAATTTTAAAATTTAAAAAATTTCAAAAGATTTATTTTTATATTTTTTAAAATTATACAAGATTGTAATGATGAACTTTTCTAATCTCATGCTTTTTTAGATGAAACATTATTTTTATTTATTTATTTGCATACGCCCAATTATTGGGTGGAAAAATTTACAGTTATACAGTGTTTGGTAATAAATTACAATGCAAAATAATAGATATAAAATAACAAAAAAAGGTTACTTAAAAAAAAGTAACTTAAAAATGTTATTTAACACTACCCAACAAAAAAAGGGAAAAAGCAAAGCTAGTTCGGCAAGTAATATTAATTTTAATGAGGTGTGATCTTTTTAATAGCACATTCAAGCATACCAATGTACTCAGTGTAAAATTATTATAATATTTACACATGGTATGTTGAGGAGAGTATTTAAGACAATTTGTCCTCGGCGTTGGTAAGTAGAAAGATTGAAAGTATCGGGTATTTGATTCCAGAAGGCATGGGCAGTCAATTTTATTATTTACCACCTACCTACATACCATTTAACAGTTGCTGATAGTAAGTACGTTAAATTCATTTAAAAGTTGGTCATGAGGGTATCCTAGCGGAGGATAAGAACCATGAATTTTAAAATACAGATATTTTAGAAAGCGTCTTTTTATCTTTTCTAAGGTATCAATATGGTTGGTTTGGTGATTGATGATAACAAAAGGATAGTTCAGAATCAAATAAGGGGATCTTATGGTGTAAATGTTGATGATTAATGGATGATTTTCTAGAAAGAATTGTATTGTTAATGCTGTAGTCAAAAGTGATGGGATTATTTTTACTAGTGAATGAAACTATGTGGAACTTATCGAAGTTGAGATAAAGATTATTGTTTTCGCATCACTCACTGATGCTTTAAAGATTTTGTTGTAGTCTGACAATCATGTAAGCTGGAAATGGACACAAATATTTTTACATCATCAGCAAACATCAAAATAAGAACATTAATGACATCTTGAATATCATTGATAAAGACACTAAAGAGAAGAGGTCCAACCACAGATCCC
Source organism: Aspidapion aeneum (assembly GCA_963576565.1). NCBI lineage: Eukaryota > Metazoa > Arthropoda > Insecta > Coleoptera > Brentidae > Aspidapion > Aspidapion aeneum. The sequence goes on from OY755043.1 coordinate 102,871,339, forward strand.
TGCCCTGTGGAACTGCAGAGGTAACAAAGTATTCGATAGACTGGTACCACCCAGTGCAACGAATTGACCTCTGTCGACTCTAAATTTAACAAATTTACAGGTGGGATGGCAAACACAAGGCTTTTTAGCTTGCTTAAAAACACTGAGTGATCAAGCCTGTCAAACGCTTTAGAGAAATCTGTGTAAATCACGTTAGTTTGTCCTTGTTTGTCAATAGAGTCAGCAATATACTGTGTTACGATGATAAGGTTAATTATCGTGAAACGACCCTTCATAAAGCCATGCTGATAGGGACTGAAAAGATTTTTAACAGAGGGATAGATTTGCTCATGCAGTAAAATTTCAAAAGCTTTAAAAAAATTACATGTTATTGAAATGAGTCTGTAGTTACCTATGTCGGATTTATCACCTTTTTTATAAACTGGACAAACTTTAGAAAATTTCGAAAATTGAGGTATACTACATGTTTTTAAACACAGGTTAAATATAAGACAAAGTGGTTTGGAAAGTACAAATCTACAATCTCTAATGATAAATGATGGACAGAAATCAGGCCCCGTAGTCATTTTAGCCTTCAACTTTTTCAGCGCGGATTCCACTTCTAAGACAGAAAACTGATAAATTTGAATATGAGTATTCGTTGGAGAGAAGATTCTTATTTTAATTAAGTTAAAATTGCTTATTGTATAGTTTCGCTGAGCGCTATAACATTTACCCCCTAAACTTTTGAACCGAACGGCCTACAAGCGCGGATTTGAGGGGGGGGTAACGGGGTAATTACCCCCCCTAGAAAGGAAAATATGCACTTTTTCCTAATAAAATAAGGGAAAATAGGAGAATTACCCCCCCCACTAGAAAAAAAAATATATTACAAAAAACAAATTCGTCGACTATTACCCTCCCTAGATTTTGTCTCAGATCCGCGCTTGACCGCCTATGAGTCAGTAAAAAATTTAACAAAAATATATGAAAATTTATTGAAACCGTATAAGTACAACAAAAAAGTTAGTTTTTGTTAAAGATTTGGTCTTAAGTAGGAAAATGGGAAACAAGGTGGTTTTCAGAAATTGATTTTCTTTTAAATTTTTCGAGGTGGGTTCTTGGTAGGGGGGGCACTTCATTCTCTAGCTGAGGGCCCCGAAAGGAGCCAGTCCGGGCCTACCCTTGCCTGACGGCTCGTGTTTTATTCGATTTAAATGATAAAATAATTCTTTAGGACCTAGATATAGGTATAAACATAGCTAAAAATGTCACCAAAATGATTAGATCTGTAAAACTTAGTGAAAAAAGGAAATCTAAAAGATATCCTGTTTGTAGCTTCTATCACAAACATACCATCTCCTTTATATTTTAGCATTTTTAGGTTAACTGTTACCGCAATACAGCTTTCTAACTAGTTATTTTTCTAACTTGCCTCCCAATTCGCTATTTTAAATTTTCTGCGAAGGTGACTATGGTTAATGGAATTTAAAAAGGTAAATTAAATTCCAATTCTTATTTTAAATAATATTTTGATTAGTGGTGTTTGTTTTTAAAATATCTACGGAATTTTACTAAAAATAAATGTTATCTCATCGTCTTATATAAAAAATAGTTAAAAAACCCTGAAAACTTCACACCTCTTTTATTTGTTTTATAAAACGGAAATCCATCGGCATGCGATTTGAAAAACTTGGGTTTTGGTTTGTGTTTGTGATAGCGTTCACACGGTTTACATCGGCTTGCAAATATGTTAGTGTTTGCCTATTTAGTTTTATCAGTGTCGTTCACAATTTAGTTAAATTCAAATGAATGAACAAATTGTGTGTGCAAATACCGGCCGCTACTGAATCTTGACAAACTACCATAAACACCGTTGGAACGCTTTTTATCAGTCGCCTGCCTAACTAACATTTATAGTAGCGGCTACAGGCTCCAAAGACTTTGCTACTATCTTATGGTAGAAATGTGGTGATCCCAATAAAAATTCGGCACTTAGAGTCTTGATGTCGGGTAAAAATGCAATATGCGTTGATCCGGCCTGAAAGGCAAAGAGCTGTCGTAAGTCTCGGACTATAGTTTGTTTTCTTTTATTTGTATTCGATCTTTTTATTGATCGATATTGTATAGCAGTTTTTCGCCTGCTTTTGTTTTTGGTTTCTCTCGTATCTCGGTGAATGTTGCTTCTTGCGATAGTTTTCTCACTATTTACATTTGATTAGAGACAAAACCGTCTAATTAACTTCGCAAGAATTGTCACATTGACCAGCAGAATTCTGAGGAGTCCCATAAGGACGAAAGAGTTAACTGTCAACACTTATTAGGTGTCCATTAGATCTTGGACCCCCGTGAGGTTAAGCTTTCAGGCTACCCACGGAAAAATATGGGAGAAACAAAAACTCCTTTTTGCCCGATTAGCCACGAAACTTGTTTGATTTTTATTTATTTTAAACACGACGTTTTGGTTAGTAAGTATCTCTAACCGGTTTCAAGTGTAAACTTGATTTATTTTGCTTAATCAAGCACCACTGAAAGTAATTACTGACTTGTTAAAATTAATTGAACTTTAGCTATCAACATATAAAATAGAAATTTGGTGCTATCTCTCGGTCTTAAGTCGAAAACTATGTGCACAAGGTGCGCTGAGCGATCCAAAACTCGTACAAGTGCGTCGATAAACCGTGTTAACCGTGTTTGCTTACGCTTTTTTTTCAGAATTTTTGTTCAAAATTTATTTTGAAATGCGATGAAATTAAGGCGACACTTAAAACGAAGCGGAAAATATGTAAAACTCAATGGATCCATTCTTACCTTCCTAGCCCGCGTAGCAATGGCTAGACAAGGGTATTAGTTTCGACGAAAAACATTTTTTTGAGGTAACGCCGAAAATGTGTTATTTGGGTGTATTTTGACCTATCTTAGCAATATTGTCGTGACGTCTGTCTGTGTATATTATTTCTGTCCTTAACACGATAGTTCCTAAACCGCTGAACCGATTTTCATAAAATTTGCAGGTAAGATAGTTTTTCGACACTAACTAGCTGATTAAATTTTGGGTAGAATGCATTAACGCTAATGACAGTTTTTTGACAATTAAGAAATTAAAAAAATGCTAACTTTTAACTGAGCATCGTATCAATATGTGGATTTTGGAATATGGTAGACTGCATGTTGCTCAAAACAACGTTTTAAAAAATTTTCAAAAGATGTAAAACATGTTTACAAAATTTTCATCCTGAAAGGTTTTATTTTTTGGAATGTTATTGTATGTAAATATGTATTACTTATATAACCAAACTGCATTTATTTATTTTTTCTGAACTCATCATTTTACATACAAATGCCATAGAAGTGTAAAGGAAAGAGATAATTTTATTAAAACAAAAGCTGCAAAATTAACCAAGTCGAATCAAAGTGTTTTTAATGTTTTATAGTTTGGCAATAAAAATGTCACAGTTTACCTCGAACTCAAGGGTGAATAGTAGAGTAAATTTGTAGGGTATTTCAATAAAAAGCTGCAAAAAGAGTATATTTTTTTATATTTGGCATGGTAGTAGCTAACATCAAAAGCTAAATTTTCAATCGAGGATCCCCTGATTTCCGGCATTGGAATCCAAGATGGCGACTGCCAAAGTTAAGAAAAAAAATGAAGTCCCTGTTTTAAGACAAATTAAATTAATTTTGATAAACTTACTTTAAGTGGGACCTACTTAATTCAAAAATATTTAAAAAAATTACACCTGTCACTTTAAAATCGTTTTTCTTCGATATTTTCTTTATTTTTTGCGCGATATTTATTTTTAATACCTCATATTAAAGCCAATGACAAGCTCTTTGAACCTAATAAAAAAAAGTTATTAGTTTCTCAGCCGACATAAAGATGGCGTTTAATATGTCAAAAATAAAAGAGACCTTTTTAACCTGTAGACCAAATTAAATTAAAAAAAAAAGTTTTTTTGGATTTTATCAATAGTAAGCCAAGTTTTGTAAAAATTTTAAAAAATTTACAATTTGACATTAAACATTTTAAGATGGCGGCCGAAGCTCAGATAAAAAAGTTATTTTTTTGTTCTTGTTTGACAGAACTAGTATTGCCGTGTAATATATCGATTTATACTAAATAGGGGTCGCCGATTTTAAATGTTTCATCAAAAATGACACATGTCTATTATTAATCAAGATGGCGGCGTTCAAAATATAAAAACAACATTATCTTCTTGGTTTGGTAATTTTTTTTACCAGGATATTTAGTTTTATATTACTCTTAATTAGTTTTAAGTCATAATGTACAAAAATATTATAATTTAATTATTTTTTAATGATGGCGGTCGAAAAAGTTAAAAATTTTGTTTATGTTTTCGAAATTTAACAAAAAAAACTGGAAAAAACAAGACATCTCGGTAAACAAAACACAGATATTTAAAAAATGTCAAAAAAGTTGACATATGTCACGTACCGGGTGATTTGATTGAATTGACCATATTTTACTTAATAGAGCTCTCAAATATTTCAACAACGGCTGGACTAAATGTCAACATATTATATATTTTTAAAATCAGAAAAAGGAGCTCTATCAGTTAAAAACATTATATACAGGGTGTTTTATTTTAAAAAATAAACCATATGTCAACAGTTTGACAAGTGTATGACATATGTCATTTTTGACATCAGATTCTGATGATTTAGAAAAAATTATTTAACGTTGCTAATTTAAACGTTACTGCTAGATCAATATTAACGGAGATAGCTATTAAGTAAAATATGTCAATTTATTCAAATCACCCGAAACGTGACATATGTCAACTTTTTTGACATATTTAAAACATCTGTGTTTTGTTTAACGAGATGTCTTGGTTTTCTCAGTTGTTTTTGTTAAATTTCGAAAAAATAAACAAAAATGTTTTTTTTAAACTTTTTTGGCCGCCATCTTTAAAAAATAAATAAATTCTATTTTACAATTACAATTTAAAACTAATTAATATTAATATAAAACTACATATCTTGGTAAAAAGATTTACTAACCCAAAAAGATACTGCTGTATTTATATTTTGACCGCCGCCATCTTGTATAATAATAGACATATGTTATTTATTATGAAATATATTTACAATCGGCGACCCCCATTTAGTATAAATCAATATATTACACGGCAATACTAGTTGTGTCAAACAAGAACAAAAAAATTACTTTTTTGTCTGAACTTCGGCCGCCATCTTAAAATGTTATATGTCAAATTGTAACTTTTTATAAATTTTTACAAAATCTGGCTTACTACTGATAAAATCAAAAAAAAATTGTCAAAATTTAATTTGGATTACTGGTTGTAAAGTTCTTTTATTTTTGACAAATTTTGTGCGCCATCTTTTTGTCGGCTGGGAAACTTATCATTTCATTTAAGGAGTCTTAAAGAACTGGTCAGTAGCTTTAATATGAGGTACTAGAAGTAAATATCGCACAAAAAATAAAGAAAATATCGAAGAAAAACGATTTTTTTAAAATATAGCCGCTATTTTGTTTTGCAGTGACAGGTGTAAATTTTTTTTACATTTTGAAATTGAGTATTTCCTACTTAAAGTAAATTTATCAAAATTAATTTAATTTCTCTTAAAACAAGGAAATCATTTTTTTTCTTAACTTTGGCAGCTGCCATCTTGGATTCTGAGGTCGAAAAATCGGGGATTCTCGAATGAAAATTTAGCTTTTGGTGTTAGGTACTACTATGCCAAATATAAAAAAATATACCCTTTTTGCAGCTTTATTTTACAAATTTACTCTACTAGAATGGGACTACACCAAAAGACAAAATTTTTTAAATATAATAAGTTTTTCTGTCTCAAATTGCATACGGTTGTTCCAAATAGATCACGTTTGTATAAATCCAAATATATTTGACCTTGTAATGAGACCTACAAAGACATCTTGTAAAACCGGGATGCACGTTCCCTACATTGCCTTATTTCTTTTTTGGTGATGCATTTGGGCACTGTTCTTACCAAAAATAATTTCTAAATCATAGATAGTACTTTTCTTAATAAAGGCCACAAAACTGCTTAAAAAGCTTGTTTAAATCAAACTAAATAAATAAGCATAACAAACGTAAATATCTAAGGAATTTTTTGAGGTGTATCGAGTCAGACTAAATAAATTTTCGAGTTCTTTAAACCAACCTCCATCAAACGTAGAAATTACGTCTGCTGCAAGGTGAGTAGGTGGATCCCCAAAAATCGATCTGCAAGTGTAATATACCTGCACTACCGTACTACCGACACCCCTCAATATATGGCATTACTGTGCTGTAGTAATTTCTCACACTGAATTTCACGTTCCACGAAACAATTAAAGTGCGTGCAACTAATTAAGCCTATAGGCATTACTCTTTGGATAAGTGTTTACCTAATACGATTTTTGGGCGATTTATTAAAAAGTACCTATCAAGGTTGCTAAAATACCGGACTTCCCTGCCAAGTTGATAAAAAAACCGGATAGGTGGCAACCCTGACGCTACCACTTATATGCGGTGCATGAAAGTTATATCTCACCTGTATCTACATTGTACTTCAAGAATATTTTATTGCACTAGAAGTACTTTTAATGTACTTGAAGTACTTTTAATGTACTTAAAATACTTTGAATGTACTTAAGGTACTTTTAATGTACTTGAAGTACTTTGAATGTTCATGAAGTACTTAGAATGTACTTGAAGTAATTTACTTGACAAAATCAAGTACATTTCCAAGTACATTGGTAAAAGTACTTCAAGTACCAAGTACAATATTACCGGATTGTAGATGTACTTAAAGTATACTACTTGAAGTACTTATAAGTACTTGAAGTACAATTTAAAGTACTGTACTTGAAGTACCTGACAACTCTGAGTAGTGGTAGTAATTCTTAACCACTACCACAACGGCTGTCATATTGTCAAAATTTTTAACATAAATGCCTTGTAACAAGATGCATTACTATGCATAACAAAGTGTAAATAAGAGCAATAAAATAACATGGACACTGGAAAATTTCTATTCTTCTTTTTTAAAGCTTTATCTTAAAAACAACATTTCAATTAATCAATGATGCATACTAAAAAACTAATACAGACAATAATAATCAAAACATGGGAAAGTTTTGTGTTTTCTGTGCAATACAGATGTTTAAGATTGTGGATTGCACCACAAGTCATTAAAATAATTTATTTCCTGTAATAAATAATTTTATGTAAAATGAATAATAAAATGCAGATATGATTAAACAGTTTTATAAAAGTGTATTAATGTTTTCGAATTCAGCGTGTTTCAAAAAACTGTAAAAAATCAAACTAGTACTAATCTCTCCACAACTATAAAACTTATATCAGTTACCATTTATTAGTATTTAAAAATCTAGTATGTAAGTCAAAAATTGACCTATATGAACCTTCACAGCACCTTCCTAGCTAATTATCTCGTTAAAATTATAGTTATATTATAACTTGTAAAACTAACTATTTTTTAATACCTGAGTACTTCAGAACAAAAAACTGCAAACTTGATGTTATTAAAAACTAAGAGGAACAAATGTAGAGTCAGTTTGACAGTTGAATTCTTTATGAAAAAAAACCTGCCTACTAAAACTAATTGTACCAAAATTAAATGTTCAATAAAAAATTAGGACTTTTCAAAAACCACTTCTTTATCAAATGCGTTTTTACCGTTAAGCTTCTCTAAACAATATATGGTGTATGTATTACTAACTTATATTATTTATCGGCATACAAATTCAAAATTCATTTTTATCATTTACAAAAATATTTTTTTACATATCCGACGGTTATAAAAAGTTTCTGGTAGAACGATTTTTTTTATACCAAAAGACGAAAATATTTAGATAGACTTGTGTTATGTGGTCCTACGATTTGTAAAACATTACTTTTGAGACATTTTAAATTCCCAAGGGACGCACTACATTTTGGATTAGGGGTTCGGTTCGGTTCATTGAAATCAACCAGGGGTTTGGCAGACACATTCTCCGATTTTGATAATTTTTGGTAGACTTATTTTACTCATAGAGTAGATAATAAATCTAAATTTTAAAAATTTTTGGTTTAGTAGTTTTTTTGTTATTAGATTTTAAAAATTATAAAATTACCAAATTTTGCTCTTACATGCATATAGAAAAATAAGAATATCCCTAAAACTACTTATCAGAAATGCATGAGTGATACGTTGTTGAAAAGGTCTTTCAAAGACCTTTGAAATGGCGTGTAGCACGATACATTTTGAAATAAAAATATATTTTTTACAAAATTTAAAAAAATGTTTTTAATTTTTTTGGAAAAACGCCATTTTTAATTTTAAAATATATAATTTTTTAAATGTTTTACTGAACCAAATTTCAAGATAAAGAAATGATAGGTTCCATATGAAAAAAAAGAAAACAATATTTAAACATGTAACAAATTGTCGTTTTTTGAAAAACACATAAGAATCAAAGATAAATGCTATAATATAGGAAAAACTAATATTTTACAAGTAATAAACATGTTTCTCAAAATGTCAAGTAAATTAAATATTTTTTAAATTATTTTTCTTTCCAAAATTTTTGGTCGAATCTGACATTTCCTCCTGTGGCAATGTGTAGGTCCTAGCTTTAGCGGTATTGGGTTGAACTTTTCTTAAAATCATTTTTCTTTCAATAATTAATTAAAATATCTGATTTGGGTTTAGGGTAAAAAAAAAGGGGGGCTGACCCGTTTGGGTGCAAAAAAGTCACTGTTACGTCATTTGTCTAAAATAATTTGAATATGTTTCTGAAAAAAATCAAAAATAAATTTTTTTATATATTTTTTTTTATTATTTTTAAAAGGTATCACGTGATACATCATTTAAAAGTTTTTGAAAATACCTTTTTAACAGGGTGTCATTCGTAGATTTCTGTAAAGTAGTTTTACAGATATTCCTATTTTTCTATACCTATGTAAGAGCAAAACTTGGTAATTTTTTAATTTTCAAAAATTATTTAAAAAAAAACTATTAAGCCAAAAATTTTGAAAATATAGATTTTTATCTACTTTATGAATAGAATAAATGTTCCAAAATTTATTGAAATTGAGAAGATGAAAATCCAAAGTCACTATCTATTGGTTGATTTCATTTGAAATGACCCTAAGAAAAAATATCTACTAAAATACACAGATAAATAAAAAAGAATTTGTTCTATTCCAAGCGCAATCAGATTCTGTATTTAAATTAAAAATGTCTACAGGGGTTTGCAAAAAATAGCTAAAAATCAATTTTCCAAACAAATTAATTGTTCAGCATAAATTACACGAAATTTAAATGAATTATTTTTCAAATTACCCCAACCTACCCCTCAAGTACCACCCCCAATGACTTGTAGATCTTGAATATAATTTTTTTTAGTAAAATTGATTTCCAGCGATTTTTTAATTCAAGTAATTTTAAAATTTTACCATAAAATTTTTATGACCATCGTTTAGCATTTTTGATAAGCTTTCCAAAGACAACAAGTAAGCTATTTCTATTAAAGTTCTACTAGTCAGTGGGGGTGGTGCTTGAGGGGTGGGTCGATGTGGCTTGAAAAATACTTTATTTAAATTTCGCTAGGTCGCTTAAATCTCCTATTTGTAATTTATGCTGAACAATAAAAAAAAATTGTAAAATTGATTTTTAGCTTTTTTTTATTTGAAGTGTAGTTTTTCAATGTTTTGTCATCAGCATTTATCATTTCTTATAGGCTTTCCAAAGAGGTGTTACAAGTGGGGTATTGCCATTTAAGATTTTGAAGTAGGTGGGGGTGGCGCCTAAGGGGTGGGTCAGAGTGGTTTGAAAAATACGTAATTTTTATTCCCCCTTGATTTTGTAGAAACTGTATTTTTTTATTTTTTGCTATATTTATTGGTTTAAATACTATTATTTTTGAAAATTTTCAGTGGGCCAGCCTGTATAACGGTACTCTAGTAATAAAATTGTGTTAACCAATTGTTTTTAAAATCCTTTTTTAAATGCTGAGAAAAAAAAGAAACTTATAAGGAATTCTCCCATGACCTATAAAATTCACAGTTAGTAAGAAACCCTAGCACAATAAATCCAATATGGTGGATTAAAAATGGCGAACATTTAAAAACTGGAAACATTCTCCAAACAAATTTTGTTCTAATTCATTTGAAATAGAGCTGTAGATAGACTACTAAGTACTTAGAGTAATAATTTTTTTTCTTACTCTGAGACTAAGTACTTTGCTTTAAATTCTAAAAAACTAGGGAATTTAGAGTATATAGAACTAAACAGGAGTAGCTTGGTGTGGTGTCGTTGGATGACTTTTCTATGCTTTTAACAAATTCGCATAAATTTTGAAATATTTTTATTGAAATTGGCGTACAGCGGCGTCAAAGTTTGACAGTTTACCCTTTTTCTGATGATTTTGATAATTTTTTTTTGTATATAACCAACACCTTTTTTTAATCAAATTAAATTCTTACAAATCCCTAATGACAGTTCTAATATTGTGTCAATTTTTACGAAAACATTTTTGTGTGGCGTGTTCTTTTGCTTTCGCTTTTTAATTTTTTTTTTCGTTTTCAATTAGTTTCTTTGAAAAATTTCAAAAGTTCCATGGAGTTAAAGGACCTTTGCAATTTTACAAGGGCCGTTTATAATCGGTCCGACTATTAAAATTTTTGGAAAAAACAAATTGAAAAAGAAAAAAAAAACGTTAAAAAGTAAAAAAAAAGAATACGCCACGGGCTTGATGAAAATGTGTTTAAGAATTGACACAAGGGTAGCTATTCTGGCTTTGACCAATAGCGAATTCTAAATGGTCGCGTGTTGTGCGAAATGACTTGTCTCGACCAATGGCATAGTCGCCCGCTCTACAAAGTTAGTGAATTTTACGCGTTTGAAGTAAAATCGGTTCTCCCGCCCCGGACCGACTGAACGTTCCGCAATCGGATCGTAGGAGAAGCCTGCGCAATGGAGGTCTTTTCGCATAGCACGTGACGGCTCGGAGCTAATTTAACGATTGACGATTGACATGGGAACTATCACATCGTTCAAGACCCAGAATAGCTACCAAGGTATAATAAATTTGTCTTTAGGAATCGTAAGAATATAATTTGATTGAAGAAAGTTTTCAGAAAAGCTGCAATTTTTCCCATTTTGACGCCACTGTACGCCAATCTCAATAAAAAATATTTTAAAACTGTATGCGATTCTGTAACAGGCATAGAAAGATCTATTTAACGACACCAGACAAAATTCCTGTTTGGTTTTACTCTAAATTAAGTTCCTTTAGAATGAACTTTTTATTGAGGTTTTTTTAATTTTCGCGATACTCTGTTGGACTTGAAAACCAATTGAAAACAAGAAAAAGTTTTAAAAAAAGAGCACGACACTGGCTTGATGAAAATGTGTTGGTAAAAGTTTACACAAGATATTTAGAACTGTCATTAGGGATTTGTAAATTTGGTTGAAGAAAAAGTCTTGATTAGATACGAATAAAATAATCAAAGCAGAATCAGAAAAGGACAATTTTTCCCACTTTGACGCCACTGTACACCAATCTCAATAAAAATATTTTAAATATTTATGCGGTTTTGTAACAAATATAGCAGGATCTATACAGGGTGGGAACTTTAACTGGCGCAAATTCGCTACAGCTTCAGGTTGAAAAATGCGGATAAAACGCAAAAGTACGTCGATTTTTTGTAAGCTTTTCACCCCCTTTAGAGGGTAACACTCACTCCGACTTCATTTTTTTACATGGGATGACACCACTTGTGGCCCCTTATTGGAAAGGTCTTTCCAAAATAAAATTGATTGTGCGGTTTTTTTTTTCATTTTTACCAAATGGTAATTTTCTAGCGTGAAAAAATTATTTAATGTCAAAAAATTCTTCTATTGCTTACAAAAGCATTCTAAGGTACAGTTTTTAGTGGTCAGTATTTTCTTAATTTGTTTTTAGAAAAGTGTATGAACCGCTTTATGTCAATTTGGACTTTTTATTGTAAAAAAAAGGACTAGGAAAAAATTAAAGAAAGTATTGGTACAAAAAAATTATCGCATCTTTATCAATAATTGTAAGGCTGCAATGAATCAAATTATTTTTTCACACTACAAAATAGCATAAGAGTTACAATGAAAAAAAAATGGCACAATCAATTTTATTTTGGAAAGACCTTTCCAACAAGGTGCCACAAGTGGTATTATGTCGGGGTGACTTTTACCCTCTAAAGGGGCTGAAATTTTTTTTTTTGCTATGACCGAAAAGCTTACAGAAAAACTTAATCGACGTGTTTTTGCGTTTTATCAGCATTTTTTAACCTAAAGCTGTAGCGAATTTGCGCCAGTAAAGTCCCCACCTTGTATAATGACAAGGGTCTATTCCTGTTTAGTTCTACTCTAAATTTCCTTTAGAATGTACTTTTTATTGCAGTTTTTTTAATTTTCACGATACTAACACATTGAAAAAGGAAAGTATTAATAGTCTATCTACAGCTCTATTCTAAATAAATTAAAACAAACTTTGTTTGTAGAGAATCGATCATTAACTAACAAAGTAATAAAAAAAATTCAGTTTTGCAAGGCTCACCATATTTAATTCACCATATTGGATTTATTGTTATTAGTTTCTAAATGATAAAATCCGGCGTTATGGAAAATATTAATATTTTTTTCCAAAACTATCAAGCTAAAACACTGGAATTATTTAGAGAACAGCCAAAATTATCCTGCAATTTTACTTTTAACATCGTTGAACTTTTGAGATTTTTGAAAAAAACTAATTAAAAACGAAAAATAAATAAAAAAGTTCGAAATCCAATTCAACTAATAGATAAAAAGTTTATCAACAATTTTTACAAAAATAAATAAAGAGATTTTTTTGAATTTGAATAGCTTGCTGAATATTTTTTCCTAAAAATTGATACAAGGTATATTAGAACAGTCATTAGGGATTTGTCAGAATTTAATTTGTTTAGAGAAAAACTGTTGGTTTTATACGAAAAAAATAACCAAAGAAGAATCGGAAAAAGTGCAATTTTTCCTACTTTGACGCCAACATCAATGGATAGATTTTTTGAAAAATGTTGATTTTGTATTGTGCTTGAGAAGATCTATAAACTGATACCACTCATTACCCCATCCGAATTTTTTCGACCCCATTCCGGATAAATCCTGGCCTATAAAGTTAATTTTATTTAAATCCGCCACCACTGTTTTCCCGCGTTCCACCAAACGGTCGATATTCATAGGACGTCCGACGGCGACGCCAATTTCCACTATCTTGGGACAAACAAATAAATGGTTAGATAAAAATAGCCGCGGTTTATTCTAAGAGAATGGTCTAGGAATATAATAAAACAATATTTAACAGCAACCACACAAAGGAAAAATACAAATAGACAAATGTCGTCTAAGTGGAACCTAAAAATGGATAAACCTTGAACCACGTCTAATTTTCCTATTGACATAGGACACTCGCAGATTTCTCTTTAGTTTAATTTTTAACTCTATTCTTTCCGGGTCCCACAGTTTATCATAAAGCACAAAAAAGATCGCCGAAGATCTTAAAGGGAAATGGTATAACAGTCCAATTTTTAAAACGGAATTATTAATAATCCAACAGCCAGTTTTTCCATGTTTAAAATAGCAACGAGTGAATTTACCGGAACCCACTAACATTCTCATGAAGTTCAGAATGTCGTTAGATGTTGACTAACTTCATCCAAACTTAACTGCTAATATTTATTAGTGACGTCCAATGTTCACAAATATTTTGATTTTCTATTGATGTGTATTTAATATCGTATAATTAACACAAATGCGTAATTTAGCATTTGACTTTTGAAATATCACTAACGGGCAGGCAAAATCACTAGGGGTCCCTTCGACTGGTTTTAATTCTTTTTTAACCATATTGTCAAGTTCCATTAGATTTGGGACCACGTCAGTTTTGTTTGGATCATCAGTTTTTAACACCAAACGTAGAACACCTAGCATTATATCCTGATCAAATAATGACAAAAGTATTTTATTTATTTGTGGACTAATAACATTTCGCAAATTATGAACCATAAGATAGTTTTCAAAACTTCTTCTCCAATTAGTATATTAAGCAAAGGTAATATTTTTTACTAAATTTTTGAGTGGTAAATTCCCACTAACTTTCACAATGTGTTAAAGATTCTTTTTATTGCCTTCATCTTCGGCTTAACATTAGTGCAAAATTCAGTTTCAACTGAATTTGTTCTTGTTAATATCAAATTTTTTATTGCTTCTTAAAGTTGTGGAGTTTGCAACTTCATATTATACTGAAGATTGTGTACTATTAATGATTACACAACCCCTAGATATTCAATCCAACAAACTTAATAACAGCAGCGGATAGATGGCTCTGCCGTATACTCATATAGTCCCAATGATGAAACGGCAGAGCCATCTGTCCGCTGCTGTTATTAAATTTGTTGGGTTGTATATCTAGGGGTTGTGTAATCATTGGTACTATTTCATGGGTACTTTTCTCAGTGTGATCAAGGGATGCTTAAGCTTTTTGTATTGTTTCTTCTGGTAGAGTTAATTGTCTAGCCACATCTGTAGTCTTACCATTTTCTCTTACTTATTTGGCTGCATTTTGTACCTTTGCTGTTATAATATTTGTGAGCTTTATATATTTGTATATTTATTAGATTCAAAATCACGACTGCGCCATCTTTTATATATAATAATATACAGAGTGTCCTATAACCAAGGGGCCATAGGCCAACAGGAGGTCATTTCTGATTAAAAAGTTGCTATAATGCATGGGTCAAAACTCTTTCTCTGTCGAGATACAGAGTATCAAAGTTATCAATTTTTTTAACTTTTTTGTTAATAACTTTTTAAAAAAGCGCAGTAAAAATATGAAATTGGGTAAAGTCGTGTACTAAAACAAAAGCAATAAACTGAAATAAAAATTATTTTGAAAAATAATCGGTTAATTTTGTTTAGAATATAATATTTTTTGGTATAAACTTTTATAAATGCCATATTAAACGCATTTTTTTAATACATTTTTGTTAATAAAAACAACTCTCTAGCGAGATATAATAATAAAATATTATTGATATTATTTAAAAGAATAAGTAAGCAAAAATGATTTTTTTTTAATTATTATTTTTTTATACATTTTTGGAGGTTATTTTGACAGCCTGTACCTCCTGAACTTGTAATATTATCAAAAAAATACCACATTTTTGAATCACAATTAGCTGAGTATTCAGCTGGCTGTGACAAATTTTCTTTTTTTTGTAAAACCCTTTTCCTCCCCACTCCTTTAACTTTAAAAGTCCTTCATCTTAAAAACAGATGTGTGTTGACCCCCATGTTATATAAACTTTTTTATCGGAAATCACCTCCTCTATCACCTGCTGCACTATGGCCCCAAAGTTATGGGACATCCTGTATATATAAGCTCACACATATACTATACTATAGTAGTGTGAGCGAGCTATGGTGATCCAAATTTTTTCGAGAAAAAAAAAGTTGCTCCGATTTCAAAATTTTTTATATATCTTTGCGTTTCAGATGATTTTGAATCTTTTTTGTTGCGCCGTCTGTCTGTCTGTATGTCTGTATGTCTGTAACGACCAACGCGCATAACTCAAGAACCGCTTGGCCGATTTTAATGAAATTTGGTACCTAGGCTGGGTCTTGGGTCGAGATGGTCCCATTTAAAAATGAACAAAATCCACCGAACAGAAACCAAATAAAAGGGTGGGGGTAGATTTCAAAAATTAGAGTTTATGTGAAAATATGGCGTGTGATATCAAACGAAAGGTAATTGAGTCTGCAGTTAAACAAAATACATTTTAATTTATTTAAAAAAAAAGGGTGGGTGTATTATTTAAAAATTAGAGTTTAAGTGAAAATATGGCGTGTGTGATATCAAACGAAAGGTTATTGAGTCCGGAGTTTAACAAAATACATTTTAGTTTTTTGTTTTTTTTTAAGGGTGGAGGATTTCAAAAATTTGAGTTTGTCAAAACATGGCTTGTGTGGTATCAAACAAAAGGTAATTTAGGCTGTAGTTAAATAAAATATATTTCAGTTTTTAGTTATATTAGCTCACATTACAATATAACTATAGTACCTAGTGTGAGCTTAGGGGCCCATATATTGGCAGAGTATTTTTTTAAACCGACCGTAAAACAAGTACTGTCCGTACAGCTTTTTGCAAGGAAAGTGTTACTTTACAGGCAGTTCTTTTTAGAAAATTTTTAAAATTATCAATATAATACTCTTCGAAGGTCAAACTAAGGTCACTATATAGCGAGGTTCCTTCTACTTCATTATACAGTGACCTTAGGTCAAACGACCTTGAACCAATGCCTCAAAGATTTTGGCTAAAGTAGGCAACAATGCGTCGGCCAAAAATTTAAAGGATTGTGCTGATCACCGCCCTTAAACAATCTAACAACCACAGCCTTTTTGAGTGACGCTGGAAATTCCCCTGCAGCAAAAGACTTATTTATTGACTCCACCAAAATTATAATTGCTGCATTTGGCAAGTCGATTTAAAAAAAATTTTTGTTTGCAAATATTTTCATGGCATCATGCACCATGTCAAGCAGCCTTTAGTCTGTCTTGTTGTCTGAGAGAAAGAACACGCATCAAACAAAAGTTGCAAGAGTTTGATGCATGGTTAGAACAGTGGGATTTATAAAAGCAGATCCAGGAAGTGTGCTTAATAAATTCCATAAAATGCAGATAAGTCATCTATTTTTCTTCGTAATGCAAGGATCTCAAATTTTGTGAAACTAGAAACTATTAACCGCATAGTAATAAAATCTATCCTAGCTGTACTTGACAGGTTTTATTTTTTTTTGTAGAAATAATAACTAGCCAGACATAGAATTTCATTAAAAGTCGTCACTCTGTATAGCTAACTACGTTTTTTTCAAGGTTTTCCATTTCCACTTTTTCCATTGCTTCCACAGAGCAAAGGATCGCGGATTCCTTCTATCCGCGACACGTCAGCTAGTCAGTTTGCACGTGACGGCACTATAAGCACGTCGCCGCTTAGATTCCTTCGCGTGTTAAGTGTCAAGACGCGATGATCAGTGCTGCACGCCTTTGGTCACCGCCCCCTGATGCATGGTCAGGGCGGCGGTGAGCCGTCCCCCGCCCTGGCGCACCGCCCCAGTGGCAGGTTGCGTCGACAGCACGGATTTCAGCCGCCCTTGCATCCGTTGCAGGTTTGTATGAGATTTTCACTAAATACAAACATACTGCATTGACAGAGACACTAGTTCTCGTGGCACGTTAGCCGCAGGAGCATTTTGTTATAGCAGTGATCTATTTTCATAGAGTAAAAATTAATTTAACTTCCATTATATTATTATCAAAGAATAGAGCCTAATAGGCTTTATAATTTGTTTTTTATGTTAACGGCTACGCAATGACATATTACCGATAGTTTAAATGAAAATTCCACACTAATATTTTTTAACCTATCAAAATGTGTTTTTTTTGACATATCACCATAGCAACGCACGAATTTTAGTGGAAATTTTTTCCTCGTGGGTACCCAACAGCGAATTAAATCGGAAATTTTTTGACGTCTTAATGACAAGAAAATGTTTTTGACAGTAGGTTTTATTTATTTATTCAATTTTTATACATTTCAATTACATATTTAAGATTTTTTCTGTATTCTTCGGACACCTCCTTTCTTGTTAAAGACGAAAAAGCTGGACTTTGAATGGAATAAATTAAATATCTATGTAGTAGGTATTGGACACGATTTTATTCACCATTTTTGCGGTGCATGATTATGAATAATATACTAATAAAACCCGTATAAGAAATTGATAAAAACGCAAAAAGGCAATTTTCTACCATTTGTACTAACACAAAATTTATGCAAAATTGAATAATGTACTGTGTTGAGCCTTAAAATGTTATTCCCGTGCAACTGCAACAAGTAAAAATCAACAATTTATGTGGCTAAAATTCCTGGCGAAACTGTGACACAAACTAAATCTGTTCATGTACCTTTATAAAAAATCGTAAAAATTATAATTTTCTACCACATGTAGTAGCCTCAAGTAACTATAAAATAGAAGATATAATATTTTATATCGTAAAAATGTATTTTTGTGTTACTACAATGAGTAGAAATCTAATATGCCAACAATCCATTGGTGACGAAGCTGCGAGCGAACTGAACGTGTTGATGTACCTATATCAAAAACTAATAGATTTTTTTATTTTCTACCACTTGTAGTAGCTCAAAATTACTAAAAAATTAAAGACTATGATATTCTTTCTTGTAAAATGATATTTCTGTGTAACTACAATAAGTAAAAACTAACATCTAAAAGGCTGAAAAGCAATTGCTGCCCAAACGGCAATGCACACTAAATTTATTTATGTACCTATGTAAAAATTGTTAAAATTATAATTTTCTACCACTTGTAGTAACCCAAAATTGATATAAAATAAGAGAATAAAATATTTTACTTTCTGAACTGGTATTTTCATGAAACAACAATAAGTTGAAATTAATCTCATTGGTGCTGAAACTGCGACGAATCTAAATTTGTTCATGAACGTAAGTACCTATATGAAAATGAAGTAAGGAAAACATTTTAAACTATTCTTGTTGTAGTCATAAAAATAATAAATCAGCTTTTAGTTTTTAATTTAGGTAGGTAGAATGACAAAACATTAGTTGCCATAGTAACTAAATATTTAAGTCAATCAAAACTATGTTTTCTGGTGTCTTGTCAAAGAAAAAATGGGCATTGTTGTTAGTCAAAAAATAAATTTTAAATTTATTCAATTTGGTGTGGAATTTTCTTACCGAATACCACGCGAGGTTAAATTAAATCCGTAAATTTTTTCTCGCTAATGAATATTTTCAGAAAATTATCCCTCGTCTTCGACTCGGGATAATTTTCAAAATATTCATTAGCTCGAAAAAGTTTCCGGAAATAATTTAACCTCTAGTGGTATTACTAGTAATAAAATGCCGATAATGAAACCAGGATGAACCGCCATTATAAAAAAAAAACAACAGGTAACTGTGGCGGTTACAAATAAAACATATACACTATACATGGCATAATAATGGTAAAAGTAATAATAGGAATGAGCAATAGTGGAGGACAAAATAAATTTTCCCTCTTTTTAAGATATAGAGGACTGGGGGGAAAAAGTACTTATAAAAAAATCAGCCAACGACAAATACCTGGTAATCAAAAATCTGCCTAGTTCAGTTCATTATCACCCATAATAGTTTTACCTTAACAATGTTCAGCAATAATCAACAGCAACCATTTGCCTTAGTATCATTTTTCCATGGCAGAAAGGACTTGGCGGAATCAGTTCCCCTGTTTATCTAGTTTTGCCCCTAAATTCAAAAAGTGAATGAATTTTTAGGGACACATATTACAACCTGTTCCTTTATAAGCATTAAGCATTGACTATCACTTAAATTTCCCAACCCTTCTTTTTGGGGAAAATAAAAAAAGAAAAAACACAGCAGTCTGACTCATAAAGAGCGGCTGCAAACAGCGTCTGTCCCAGATTGGGCAGCTGAATATAAACTCACCAACACGCCTGGCAAGCGTGGTGTTGTAATACCAATACCCCCCAATGCAAAAAATCATGACGAATTTAAAAAAATGGATTTAGTCCCCAGGTGGGAA
Organism: Aspidapion aeneum; assembly: GCA_963576565.1. Classification (NCBI taxonomy): domain Eukaryota; kingdom Metazoa; phylum Arthropoda; class Insecta; order Coleoptera; family Brentidae; genus Aspidapion; species Aspidapion aeneum. The sequence continues at coordinate 102,891,003 of OY755043.1, forward strand.
GAAAATTCTCCGAATTCCAAACCTCTATGGTCTGCCTCACGGAATCTGGGGAGGCAAGAATTTGCTTATGAGAAAAAACATCCAACGCACAAAAACAAATCAAAAACTAGCAAAAATAACAATAGGAACATATAACATTAGGTCAATGAACACCGACGAAAAAATAGAAGAACTGGAGGAAGAACTGACAAGGATGAAATGGGACATTGTAGGCCTGTCAGAAACCCGACAAAAATCAGAAAATCGGATAAAACTGAACTCCGGTAATCTACTATATCATAAAGATAGTGAAGATAAAAGCAACTTCGGAGTAGGTTTCATAATCAATAAAGCAATAAGTAAGCACATCCATACTATTAAAGGAATCTCAGATCGCGTTGCCTATCTTACACTCAAAATGAAAAGAACATGACTGAAAGTAATTCAGGTATATGCCCCCACCTCTATCTACTATGACGAGAATATCGAAGCATTTTACGAAGACATCTCAAAAGCCATTGAAGAAAACAAAACCCATCTGACACTAGCAATAGGAGATTTCACTGCCAAATTAGGTAAGAGGATGACCATCGAACATACTAAAATAGGAGATTTTGGATATGGAGAAAGGAATGACAGGGGCACAACCTTAATGAATTATTCAGAGGAAAAAAAAACGAAAAACTAAATTGATTACATTCTGACTACTGATAAAAATATCGTTAGAGATGTAACAGTCCTAAACAGCCTTACAACAGGCAGTGATCACAGGATGGTCAGAACAAAAATCTGCATTGATAGCAATTTCGAAATAAAAAGAAAAATTAATAATAACAATGAACAACTTGACATGAATAAACTTACACAAAATAAAGCTATATACAAAGAAAGGCAAAGCAACAGCTAACCCAAAACTTAGAATGCGAAAATGAAAATATAGATGAAATAAATGATACGCTGACAAGAGCTATGATCAAAATAGAAAAAGACATTGCACAAAAAGATAAAAAGAGAGAAAAGTGTATATCAGAAGAAATAAAGAGACTGATGGAAAAAAAGGCGGACCCTCAAGAGAGAAGGAAAAAGAACATCTATAGAATAAACATAAATAAGTAAAACTATAAGAAAAATAATAAAAGAAAATGAAGGAAAGAGCCAAGAAATTAAAGTTGAGGGAGTTATAGAAAATAACAGAAATATGAAATGTCTAAGGCCGACTTTAGGAAGATATGAAATAATTAAAATAAAGGATATTAACGGCATAGAAACTAACATTATAGATGTTATCATAAATATCACACAACTATTGTATACAGATTTATAACAATCAAAAAGGGACCTATCACGAGAGACCACGAAGAAACTCCAAACAAAAACAAAGAACATAAACTCAGAGCTACAAACTGAAATAAGCAAAGAGGAAATAAAGAGAGCATTAAAGATAATGAAAAATAACAAATCACCTGGAAAAGACGGAGTAAAGACAGAAATGCTCAAGTACGGTGGTAAAGCTGTATAGCTTCTGAATAAAATACAAAAAAAAATAATCCCAAACAACTGGAAAGAATCTATAACCATTATTCTACACAAGAGAGGCGCTGGAGCAGACCTAAAAAACTATCGACCTATAACACTCCTCAATGTAATTTATAAGCTTTTCACGAAAATATTACCAGATAGACTAACAACAAAATTTGACGGATATCAATCAAAGGAAGAAGCAGGCTTTAGAAAAGTTTTCAGTACAGATGACCACTTATTAACCATTCAAGTCCCAATAGACGAAGCCAATGAATATAACATTCCACTATATATGGCGTTTATAGACTTCGAAAAAGCTTTCGATAGCATTGAGCACTGGGCAGTAAAAGCATCTTTAATTAGTTGTCGAATAGATCACAGATATACAGACTTAATAGCCAATATATAAAGCAAAGCAACAACATTAATCAAAATCCACGAAGGAACCAAGCTAATCCGCATAAGAAGGGGTGTCAGGCAGGGTGACACAATATCCCCTAAATTATTTAACCAGGCCCTAGAAGATGTTTTTAAAAGCTTAGATTGTGAAGAAATAGGCATCAAAGTAAACGGACAATTCTCGAACCACCTAAGATATGCTGATGATATCGCCTTAATAACAGACAAGAAAGAAGAACTCATAAAAATGCTGAAAGAACTGAATACAGCGGCTAAAAGTGTGGGCTTAAGGATGAACTACACTAAAACTAAAATTATAACAAACACAGATGGAGATATTACAGTCAGAATAAACCAAAATAAAATAGAACAAGTAGAGGAATATATATACCTGGGACAAATTATTAAACTGAAAAAAGAAAACCAAACAGCTGAAGTTAAGGGACGAGTAAGATTGGCCTGAGCAGCATTCGGTAAATTAAGCTACATATTAAGAAATAAAAAATATCCTCAGTACTTTAAAACGAAAGTGTATAACCAATGTATCCTTCCTGTACTTACCTATGGATGCCAGACCTGGACACTTACAAAATGAAACATGGATAAGGGAACAAAAGCCCAAAGATCAATGGAAAGACATGTTACATGTAAAGCTGACAGATAAAAAAAGGAATTAATGGATAAGAGATAAAACGAAAGTAAGGAATGTCAGAGGAGAAGTAGCAAAATTAAAATGGAAATTTGCCGGTCATAATATCGGACAGAAAGACAATCGATGGAACAAAGAGACCTTGGGAAAATAAAAGAAGTAGGAAAAGACCCCAAATGAGATGAGCGATGAAGAAACACGCGGGAACTAGATGGATGAAAACGGCGACAGACAGAGAAAAGTGGAAGATATTGGGGTAGGCCTATGTCCAAAGATGGATTTAAGAAGGCTAAATAGATAGAGTTATCTCACAAGATCTTTATAATTGTGAGCTTTCACATTTCTAAGAAAATTTGCAATAGCTCTTTTAAGCATTCCAAGCTTGTCTATACTACTGAACCATTCCAAGCTTGTTATTAAGTTTTGATGAGCATTGACAATATGTTCATCTTTCACTAATTCTCTTATTATTATTATTTTGTAGACCCACAAATATGCCCTCTTTAATTTTTGCTTCACTGTTACTTAAAATTTTTGTTTTTGATTGACAAACCCTTTTCCATTTCAAATAAATGCCGTAACAAAATCTTCATTAAAATGAATTTAATATTCAAAACTGAAAATAAGACCTATCTTTTCGGCACCCTCTAGGGTTTTATTATCATTATTTATTAATTTATTTATTATATCAATATCTATTACTAACAAATTTTACGCAATATGAATTATGCACATCTTATGTAAAGTGTATGAATTCAATGCCAATAGAGATGCGACTTTCACCTAATTTTGAAAGAGTACTTACTCATTTTCACCCATTCAAGAATTCGTACACTGAATACAGAATACAATAGGTGATAGAAAAATTCTGTTTTCAGATTTAACTTCACGGTATCAAATTAAGGTTGTTTAGGTAGAAAAATTTAACCTTATTTTTTTAAATAAAATGACAATCCTTTTTTATAACTTTTTGGATATTTAAAAAAAATATATCAACAATGTTATAAAGGTCGTAAAATATTCAGATATAAATGTCTCATAACAAAAACATTTCATGTAAAAAATAAAGCCAAGTACGCGAAATCGATATTCCTTAAAAAGAATTGAGATAAAAGTAATGCCAAGTTCTCCAATACAAATTCTAAAATGAAAGGTTCTGACTAGTTTGGAAATGTTTTTTTTAAACTTTGGTACAGCGAACTTGGCGAGGCACTACCTTGCCCTCAGATTATAAACAACATAGATGTATTTTGGTATTTGGGAACATTTTAAAAGGTGTTATATACTGAAAGCTAACAGAAGCAAGTTAAAGACCAAGATAAATCTGATAGCATAGATTCTAGAGGATGATATCAAAAACATGCGAGGCAGAATAGAGGGCGCTGGAGAATCAAACCTCAACCCACCAGACTTATAATACCTAGACCCAATAAAAGAAGAAGAAAATAATATTGTTTTTAACTTTGAAAATATTGGAAGGTCACGCGAAATCGATATTCCATAAAAAGAATTGAGATAAAAGTAATGCCAAGTTCTCCAATACAAATTCTAAAATGAAAGGTTCTGACTAGTTTGGAAATGTTTTTTTAAACTTTGGTACAGCGAACTTGGCGAGGCACTACCGTGCCCTCAGATTATAAACAACATAGATGTATTTTGGTATTTGGGAACATTTTAAAAGGTGTTATATACTGAAAGCTAACAGAAGCAAGTTAAAGACCAAGATAAATCTGATAGCATAGATTCTAGAGGATGATATCAAAAACATGCGAGGCAGAATAGAGGGCGCTGGAGAATCACACCTCAACCCACCAGACTTATAATACCTAGACCCAATAAAAGAAGAAGAAAATAATATTGTTTTTAACTTTGAAAATATTGGAAGGTCATTTGCACATTCAAAATCATAGGAAATTCGAGCAATAGCAAGTCAGTATTAATTGTTTTATTTTTTATTTTAGATTGTTGGTTGGTTAACTTTAGCTGCTTTCGTAGCTGGTTCTTACTTCGTCATCGTGCCAGGGTTGCCACATCACGCTCAACCAGCTGCAGCTGCCGCAGTTTCCATCCTGTTTTTAGTAAGTATCTTATAAATAATCGTTTTGCATCTATAATTAATTCATTTGGGAATATAGCTGACACTATATGTGTCGGCGCAGAATAGGGGAGCTGCGGGGTAGAAGGCCCACCTTATTTTTATGACCGAATTATGTCAATAATTTCCAATGCCTTATAGATTCACTTTACAAAAAAAATTAAATTTTTTAAACACATATAGAAATATTTAGAAAACAATATTATTGTACATTTAATATCGAATACGTGCCGGTAATAAGGCCCACCGATATGAGCCTATTGTTACAATACTTTAAATAAGGCCCCAGAATAAATCCCATTAAACAGCAGCAGAAAATATTTTCTAAAAACTCATGCATTACAAGATAATAGTTAAGAAGATACCTTTTTAACATAACATAATTGTTCTTTTTAGTTTGTGAAATCCGCTTGGCCCTTATTATCGTGGGGGGGGGGGGGGCGTATAATAAGACTTATCTCAGATGGCACTGAACGAACATTCACATGCTAAGTATTTACCCTCAAGCTACTTTTAAGTATATTCTTTTAGGCATAGCATATTATTAAAAGAATATTTAAATCCTAAGTACATAATTAGTATATACTGTAAAAAATATTCTTTTAGGAATTGGCATAGCATATTATCAACATATACCATATATATACCATACATTGTGTTCCATAAAAGAAAACTGATTAGTGATATAAAACTAAAATTGAAAAGCAATGACATAACCAAATTGGAGAACTGTTCTTTTTTAATACTCCAAATGGATAAAGAGATAACTTAGAAAAAACATTGCAGTTTTGTGGCACGACAACTAAACTCTACTTTTTTTGCAACTTTGAACCTAAAGAACTTACTCACAACAAAACAGCTTATCAACGTATACTACTTCTTAGGATAGTCACATAAGATACCAAGTTGTGCTCTGGGGTCAACGTAGAAACTTTGAACACATTCTTCTATTGCAAAAAAGATTACTGAGACATATTTAAACCAAAACCTCAGGATATTTGCAGACCTGTGTTTAGGGAAAATAGTTAGGGTCACTGCATCCTGGAAGCCTGGAAGCCAGGCTTCTAGGATGCAGTGACCCTAAAATAGTCCACTGACAGCTCCATCTATCTTAATTTTTAAAGCAGCATTATTTGTTAAAAAAAGCAAGAAAAATTTCCATCTATAAGCACACTTCATATTCATAATACAAGGTCTAGGTCAAATATTAGAATTCCTAATTACAATCTGTGATTATATGCCAAGAGTCCAACAATTTTTAATGCAATTCGAAATAACATGAAAAGCTTGCAAAGCTTAAAGAAATTTCGAGCGGAACAAAAAAAACTGCTCATAAATAAAGCATACTACTCAGTAAAGGAGTTTTAAATTCCAGAGAAGGTTAAATCCGATAAGAGCGAAAAAGAAATACCACTTATATACTCTGAAATTTGTAATGCTTAACACTTATCTTTATTTACGTTACATAGCAGGCGCGGATCTACGGGAGGGGAAAAATGGGAAATTTCCCCCCCAAATCTCAAACTGACATACAGAATACACGTCCTAGTCACTATTGAAATATTTATTATGATATTTCCTCCCCCCCCCAAATAAAGTTCCTAGATCCGCCCCTGCACATAGAATATATTTTCTTTTATGTTAGTTTTTATCCTGACATTGTCTATATTTACCTTGTAAATCTTATGGCCATAAAGTACATTTGAAACCATGTGATAATATAATAGCACATATATATACCAAATTTCACCCTGCCCAAAATTTCTTGGGGTACCATGCAAAAAATTATTAGAAATGGATCCATGACGGATCTGATACCTTCCTAGCTATTATTACACTTCAAGTGAAGCCATGATAATATATTAAACCTTGAAAACAGTTTTTAAGCTAAAGCTCCTACGAAGTTTTTGGTTATAACACGAATTATTGGGAAAAATATAGTCTACTATATTCCGAAAACAGTGTATCGATACGATATTCCTTTAAAAAGTTAGCATTTTTTTAAGTTTTTAATTGTCAAAAAACTGTCATTAGCATTACTTATGGATTTTGAACAAAATCTAATCAGCTCGTAAGAGTGTCGAACACTATTTTACCTGAAAATTTTATGAAAATTCAGCGGTTTAGGAGCTATCGTGTTACGGACGGAAATAATATACACACATAAATAAATTAAAAAATATATGACAAAAATCACGTTTTTAGACATAATTTCGGGGTACTGACCCCCCTATGGGGAGTAGATAGTTCGATTATGTTCGGAAATGCTGAAAAATAGTGGATTAAAAAATTCAAGGTGAAACTAACCCATTAGAATTGGTGCAGAGTATGTTAGATCTCCACCATAAAAATTCGTTATTTACGATTTTCTGAAAATTTTGATGTATCACAAAATATTGTATCACAAATAGGCAAGCAACAAATCATTTAACAACTGACTACACCTCACTAGTGTATTTTAAGTTCTTGCCAGATTTGACGCTGCTTACTAGTTTCTTATTTACGAAGGGTGGGCCTTATTATGGAAGGGCCTTTTACCTAATATAATAGGTGGCTGAGGACCTCATAAATTTTTGGTTGTTTTTCCAATATTTTCTGATTTAAGGAATAGACTTTCGAGGCTAGAGCTCTGTACAACAACAAAAGTCAGATAAAGAAGGGACAGGCAGTATCTAATTTTGCTAAATTCATAAAAAGGGCCACAATATTAGCTCACACATATACTATACTATAGTAGTGTGAGCTATGGTGATCCTAATTTTTTCGAGAAAAAAAAAAGTTGCTCCGATTTCAAAATTTTTTATATATCTTTGCGTTTCAGATGATTTTGAAACTTTTTTGTTGCGCCGTCTGTCTGTCTGTCTGTCTGTCTGTCTGTCTGTCTGTCTGTCTGTCTGTCTGTCTGTCTGTCTGTCTGTCTGTCTGTATGTCTGTCTGTCTGTCTGTCTGTCTGTCTGTCTGTATGTCTGTCTGTAACGACCAACGCGCATAACTCAAAAACCGCTTGGCCGATTTTAATGAAATTTGGTACCTAGGCTGGGTCTTGGGTCGAGATGGTCCCATTTAAAAATGAACAAAATCCACCGAACACAAACCAAATAAAAGGGTGGGGGTAGATTTCAAAAATTAGAGTTTATGTGAAAATATGGCGTGTGTGATATCAAACGAAAGGTAATTGAGTCTGGAGTTACACAAAAGACATTTTAATTTATTTAAAAAAAGGGTGGGGTATATTTCAAAAATTAGAGTTTATGTGAAAATATGGCGTGTGTGATATCAAACGAAAGGTAATTGAGTCTGGAGTTAAACTAAATACATTTTAATTTATTTAAAAAAAAGGGTGGGGGTATATTTCAAAAATTAGAGTTTAAGTGAAAATATGGCGTGTGTGATATCAAACGAAAGGTAATTGAGTCCGGAGTCTAACAAAATACATTATAGTTTTCGTTTTTTTAAGGGTGGGGGTAGATTTCAAAAATTTGAGTTTAAGTCAAAATATGGCTTGTGTGGTATCAAACAAAAGGTAATTTAGTCTGGAGTTGAATAAAATTTATTTCAGTTATTAGTTATATTAGCTCACACGTACACTATAACTATAGTACCTAGTGTGAGCTTAGGGGCCCATATATTGGCAGAGTATTAGCTCACACTACACTATAGTAGTGTGAGCTATAGTGATCCTAATTTTTTCGAGAAAAAAAAAGTTGCTCCGATTTCAAAATTTTTTATATATCTTTGCGTTTCAGATGATTTTGAAACTTTTTTGTTGCGCCGTCTGTCTGTCTGTCTGTCTGTCTGTCTGTCTGTCTGTCTGTCTGTCTGTCTGTCTGTCTGTCTGTCTGTCTGTCTGTCTGTCTGTCTGTCTGTCTGTCTGTCTGTATGTCTGTCTGTAACGACCAACGCGCATAACTCAAAAACCGCTTGCCCGATTTTAATGAAATTTGGTACCTACGCTGGGTTTTGGGTCGAGATGGTCCCATTTAAAAATGAACAAAATCCACCGAACACAAGCCAAATAAAAGGGTGGAGGTATATATCAAAAATTAGAGTTTATGTAAAAATATGGCGTGTGTGATATCAAACGAAAGGTAATTGCGTCTGGAGTTAAATAAAATACATTTTACTTTAAAAAAAAGGGTGGGGGTAAATTAAAAAAATTAGTGTTTATGTGGAAATATGGCGTGTGTGATATCAAACGAAAGGTAATTGAGTCTGAAGTTAAACAAAATACATTTTAGTTTTAAAAAAAAAGGTGGGGGTAGATTTGAAAAATTAAAGTTTAAGTCAAAACATGGCTTGTGTGGTATCAAACGAAAGGTAATTGAGTCTGGAGTTCAATAAAATATATTTCAGTTTTTAGTTATATATTAACTCACACGTACACTATAATTATAGTACCTAGTGTGAGCTTAGGTGCCCATAGATTGGCAGAGTATTTTTTTAGAATTAACCAAACATTAATCGTGGAATATTTTAGAAACACTGTTGTTTTAACAAATGAAATAAGTTAAATTCTCAAGAATTTATGGCTCAATTTGTAAAGTTTTAGATTTTGGCTTCTGACCAAATTAAAGTTCTCACTCCGCCTAGTGTAACTCATTATGTGGTTGGCTATTTATGGGAGTTGTTATTAAGAATTTAATGACACAAAGAGCAAGTGTTTGTGGGGTGTAAATCTTAAGTTTATTAAGATTTTAATGACACAAAGAGGGGTGTAAATCTAAAGGCTTCTTTACAACATGGCGGATGTTCTAACCAGTGTGCTGGCCTAGCTACTAGATCATTGTGTCGAGAGGTCGACTTAAGGCGCAAACAGACTGTTATCACGTCACGTGAGATCACGTGTTATCACATCGGCAAAATATCACATGCTGTCGCAGTTTAGAAACAGACTACGTACATTGCAGATCATTTTTATTACATATTTTGTGTTTGTCAAGATGGTAAGTGAATCTTGTAGCTCGTCAAGTTCCTCAGACTTTGAAGAAGATTTAGAAAACGCAGCTGCATTTTTGTTAGTTCACGCAAGACAGAAATGTTTTCTTTTTTTCTCAGGCTTCCCTATAGTCACGGGATGAGTGATTGTACAGAACTTCATGTTGTCTGACTTTTTCAATTATAATTTCGTCCATTTTCAGTTAAAATTCCACTATCTGCACTAAAAACACTGCCGCCAAACTTTGAAACCGTGCTATCACGCGTGTCGAATCAAGGCCAACACAAAAATAAAGGCCACGACCCTGAAAAAATCAGCTGTTCTCCCGGGGCTGAATTTTACATTGGGTCTTATGGGAGGTCAGACGTTTTTTTATGATATTTTCAAAATGGCACTACAGATTTCCGCAAAATTTCAGTGAAATATTCTCAGACACCATCCCGATATTCCACCAAAGGTTTGTAAGGAAGCAACATGATTAAAAGGATAAAATCTTCAAGATTTAGCATTCCTTATTTTAAATTCAAATTACCCGCCATGTACCACATGCCAACTGTTATATTTGACATGTATTTGACTTTGTCATATGTGATTGTCACATTCGCTTCTGCTTTAAACTTAATTTTTGTGTGAGCTAATGAAGCGGCTATGAAAAATTAGGGCTTACTATACATTTAAAAAAAATTGTTCTGCCAGAATAAAGTAAAAACAATCTCAAAAACGGCTTTATTTTTAAAAAAATCAAATATCAGTCATTCCAACTTCAATATTTTAAAGACAATCAGCTGTGTCGTAACGTGACCATCAAAAAAAAATCAGCCCCGGATGTGACGTCAACAAAGTGGAGGATCGTGGCCCGTCCATTTTGATAGCCCTGGTCGAATATGTAAATTTGCAGAAACAAAATTGTGCTGTCACTTGCCGTGAGCTGCATGAGGTGAATGTAGTGTATATTTAAACCTATTTATAAACACGCATAAATTAAATAGCAGATATTTCGGGTGTGCCGTGACCTTGCGTGATAGCCTGTGAGCTCACGTGGCGTGATAATAGTCTGCTTGCGCCTTTACTGTCCAACTGCCTTCCGACCCGTGTATTGTCGGTTTTTCAAAAAAGATCCAAGGAAATTTGGGTTGCCTTTTAGTATAATTATAATAGGGACATTTTGACATTAACAGACTTTTCAGAAAGTCTTAGTAGACACTTGACAGTGTTATTGTCTGTGCCTATTTTTTTTCTATATTATATTTTTTATTAAAATAAAATGATTAAGGGGTTCTGTAACGAACGAGCGCGCTATTTTGAAACGCACTATTTTGAGCGCGTGTTCAAAATAGTTCGAAATTGCGGGTATCAAAATAGAGCGTATCAAAATGGTGCGTGTTAGAAAAAGACACCCCTTAGTCGAACTATATGAGTTGTGTTAAGCCATCGCTTTTTTTAACGATTAAGTAAATATACCTACCCTGACCTTCGAGGATGTGCGCCGAGGGCGAGACCTTGGCGCACTTCCTCTCATCATGTAAAGCATATAAGGAGGCAAGAAGAGAGGTATTCGAAGAGGAAACCTTTGGGACGGAGGACCTTCTGAATCTGAGGTGGCCCGATATTCTGGCCTTTGTACAGAAGACGGGCAGTTTCCTTAGCGAAGGAAGGAGGCAGTAGGGGGGATGCACGGGAGTTGGCGAAGGGCGCTTCATGTGCCTAGTCGCCAGGCCTAGAGCCTACCCCACACTACAACTATTACTACCTTGACCTTGCCTAAACTGTTTACGTAAATATTCCTAAGCAGACCTGATACGCAACATTTTGTACACGTGCTATTTTGATACGCGCAATTTTGTTACGTGCTATTTTAAACATGCGCTACATTGATACGCGCTATTTTGTTCACGCGCTATTTTGATACGCGCTACTATGTTTTACGCGCTAGTTTAAACACGTACTATTATGAACACACGCGCTAATTTGATAAGCCCCATTTTGATAAGCGCTATTTTGACCATGTACTGTTTTAATAAGCGCTATTTTGACCTCGCGCTATTCTGAACACGTGCTATTTTGAAAAGCGGTGTTTTGATACGCGCTATTTCGTTACAGAGCTGATTGAGAACATTTTTGAGTTGGCGCTTCATTGCCGACAGCCCGGAGGGCCAAGTAACAAACTAATTCTAAAACTAACCTATTAATTTGTTGATAACCAGGGAAAAGAGCTGATCAACACCATAGACACAATTAATTGTTCAATTGTGCAAAATAATGATACCGTTATCGAAACGTCTCCTTAATTCACGGATTTCGTTATATTTAAAAAAGATAACGGAATGGCAAATTGCTACCGCGCAGCCTTAAAAATACCCATAACAATAACGAAATATCAAATAAGCCTTTCAAAATATCATATCATCATATCATATCATATAGATCAGTGCATGGAGGTCCAGTAGGGCCTGAGCCACTTTTAAATACAAAAATCCTCAATAGATAATTTAGACCATTGACTTCTATCAGAAATTTTGCGTTCGAACGAGAAATTTTGCGTTCGAACGACATGCGTTTTGATGACTGTTGCTTTAGTTTATTCTTTAAATTTTAATAGTCTTTTTTGTCTTCGATAGGTCCATCTGTCCGTAAACTTGCTCGCCGGTCTTTTGGATCCAGCTGAAGAGGCTTTGAGACTTCGAGAACTAAAGCTGGTACCAAGTTTGGATCGTACCAAACACACTCATGTCATAGAGTTGGGATATTGCCATTTGTGCGGAATCGAAGTCAGCAATTCAAAAACAAAACACTGCAGGTAGGTTTTAGGCCGGCATCCAACGGAAGCGGGGTTCTGAAAACCAGAATAGTAATTTAAGTTTACAGGAACGAGAACTCTCACGGTGGATAGAATATACCGGTGTTCGGATCTTATAAATATATGTCGAATTTTCACGTCACTGGTGGTCCAGCTGATTTTTAGAAACGAAAGTTAGATATGAAATGAACAACTAATATTTTTTAATTTTTTTGAAAACCAAGGCAATTTTCGTACTATTTTTTAGTATATTCTTATAAAATAATATTTTTCAGACATACCAGTCATTATTTTTTTAGCCCGCTTCATTTCTCTATACACAAAAACTAAAATTCGACGAAATGAATGTGTTCGTTTCAGCTTCAAAAATTATCCGCTGACATACCTCTTTGTTTACTACCAAATAGTCCTCGGTTCACGTTTCATATTAAACGATCTCATTCAGTTTGACTTGTAGTTTAAGTTTTGTGTAATAAAAAATAAAGCGGGGTAAAAAAAATAACGACAATACATCGAGTAAATTACATTTTATAAGGATGTACTAGAAAACAGTAGAAAAATGGCCTTAGTTTTCAAAAAATTCAAAAAATATTAGTTGTTCCGTTGTTCATAACAGATCTAACTTTTGTTTCTATCTATCTATCCACCGTGGAGAACTCTTCCTCTCTCTCTTTTCTTCTTACGTAACTCATTTTATCGCTTAGAATTAACTTCTTGTGGTTAGCCGGCCACTGGTTTGACTCTGTTTGATACTTGCCAAACGATGCGATTCCTAGGCTAAAAAAATACAGGCCAAACAAATAATTTCTTATGTGTGAGATTGACATTAATACTTACAGGAAGATTGAGGTTTTTTTAGTGATAAAAATGATTAAAAGGTTAGAATTTTTAGGCTTTAGTATTTATTATTTAAAATTTAAATTTCCCGCTATGTATGGTGCGATAGTTTTACTTAGTAACGTTGCATTATGACGTTGGTTATATGTAGGGAAAAAACAATTTTTCTCTTTTTTCCTATAACATTAATGTGATATCCGAAAATATCAGTGTTAATAAGCAAAGGCGTATACATATAGCTGAAAATAAAAGGAGGGTGGACAGCTGTTGAAATTACTTAGCCTTCTTATCGGAGGACAAATTCATATGCTCTTTGCATTTTATTGTCTAATTTATCAAAATCTAGTTAGAAAATGGGGGCAGATGCCCACTCTTGCCGCCCGCTGCATACGTTCTTGTTAATAAGGCAAATTTTTGTGCTTCTTGTCAACATATTAAAAAATATACGTGTGTTCTATGTCTTTATCTTATATATATTTTTTATTATATATTTTTTTAAAAAATCAATAAAAGTAATGTGTAGTATTAAATTACAGGAAATGATATGCTGTCGCGTCGCCCTGGAAAAAACTGACCAAAATTGCCCTTTTTAATGCCGCATGCACACGTTATAAAAAGCTTTTGCAAGTTCCTAAAGAAAGTTACTAAATTTAGTCACGTGCAAGGGGGGCAAAATGGGGTACGGAGATAAAATGGGATACCGCAGTTTTAGGTAAACTGCGCAAGATTAAACCTGTTAACATCAGATGTTTTATCTCCATGACTGGTTCAACTCTCTGCAATATGATTGGTGCCGGTCGGCTGAACTTTTGCTCAACATGTAATGTTGTGCGCTATATGTTGCAAAAAAAGTGCGCATTTTAAGATTTTTAAAATTTTGTTTACATTGTTGAACAATCATTGGGTTTATGTATTATTCATAATTAAACGCGTTACCCGTAAAATTAGCCTTTTACTGTTCATGATTTTTTTTGAAGGTAACAGGTTTTAAAGGTAAAATGGGTTTTTTTCATGGGGCAAAACAGGGTATCTTGTTATATCTAGTAACCTTTACCCCATTTTGTCTCAAAAAATTTTGTTTTATTTTTTTTTGGTGCCATCACTGAAAGTTGTATTTTATATTGTTTTTGCAAAAAATGGGCGCAAGACTCGTGAAGGAGAGTGGAGGGCGATGACTAGGTCGCTGTAATTCTTTATAAATTTTGGAAACACTAAGTTTACTTATTATAAATGTATTTTTTGTTACAACTTTTTATTTTCTAAATATGTATTTTAATCTTGGTTAGTATTTTAATAAATAAAACTTGTCTTACAAAAATATTGATTTTAAATTACACAACCGCCGCGCTTGTTTTGCCAAATGTTATAGGTACCCCATTTTAAAAGTATGAGTTCAAAATCGCTTAAACTGAAAATGAAAACATATTTTGCCAACTTAGTTAAAAATGACGAACGAAATGGTAATTATTTAATAGGAGAAATAAGCCTATAAAATTAAATATCTCATATTGCCCCCCTTTCCCCTACCTAGTAAACTAATCTTTACTAAAAATTTAGTTAAGAATGTGCCGGCCCCATATCTTTTTAATGGCTCTGCCATTCTCCTAATAAAAATCCCTCCATTATTTTACCTACGCCTACGTTTGCACATATTGATCCATGTATCACTAATTACAATACACACCACACCTGTGTTCTAGAAAAATATCCATTACTATATTAATGACCTTTAAAATAAACAGAAATAGAGCTAAATAAAGTTATACTTCCGGCGGTTCTTTTATCAACAAATATCTATAAATAGAGCTTTTATAATAAATTGATCAGAAAGGAAAATACACTTTAATTTACTGTAAGTAATAAAAACACAGGGTTCAGAAAAGGTTTTAGTACATATTGTGTTTATAGACTTCGAAAAAGCTTTCGGTAGCATTGAGCACTGAACAGTAAAAGCATCCTTAATTAATAGCCGAATAGATCACAGATATACAGACTTAATAGCCAATCTATATATAGCGAAGCAACAACATCAATCAAAATCCATGAAGGAACCAAGCCAATCCGCATAAGAAGTGGTTTCAGACAGGGTGACACAATGTCCCCTAAACTATTTAACCAGGCCCTAGAAGATGTTTTTAAAAGCTTAGATTTGAAAGAAATAGGCATCAAAGTAAACGGATAACACTTGACCCACCTACCCAGACAGCACACTTCGTCCCAGGGGCGTACATTTGATGTCTATTTTACGTCGATACTTCCCGGGACCAATAAAGTACGTACTATGTATACGTACATAGTACGTCCATTAGCTACGTACATTTTACGTATGTTTGACGTCGGTCCTTCTCGGGACCAATAAGGTACGTAAAAGTACTATATAAGTACACCAGCTACGTACACAGTACGTACATTTTACGTTCATTTTAGAGATGCGCTTCCAAAAATTTAACAACGGAATTTGGTAATAGAGGGCGTACACTAGTTAACATTTAACGGCATTGTTAGAGATATATTTCTTAAATATTAAATCAAGCAAAACAAACTTAATCAAACCTGTGAAGATTTCGAGTCTCGAGGTTAAACTGGAAGATCCACTTTAAAGTAGGAATGTTCAGGTTGCTAACAGTAGATCTAAATTAAAAATTTTCATTTAAAAAAAAATGTTTTTTAAAAGGATTTCTTCCTTGACTTTTCTTGTGCAAAATCGTTAATAATTTTAAAAAAAGGTATATTTTTTGCGATATCGTCGCTCAGATGTTAAGACCTCGTATCTCAAAAAACCACAATTTTCAGGAAATTACAAATATGAGGTTTTGACATCTGACTTATTCCGTCGCAAGATACGAGGAATTTATATTTAGCGCAGCGCATGCAATTTGTTACCTAATCAAGTTACTAGGTTTTGAAATCGCTGGAATATGAATTCTTCTTCCTCATATTCTTAATGAAACTGATTCTGAGATACGAGGTTTTAGCATCTGGGCGACGATATCGCATTCTAAAAACAAAATTTAAAGGGCATTTAGTCGATCTAAAATTGTTTTTAATTCTGGACAGTTTTAAAAATAGTCTTTCAGATGAATGCTAATACAACTGGGATTGATTAAATGAAATATTTTTTTGAATCCGTTTTCTTTTAAATGCTTGTGTTGCAATTATCTAATAGAGATTTAATTTTGTTTTATCAATGCGCATTTAAATAAATGAATTCTTGAATAAATAAAAGATCATTTTTGTAAATGTTCCTTGGTTTTTTCTGCCCTCTATCATATTATGTTTTTTCCTGCTTTTGTAAAATATTTTTGGCTTATTGCTCATACATTTCAAAATCGTTTATTATTGAGTTTAAATATTTTATAAGGCCTTCGATGTCTTGAACAACAGAACCCAGTCAATCGCAGGATTTTGCATATAGTTATTAATTAGATGCATGCATCCTCTCTAATGACCGCCAAAAAAGAATCAGCCTGTCGTCTTAGACGGCTGCCTTTCTTGCCTAATGGATAAATCGGCCCGGATTGTAATAAAAAATTATGGACCAAAAACATCCTACTGACTGCCAAATAAATTAAGTTATTTTAAATAACTATTTTGTCTAAAACCAAACAGTCATTAATTTCACAGTTGACCGATCAACTCTAAAATTAATCACTGCAGGCTTATAGTGTGCATATATACAAAGAGACAATCACCGCAATGGAAATTTGCCTGTGCACAATGGAAATTATGGGATGTTAACTGTGTTATGGATGCTCGGAATATTCGTATCCAATGATGATCCAATGATGATGAATGTATCATTTCATTAAAGTTTCGAGGGTCTACGGTATATTATGAAAGCCAAAAACACATTAAAAGGTTAACATAGTATAAAAGGCAACTTCATACGGGTATAATCAACCACGGACACCGGTGTTTCGGAAAAAGGCATTTCCATCCTCAGCGTGGCTTGCCTGACATAAGGTAGATCAAACTGACTACAAGATACAAGGTAAATCAAAACGAATGAAAAAATAGGTGGAGCGACAGCAAACCAACGAAACTAAGTCCATGGCGGGACGAAAACGTCCATCGGTCTATAAGGAAAAAAAATATTTCGTCACAATTCAACCAGACCATGCTATCACCGTCTCCACGGTGTCGGTTTGGTACCGAAAACAATGATTTAACAAAGTATAAAAAGCAACTTCATAGTGGTATTATAGTCAACCACGGACACCAATGTTTCGGAAAAAGTCATTTCCATCCCCAGCGTGGCTTGCCTGGCACAAGATAGATCAAACTGACTGACTACATAATACAAATTAAATCAAAAACAATGAAAAAATAGGTGAAACCCGTCATTTTGGTTGTGCCATACTGATGATGTGTTACTACTGCCCTGTTCTGAGGACCATCCAGTCCGAAAGTTAATTTATTTAGCATTGGACATAACATCAAAAAATTCCTTTTATATTTAATAAAAATTATTGTTGTTACTCAAAACATTCGCTTTTGAAAGTGGATGTTTATTCGATACCTCCATCCAATTTCCACGTTTGACCCTAATTGCTCGGTATAGACATGGCACACAGTCTTTTACCACAAAAAGGTCAACGCTTCGAAACTTTATTTATTTTACGGTCAGGATATTTAAGCAGTGGCGTATTTAGAAAAAAGTTTTGGGAGGGGCCGAGAAAGTTTTGGGGGGGTGGGGGTGCGAGACCTCATGAAGCCGTATTTTATGCTATTTTATATTTGTATTTATGAAATATGTGGAAAATACCTAAAAAACTCTTAGATTTGAGGGGGGGGGCCTTATAGATGCCACTGTATTAAAGTGTATACTTGTTTTATTCTAACGAATATAACATTTTCTTGCCATTTTGTCTTAGGATTGAGCGATATTTTACAAACTGGAAACTTCTTTTTATTGATATCTAAAAGTCACATACTAGGATCGTTTCTCATTTTGAAAACAAAGCGACTTTTTTATTCGTTAAGGATTAAGAAACAAATAAATACGAATTTTACCATCTGACTAACTCAAAAGGTAAATTAACAAAGAACAGTGTGATTAAAAAATCATGATATCGCTGATTCTCCTGCGTTGGTAGCACTGTTTACCATGTTGCCAGTTTTATTATATTTTTGATTGGTCGAAAGCATTTACATGATGGCATAGGTTTCATAACAACAGTTTTTAAATTTTTTTCCGGTTCTAATTTTTTACCTTCCTAGCCCGCGATTTTTTTTTTAGATAATGCCGAAAATGTGTTATTTGGGTGTATTTTGACCTATCTTTGCAATATCGTGATGTTTGTGTGTGTGTGTGTGTTTATTATTTCTGTCCGTAACACGGGAGCTCCTAAACTGCTGAACCGATTTTCATAGAATTTTCAGGTAAAATAGTGTTCGTTACTCTTACGAGCTCATTAGATATTGATCAAAATCCATTAATCCTAAGGACAACTAACAAATTTTAAAAATGGTAACTTTTTAATAGAGCGGAGTATCAATATGCGGTTTTCGGAATAAAGTACACTACACTACACTAAAGTTTGCTCAATAATTTGTGTTACAGCTAAGAATTTCATAAGAGATTTGGTTTATGAGATATTTACAAAAAACTCTTTTCAAGAATGATATACAGTGAAACCTCTCTTTGTGGACACCTCTATTAGGCGAACATTCCCAGTCAAATTTGTTGGAACAAAGCTCTTGCCTATTTGTTTATATGTAAAATTCACTCCTATAACCGGACACTTTAACAACCGGACGCGAACAATTTTTTTTGCTTAAAAAATTCTGAAACCTCCCTTAACCGAACGCGTATATTATGTAGTATGTTGGCAACAATGCACTCTGCAGCTTTGAAATTACCTTTTTCCATTTTAATGCGGAGACTAAATACTTCTGTCGTATTTACAACATTGTTTATTTTATTCGGCGGGACTGCTGTGTTTATTTTTATTGTTTAGATGGGTAGTATTAGATCTATTTGAAATAGCGCCTAATAAAAACTTCTTAATTTACGTGAAAAAATGGAAATAGTTAACGTTTTGGAGAAGGAACGTTTTGGAGGAAGGAAGGAAGTTAACGTTTTGGAGAAGGAACATTTATCAGTACGAAAGATTTAATATCGGATATAAATAAATAATATAATTTAATTATATTAATTAATATAATTAATAAATAAAATTTAAAATCGGAAAAACTCAAGCAGTGGAAATTGTTAATAAACATTGATCAAAATTTCGCTGTTCTCTCCCTTAAGCGTACATCTCCAATAAGCGGACAAAATCGACGAAACCGTGAGTGTCTGCTTATAGAGGTTTCACTGTATTATGGCTTCACTTGAAGTGTGCTAATAAGCTAGCTAGGAAGGTATCAGATCCCTCATGGATCTATTAATTTTTTTCAATACCTACCAAAATCTTTAGGTTCGGTCTCAATACAAATACCTGCTTATTGTAACTTACTTTAACCGAACTCTAAATTCAGCTTTAGGCAATTGTTTACGTTTGATTGTTGACCTAAATTTAGCACAAAATAATAACAAGCGGCTAAAATTTCCTGTAGTTAGTCTTTAATAGAGTCCCTGTATGTTGACATATTTGAAATATATCCAAATATGTCAACATACAGGGACTCTAGTCTTTAATACATTTGTAGCAAGCACGGAACAGGTATAAACACTGCTTACAAGACCCAAAATGTACAAAATTTCCTGGCAAAAGCCGAAATGACGCTATAAACAGCGTATGACAGCTGATTCCTAGGAAGACTGTGACGTCGCTCTGACGCCACGGCTGTCACAAGTTACCAGACAACCGGTTTATTTACGGACCGTGGGCTTAGGATACTTACTGTGTCCGTAGTGATTTTTGCCTTAGACCTGAGGTTACCCTAGCTGATATCGCGAATTGGCCGTTGGTTTTCTAAAGTGGGTTTCCACACTCCTTCCTATAACCGGACACTGTAAAAACCGGACGCGGACAATTTTTTTTGCTTAAAAAATTCTGAAACCTCCCTTAACCGGACGCGAACTTCTGATAACGAGACGGAGCGCTACACGACATGGGCATAAATATTATGTAGTATGAGGGCCTAGTAAAAAACTTCTTAGTTTACGTAAAAAAATGGAAGTTATTAACGTTTCGGAGAAGGAACATCTATCAGTACGAAAGAACGCCGAAAAATTTAATATCGGAAAAACTTAAGCATTGGAAATTGATAATAAATATTTGTCAAAATTCCGCTATTCTCTCTTTTAAGCGGACGCCGACGTCAGAGTATCTAGTGTCTTCATCTTTCTTATACTTTTCTCTCCCGTATAAATTCACAACAGTGTGGAGTGCGGGACAAACATGCGCAACGACATACACACTAGTATTTATTATTATCTTAACATTTAGCACTAAAACCATGGTATAGATACTAAGTCTATAAACTTAACCTGGACCGAATTAAGGGCCTGTTTCTCATCGCTCGGTCCCTCAAAATTTTCATTTTCAAAGTTTATTATAGGAGAAAAAAATTGAAAACAATAAAAAATATATGAAAAAATATATGTACCTTCTTTTTATAGGTTATACCAAAGGTCAAATCGCTAAACAAACCTTCTCAACCGTGAGTCAATTTAACTTAAGGTTACACCAAGAGTTAGAGGTAACCCGAGGTAATGAAACGTTTAAACACGAGTTATAATTAACCCCTAGGTGGCTCGCTAATGAGAAACCGGCCCAAAGCTGCATAAAGCCGCAAGACGCCGACGTCAGATTATCTAGTGTCTCAATCTTTCTTATACTTTTCTGTTCCGTATAATTTCACAACAGTGTGGAATGCGGGAGAAACATGCGCAACGACATACACATTAGTATTTACTATTATCTTAAAATTTAGCACTTAAACCAGGGTCTAGGTACTAAGTCTATAAACCGGATTAAGGGCCGGTTTCCCATCGCTCGGTCCCTCGAAATTGTAATTTAAGTTTATTATAGGAGAAAAGAATTGAAAACAATAAAAAATATATGAAAAAAATTGTGTGTGCTTAAGACCACACGGCAGAAGTGTTCAACAAGGCCAAATTAATAATACTGACCTTTATCTGTATCAGCAAATCGCTCGCTGAATGTTCCTCTACACAGTCGACTCGAGCCGACTTCACCCGAATGAGCGTTACATAGCCGAGCCTGAGAGCTCAGTTCAATTCACTACCCACAAAAACTGCTAAACGCGCCTTCTCAACGGCGAGTCAATTTAACTCAAGGTTACACCAAGGGTTAGAGGTAACCCCAGGTAATGAAACGTTTAAACTCGAGTTATAATTAACCCCCAGGTGACTCGCTAGTGAGAAACCGGCCCAAAGCTGCATAAAGCCGCAAGACGCCGACGTCAGAGTATCTAGTGTCTCCATCTTTCTTATACTTAACTTCACAACAGTGTGGAATGCGGGAGAAACATGCGCAACGATCTACACATTAAACCAGGGTATAGGTACTAAGTCTATAGACTTGACCTGGACCGGATTAAGTGTATTTTTTAAGATTTACAGCTCAAATAACTGCAAAAATTTGGATCGCGGTAACGTGCAATAGCACAGTAGGCATTCTAAGATTTCCACACACCTGACACTGCTTCCAAAAGAGAGTGAGATCAATGTAGCTCTAATCCAGAAACCGTTTATCCAGCAAGATGCCATATATGGATTAGTGTTGCTTATTGGTTGCACTCTACGTTATAAGAAGGGTGTTGATAATTTAGACTTTTAATGGTATATCTTTGAGCCAAAGTGTTTAAATCTTGTTTCGATGTAATGTGGTGGTCTAGGTGCATGGAGGTGCAGTATGGCCTACCAGCAAATTGAATTTAATACTATACAATACAATAGTAAGCATTTCCCAGTGAGTATGATACAGGATTCTCGTTAGAAATAGTATCAAATTGTAGAACCACCGCGAGGGGTGTTTTAAAGGTAAAAAAACTACAGAAATTTGATCGATAAAAAATATATTCAAATCTTTTTAAAACTAAACAATACAGAAATAACTTAAAACTGTTTCTGTAGATGCAATACCGTATTAGATACGTATCCTTTATCAGTAACCAAAACAATTGAAAATCGGTTTAATCGCTTACTTCTTTCTCCAAATAATTATTATGCAAAATATAGCGGACCGCTGACACTGACTCTTTTTGTTTTTCGACATTTCTTAGTGACGTTTGTAGGTTTAAATATGGCTGCTATTTTTAATCCAAAATATTATATATTTTTTATTTTCTTTTAAGTTTTGTGTCGATATAATGTCATTATTAAAATGAAAAGAGATGGTCTATGTTGCAAAGTATTTATAAAAAACAAATTATATTAAAAACTATTGCATCCAAGGAAAAAATTTAAATTATTAACTTTTAACCAAAATCTAGATTTTTAATTCTAGAATTTTAAAATATAGGACTTTTAACCCTTAAGTAAATACTGATGACACTTTTTATTGTATCAGGATTCTAAATGCTCGCAAACTCTTCTGACTATTTCTTCTAGTATCTCGCTGAATTTCCTGTTCGCTGGCTTATCTTATATGTTTTGTACTCTTAATTTTCATTTTTTATTCATTTCGTTTACTTATTCATTTTTTAATTGAAAAATGTTTCTTTGTTTTATTTTTTCATTTTTAGCAGTTCCTTATTCTTTTAAAAAACCTCCCGCTCATTTAAATATTTCCCTCAAGTTCTTACCTATAAATTTTCGTTTCCGCTTCATTAAAATTTATATGCTTTCAAGCCCTTATTTAATCTATCAAGTCTTTATTTGCCTCTAACGGGCATAGCATTCTGGAATAAAGGATTATCATTCTCTGGTCTTTGTGGAAACACTATACTGACTTCAGCCCGCCCCATTGAGCAATGCGGTTTCTTAACAAGAGAATTCCTAAAATCTTTAAAAAACTTGAAAAGGTCATCTCAGTGTTCTTTACTTCTTCTTCATAAGTTATTCACAAACATAAGACGAATAGCCAAGCACTATAATATAAAAACAGTATTTTCATCGAAAAATACGATAAGGAGTTTTGTAACTAAAACAAAACCAGAAAATCCTTCAAATAATAAGGAATGTATTTACCGAATCCCGTGTGACTGTGGTAAATCATATGTAGGTAAAACGAAACGCCCTCTTCAGGTTAGAGTAAATAAACATCTAAAAAGTACCCAATTTGGAGATATTGAAAAATCCGGTTTAGCGAATCATGCATGGTCAAATGATCACAGGATTCAGTGGTCAGAAGCTAAAGTGTTGCATAAGGAGTCGCATTGGCGAAAACGAAAGTTTATTGAAGCTGCGTATATAATGCAGAATAAAGAAGTTTTCAGTCAACCTAGCACGGACATACCAAATATATGGAAACCACTTCTTAAGGAAAACAGGCCTCTTAGGAATAAAAAAGAAGGCGGGCCGTCACACCTGCACACCAAGTAGCATAAGTAGTAGCCTATATGAAAACGGTTAGAGATACTTACTAACAGAAACGTCGAGTTTAAAATAAGTAAAGCCTATAGAAGTCCGAAATTTTGTTTCTACTCAATCATTGTCTACGAGTTTCAAACAAAGAGTTATACACCTCTTGTGAATTTTATCTCTTCTCTAATTGCATTATCTTTGATTATCCTGAAAATTGTCCTATATTTTTGGTCGTGCCAAATTCAGGCCCGATAACTTCGCCGACAACGATAACTTTATTTGACAGTTCGAAATACCCTTTTTGGTACCCGCCGACGAGACGGTGCGGTTATTTGTCGATTGATGTGCAACACTATTAAAATGGAGAAATTAAATAGGGGAATAGGGGAAACTTTATTTGTCTCGGCTCTATTTCTTGTCTTAAACAAGTAATTTAGAATGGAAATGTTTCGTATTACCCCTTCGTATTGAATATCGTGGGGGCAATAGGAAACATCGTAATGGGGCAATTAGAAATATATATTCTTTTTTGTTGCATATTGATTTGAGTAGTGATGTTAGTTTTAAATTTGATTAAAGTAACTTATGTAAAGCTGTAGAAATGGCAAATTGCTGATATAATAAACAAGATCTAATGCAAAAAGTCCACAGTACATCTTTCTATTTTAAAGTGATTACTAACAGGCTGACTTCTCGTACATAGCTTTATTCGGTCGAGATGCCTAATTTTTTCCTCTGTCTCGTATCCATTTGTAACAAATGGCCCGTAACGTAACGCCGCACATGGTCGACTCGTTGCAACAACGACGCAAACTTTCACCCAAAGATACACGATACCTATGTACTCGTCCCAACTTGTTTCCGAGCGTAACGTAGCAGTCCTTTGATGCGACGCCGACGGCTAGAAACCGACAAATGGTTGTTTGGCTTGTAACAGTTACATGTGTCTCCACTAGTCGTAACGTAACATGTTCGCGGACACCTTACGGGCCATTTGTTATAAATGGATACGCGGCTTAACAGAATGCGCGGGCGCAGAAATCTTTTGAGTTTCGAACTGACTAAACCAAGCATAATTAACTCTCAAATTATCTCAAAATTATAATTAAGGAGATAAAAAAAAGTTCCATTAAAGAGTTAGTAACCGGCAATTTTTTTCTGCAAAACGAGCACAAAAGTGCTAAATGTTTATTAATATTGTAGTAGAAATTTTTTTTTTCAAATATCTCTATTGACAACAGACAAAATGCAAGAGTAGCAAAAATATTTCCTATTACTCCTGTTTCTTATTCCCCCATAGCCCCTATGTCAAATAAATGGATTCCGCTCAACACCGTGGTGACTTGTACAGCCAGCTCCAGCCAAATGGCGTGAAATGCCATAGGAGCTTGCTAAAACACAATTGCAAACGTTCAACGTACGTCAAAATTCTTATGCTAACCCAGGGCTATCAAAACGGACGAGCCACAATCCTCCACTTTGTTGACGTCACATCCGGGGCTGATTTTTTTTTGATGGTCACGTTACGACACAGCTGATGTCTTTAAAATATTGAAGTTGGAATAACGGTTCATGAATATTTGATTTTTTTTTAAATAAAGCCGTTTTTGAGATTGTTTTTACTATATTCTTTCAGAACACTTTTTTTTTAAATCTATAGTAATCCTTAATTTTTCAGAGCCGCTTCATTAGCTCACACAAAAATTAAGTTTAAAGCAGAAGCGAATGTGACAGTCACAGATGACAAATTCAAATACATGTCAAATATAACAGTTGGCATGTGGTACATGGCGGGTAACTTGAATTCAAAATAAGGAATGCTAAATCTTGAAGATTTTAACCTTTTAATCATGTTGCTTACAAAATGTTGGTGGAAGATGGGGATGGTGTCTGAGAATATTTCACTGAAATTTTGCGGAAATCTGTAGAACAGCTGATTTTTTCAGGGTCGTGGCCTCTATTTTTGTGTTGGCCTTGGCTAACCGTCCGTGAGTTTGCGGCGTTCCGCGGAAGCCGTTAACTACATGTGACGTTCAAATGTCAACAGTGTCAAGTAGAGTTAGTTGTCGGCCATTTTTGACACGCCCAAACACTATCTATTTTTATTTTTCGGCTCTTCTTCTTTTCTCACGGGGTTTTTAAAAAAATTTTAAATCTATAATTTTTAAAATAGCAATGTAAAACATTCTCTTAAGTTCACTAATCAACAAGGTAAGTTTTCCAATTCCAAGTTCAATGAACGAACATACGTAGTTGTTTCTGTGTGGGTCAGTTATTATTCTATTGATAAAAAATAATATTTCACGTGTTTTACGTCATAATAGATAATTGCTATACAGAAAAAATGTCGTAAACGAGGGGTAGGAGTGGATGTGCCTTATGGGCCGGTGTTGTGTAGACCAGTGCCGCATGGGTCGGCGACTTATGGACCGGTGCCTCATGTGCTGGTGCCTTATGGGCCGGTACTAGTCACGGGAAAAAAATGCATTAACCACTTACTTAGAATAAAAATAAACTAGCAATCAAAACTAAGTGTTACATATAAGTATTAGTGACTACATAACTAATAAATCCCGTATAATCGTGACGGTATTGATATTTCTTAAAAAGACTGTCCAGTGGTGTGACAAAAAAAAAACAAAGTTTCATGTGTAGTTTTTCATGAAACTTTATTTATTATTACCGGCTACTTACTAAAATACGAACATTCCTTTCACAGCCAAAGTAAAAAATACTAACATAACAAGCAAAATCTATAGACAAACAGTCCTTCTCAGCAATGGCGGACCAAGGGAGGGCCAAGGGACTTTAAGCCCCGGGCGTTAGAGTTAGAGGGGCGGCTGGCTAGGAAAGAAAGGGAGAGAGAGATATACCCATTATAAAAGTAATTTTGAGAATGATTTTGAGCTTAGAAAATGCATAAAAATAATATTTTTTGGCAGAGTTAAATTTTGATTTAGTAACATCCGTTACTCCAAAAAATAAAATAGTGTTTGCAACACAAAACCGGAGTATTCTATCCTGGGCAGATCCAGAGGCCAGAGTGCCGGCCGGCCTTCATCTCCCAGACATAAAATTTAATTTTAAATTCTGATTGAAACACAAGAAATGCATGCACCGCAGTTTCTTACAAAATGTATCTGTCATGAGAGTTTTGTCACAAAAATTACCTCATTTTTGAAAAATTTTCGCTTGCGGCGCATTTTGTCTTCAAGATGTATAAATTTCAAAGTTTACATCTATTAAAAACAGCAAAGAAAACATATTTTGGTTTTTGGTGCGTTTTTCCATGGGAAGTCTGGATCCGTCACTATACTTGACACCAACGCTGATAGTATGCATTTTTTAGGAGATTAAGTCGTTTTAATAAAAAGTGTTTTTCGATTAGCGTTGTTATAGTTTTGCTTTTGTGTCAAATATGGGCCGATCGGCTATTTTTTCCCGGGCCGGCTTACAGTTCCCATCCACCCCTGACGAGGGGTGTTGGGGTAGGTACTATCAGCATCAGTTAGTCTTAGAAGTCTACTAGAAAAGTCAAAATAAAATCAAATTAAAGCTAAAAAGGTAACAAAACTTCCATCTATGTTTGTATGTGTGGTGCATCAATACAAGAACGAGAAATTGTCAAGGTATTAACTGACCCAAGCGAATTCAACTGATCTTTTATAATTTTTATTTTCCACCGTCAAAGGTAGGAAAACTCAAATTATCAACGTCTGAAAACTTTTTTTCTGATTTCTTTCTTTAGTTTTACTTGTTGTTTATGGTTTTAGGTCCTTGCATTATTTGCAATTTGGTATTTAATTATATTATGAAATATTATTTAAAAGTAATGTTTGGGTACATTAAACCAATGAACTTCGTTTCATTGGCTGAAAATTAATGTGCATTTTGTTTTTATGTGTACAAACAAACAGTCCGTCCAACAGGTACTGCATCTATGGTATTTTGTCCAGTCACATTAGACCATTTCAAGCGCTCCACCGCGGTGGACAGTTTGGTTATTAGTTCTCTTCGTTTAAATGCGAGAATCAAAAAGAGAGCACTTAACCAAGAAACGTCAAAAAATCATGCATTTTCATTGAACTTTAAACCAATATAAGATACCTCCAGAGAAGGGTTATTAATGGTTAATAGAATAATAAAAATGCATGATTTTTTGACGTTTCTTTCTTAAGTTCTTTCTTTTTGATTCTCGCATTTAAACAAAGAGAACTAATAACCGAACAGTCCATCGCTTGAAAAGGTCTATTGTCAGGAAGGTATTGGTCCAGCTATAAAAAATAAGTGGCATTATAAAAAATAAGTGACAAAAGTCGATAAAGAGACCTACCACAAGTAGGTTGAAGGGGCCATATAGAAATGTCGAAAAAATGTGAAGCCATAATTTGATCAAAAATAAAAGAATCGAAAATAGAATAGAGGAAGATAATTTAACCGAAACGTAGTTTTGTTGATCCGTAAAAGTGTTGAAAATATTATAGTCAAAAATAATTCAGACGAAACGTAATTTCGTCAGTCCGTAAAATATCGACACGTAAAAGCATCGAAACATTAAAGAAAGGATTGAAACGCAGAATGATTGAACCGTAAAAAAGTCAAATCGCAAAAAGACCGAACCTTAAAAATGTATTTTTCGACATTTGGGACAAGAGAGATGAAAGCAATTCAAGCGAAACTTCTTTTTGTCGATCCGTAAAATTGTCGAAAATAATATAGTGCAAAATAATTACAAATTAGTAAACGAATCGTAATTTTGTATAATATAATAATAATTATAATATAGTCGAAAATTAAACTCGCGATACGCAATGGAGAAGAGACGCAAAATTATCGAGATGTAACGAAAAGTCGTCGATTTTATAACGCAGCTGTAAAAAACCCCCATGTTGCCAAGTGTACTGTAACATCAAACTAGCCTAATCTTAGAACCTATCCAAACCTAACTTGTCAGCGCCAGTTCAACGAATTTAGCCAAGAAACTTTGCTATATATGTCAACATTGCACCTTCTTTTTCGACTTTTCTACGGTAAGACCTTATTGCGTTTCGACAAAACTACGTTTTTATATGATTTTGCATTTTTTCTCCATTGCGTATCGCGCTTTTAATTTTTGACTTTATTATTTTCGACATTTTTTCAGATTGAAAAAACTACGATTCGTTATAAATTGTTTTCGTCTGTGCCTATTATTTTCGATAATTTAGCCACGGTATCGGTAGTGTTTTGTATAAGAAACTGTTTGAGAAACATCGAGAACTTCTTTTGAATTGCACAAGACGTTGGTGGCCCACAAAATGTGTCATAATAGTTATAAGAATACAGATAAGTGGGTGGTCGTTCTACTCGTTTAACATATCAAACTTTAATGTACGAGTAATTAAACTTCTTATTGAAAATATAAATATTTAGCTGTGTCCAATCTAATATCTCACTGACTCGAATCAAATTGCAATTGATTCCTGTCCTGTCCTGTTCCGCCTGTCAATTTTTTGACATATTTGTTGTTTGTGATTCAATGCATAATGATGTTTTTTAATTGAAAAACTTAAGAAGTAATGTCATATAGGTTGATCTGTATAAAATCAAATAGACTTTCCTTTAGTGTTAAATTTTGTCATTAATTATTATTTTTTTTATTCTGAATCCATCTGTACTCAGCATGAAACAGTTTTGCTCTATCATGAATGATAACTTCATTTAGCCAATTGCAGAGAAGGCGTTTAAATATAACTTTTAACTGGAGTTCTTTAGATTGAAAAATATTCAATGCTGCACGGAACTTTACGTAGTGTGCATCGAAGTGTAGATAAACTTGTCTTTTTATAGCTTAGTTTCGTTTTAGTTTAGCAGTAAATCAAAGTTAACTGTGAACCCTTGCTGTTAGTGCGTGAAAATATAATAAACTCATAGCTAATTGTTTGCTAAAAAAATAACATCTCCTTAAAATTAGACAGGGTATCCCATTTAAAACGCTACACCCGGGATCTCTTGAAAACTGTTAAAAATTTTAAAAATGCCCAGACACATCGATTTTATTTACAAGGGGGACACTTTTTTGCCATTTTGCGACATCTCTATCAATCAACCCCTAGCGGGGGTGCTTCTCACATTTTGTTTTTGAATAAGAAAATCGGATCGAGTGATACCTCGTTGGAAAGGTCTGTCAATTCTTTATTTAGAACCAATTTTACTTTACATATTGAACGACTAGCTTTCGAGTTATTTGATTTAGAATTTTTTAAGTGAGCAATCTGAACTAACCGCATAATTTTACTTAGACCTGCACAACTGCATTATTATCGTTATAAGAATAACATAATTCATAAAATCATCCCCTTTCCCCCCTCTTTCCTTTAAATTTGAACATAACCTTGTTGAAAATCCTTTTCATAGAATGCACGCCGTTTGCTTTCTTCGCAATGTACTATATATTATTAGGAAATTAAAAAAACGCCGAATATGGAAAGTGGGTCTAGTGATACCTTGTTTTGAATCTCTCCTGATATCTTTACAACCGTGTGAAAATTTCGAAAACCCATACAGGGGTATACCCCTATATTTTAAATAGGGAAAGTGCGTCTAGTGATACCTTGTTTTGAAGTCCTTTTAAATGTCCTTACAACCGTGCAAAAATTTCAAAAATCTATCTATTAGTTTTTGAGATTTTTGCTTTCAAATTTCCAAGTTTAACATGGAATAATAAAACAAAAAATAAATCCGAAAAATCTAAAATTCTTTTAAAATTTTTATTTTATCACTCCATGTTAAATTTGAAAGTTTGAAGGCAATTATCTCAAAAACTAATAGATAGATTTTTGAAATTTTTGCACGGTTGTAAGGACATTTAAAAGGACTTCAAAACAAGGTATCACTAGATGCACTTTCCCTATTTAAAATATAGGGGTATACCCCTTTGAAGGGGATTCGTGCTACAAAAATTTCAAGATAACCAAAAAGTTTCCCCCTTGCAAACAAAATCGACGTGTTTCGGCGTTTTTTTAATTTCCTGATAATATTCGAGAAAATCCAGGTGGATTAAATTGGAACACCCCGTACATACGAGATGGTAGATCAAAATCAATTAAGCCTGGAAAATCACAGACACCAAAATATTATGAGCTCCCCTGTAACATAACCACCGTCACAAAAACTTGACCATTCGACTTTCATAATTTACCGAAGGGATATTTTAAAGTGGATTGTGCCAAAATAGCGTCGACAAAATAGCGCATTTCATTTTTTAAGGTTAAATTACCTAACAAAGTCGAATTGCCCTGTCCAGTCAAGGGGGACTAGGAGCCGAAGATGGTTAGGTTAGTATCCTAAGTTCAGTTGTTAAAAAAACTATCCTGATCTGGTCAGGAAATATTTAAGAAACACACTTGATTTACGTCCTGGAATTCAAATAGTTCGTGAAGGAATTCTTAATGAATTGATCATTTTGGGAAAGCGCATTTATTTAAAAAAATTTTGTAATTATTTTTTTTACAAATGACTACTTTTTGTGCCGTTGTGGGTTGCTCAAATAAGGAAGATAGACACAAAGTTCGATTAGTTTTACAAGACCAAAAAGAAAAATTATGGGCGCTCTTAGTGAAAAAGTTTGGTTAGATCATTTTAAAAAAGAAAATATATTGATTCCTACCTTAAATATGCCAGAATTTGTCCAAAATATGTTTTTTCAGATAAAAAATAAAGGCAATAATGCAATTATGCTGGGATTATACAAGATATAAAAATTAAAAATAAAATAAAAATTATTTCCTGTTTATACAGCCAAATAAAAATAACTTTTTAACATTGTTTTTGTAAAAGAAACGCTGGAAATGTATTTATGATTGAATCACTGACTTTTTGAAGTTATATTGCTTAAAAATGGAATTTTAAAGATTAAAAAAACATACAATTCTACAAAAAAACAACAAGATCACACACAACTGTTTTCAGATAAGAATAAACAAAAAGATAAAAGTTGAAAATTTTTTTATTTTAATTTTAATTTATATTTTTATCTGGTTCTGTATATAATCACCTACACAGTTTCTCATTGAGTTTAATTTTATTTTTATTTTATTTTATTCAAAAATAACATAAATCAATCAATCAATAAATTACCAAAAAATAATAAATGGATCCATGACAGATGTGATACCTTCCTAGCCTCTTAGCATTCAAGTGAAGCCATTATATACGAACCCTGAAAACAGTTTTTTGTAAATATCTCAGAAACTATAGCTCTTACAAAGTTTTTCGTTAAAACACAAATTATTGAGCAAAATGTAGTCTACTATATTCCGAAAACCGCATATTGATGCGTTGCTTCGTTAAAAAGTTTAATTTTCAAAAAACCGTCATTATCATTAATGGATTTTGACCAAAATCTAATCAGCTCGTTTATGAAAGTCGGTTTTGCGGCTTATGAACTATCGTGTTATGGACAGAAATAATATACACACACACACACATAGTGAGACATCACGACGATATTGCTAAGATATGTAAAAATCCACCAAAATAACATATTTTCGGCGTTGTCTGAAAAAAAGTTTCTCGTCAAAAATAACAGGTCTTTCTCTAGCCATTGCTACGCGGGCTAGGAAGGTAACACAACTATGCACTGGGGATAAACACTAAAATCGCAGGAAAAAATGCTTTGTTGGTCATCCACTCCTAAAAATAATAATGTTATCCTAAATGATCAATTGCTTGAAAAACAAAATAAAAAGATGGAACAAAGAAAGTCGTGCATTTTGGGTTTATTGATGGATTCCTCGACGCAAACTTTTAAGTGTTTCAGATATCTTGTTGATGGGAAGCTTTAGAATGACTCTGGTTCAAGTCATAAACAGACGTTAATTATGTATTTACACTTTTTGTCAACATTTTATAAATATTAAGTAGAGGTTAGGTTTTTTATATTCTATTTTTCAAAAACATTTATATACGTACCCGCTCTCCCCTATTAGATAGTTTAAGTGGTGCTACGTATTTTTACGTAAGCATGAGATTTGACAGTTACGCAAGCGCACTTCGTCACACCGTTGTCAAGGTCACGTTAGGAGCATACGTATTTACGTTAGCTTACGGCAGTCTGCGGACACCTTAACGTTATCAAAGAATAGAATTGGTTGATTGACCGATCGAAAAATGAGGCCTAGACGATAATTTCCGCTTCCAGTACAAACGATTCTTTGCAAATATAATCCTACTGTAGTTGACAAGACAAAAACAAAATTGTAACATCAAAAAAACACAGTGCCGAATTCCATATTCTCTGCTCTGCTATTAGTAGACTTGTTATGGTAACGTAAAAACATTCAACTTAAACTCAAATTTGGAACAAATCGTAGAGCGCTTAACGTGCAGTTTTACGTAAAAATACGTAGCACAACTTAAACTATCTATTAATTTTGTTTTTTTTTGTTAATTTTGCAGTGCTTGTAACAAGTGCGTGGCCAACTTCGATCACCACTGCAAGTGGCTGAACCACTGCATAGGCGGACGCAACTACGCTCCGTTCCTGATGTGCGTGTCCAGCGCCGTTGCCGCCGCCATCTTGATTTTCGCTTTGGCTGTCACGAATTTAGTTTACCACAAGAGTTTTGACCCGGATACCAGTCAGGGAGAGGATTGGGAGTTTGGCGGAAATAGCACAGAGGTTAGTAGGTATAGATAGATAGATAGATATTTATTCACCACATTCAATATACAATTCACTATATATATATATATATATATATATATATATATGGTATGTCAGTTACAATTTACTTTTTTTTTAACTAATGGTAGGAAAACTTTTAAAAATCCTTACATATCTTGATTAAGATAAGATTGTCATAATCGTTTTTATTGCGGGGCTTTGTTAAGCACCCATAGGAATAATAAAAATATTTGGTGATGTGCACGTGGTCGAAATCAAGGTCGTTTGGCGTCATCTTTGAAAATGGCCACCAAATAGCTAGATTTTTTGGTTAGGCTTATCTCCTTAACCAGGTCCTATTTTAATATTTTAAATCTCATTTTACCCCCTCCCAACACAGTTTTTGTTAAATTAAGTAGTTTTTCAGATACACCAAAAAATTTAATATTTCCAGGTCTGGATGCATCTTTTCAACACCCTCTCTAAGACAGTCTATAAACTTGAACCAAAGTTGAACTTCTCTATAAAGGGTCTAAGTCAATCATTTTATGTAACAAAACAGAAACCAAATGTTAAATAGATTGTAATTACAATAAAATAAGCTTGTATTATATTTAAATTATTTTGCAGGCTGTAAATGTACCTGAAAAACCACTTGATTTGGAGTAAGAAATTTAAAAAAAATAAATCGGACCACTGGGTACGCAGATACGGTTAAACAAGTTTAAAGCAGGTGTAAAAACCGTGTGTTTTCTTTACAAATAATTTGTTCACATACTAAGGGTCGGTTTATCAATAAAGGGTTACCCCATGAGTTAGGGATAACCATGGGTGAGAGTTGTGATCAGTGTTTATCCAACTGCTAACTCGAAGGTTATCCCAGGGTTATTTTGGTTGATTGTTCTCAAAGCATAACATTTTTGTTGTGTACTTCAATCTGAAAAGTGTTAAATAGGATGCACCGACATTTTTAGAACACCAACGGCGATACTTTGTATGGTGTGAGGCTGAGATGATGGTACTCCCCATAGACATGGAGATTTTTGCAATGGGAGCAGTCTACCAAGCAAAACTGAAATAAAGTTTTTAAGCACTTTCTGGTCAGCCAGGAAGCCTCTTGCTTTGCACAGGTTGTTTGTAAATCAGTTAAGTCGAGATAACAGTTTGATGTGCCAGAAACTAGTACCTACTATTTCTTGTTGATGTGTCTTGTTGTTATTTCTTCATTAATATGCCCAAGTTTAGAAAAGTTTGTTTGTTTCCTTATAAAGACATGACCTGTAACAATAAATGAAGGATTATTATCCAATACAGACATAACTCATATTTAGCATATCGTGAATTTGTGGTTTTTAGTATTTTTTGAATTTCAATTTTTGAAAGTTTTTTAAACATAAATTTGGACAGATCATGTTTGAGTGATCCTGACAAATTTTGCTACGAAAGACCAATAAGCTTGGAAAATCGTTGGGTCCCTAAAACTATTTACAGAACTTGTGAAGAATCACTAAGCCGCTGGTCCAATGGAAGTAAAAACGGTTTTAAGTTTACTTGTCTAATAATTTGGTATGAGCCTTTTAATTATATTAATAATTGTTATTTTTGTGTAGTCAAACGGTTTTAACGAGAACAAAAAGTCTACATGGAAATACCCAGACAAGACTTCTGAGATGATGTTCCAGTTGAACCTAATACGTTAGAGCATATATAGGGGGCATACACATGCATTCTTACACGCAATACTTGAAGGCAGGAACCCTATTTAATTCGTAATGTTCCTTTTTCGGGTAGACAGGATTTCGGTTACTGCGCATGCGTTTGTTTTGATGGTTTTGGAACATACTCCGATACGTCACTACATTATTTGACAATTGTAAAAAGTTTGGGGTTATGTCCATTATTTTTTTCTAAAAACTAGTTGATTGGGTGAAAATTTATCAAATTGTGGATTAAAATTATAGTTTTCCTAAAACTAATTTTGCAGATTTCTTGTGGCCACCATGAAGAGTGTTTAATGGAATTTATAAACCACTTTAACCCTCATTAACAAATTATGAAGAAAAATACAAGTAGTTACCTATGGAATGGCACTCTATTACTTCTCCAGGGGGTCGATTTTTGTAGATTAGACCTCGTTTTTAGCCAGCTAAAATTTTTAGTCATATAAAATTGGGCTGCATTGAGTTCAACTAGAACTGGCAAAATATCGTGGAAGGTTTCTGCTCAATATTTTGAACCAAAAAGGCCAAACAACCTTAGATATTAGTAAACACAACATTCTAGAGCTAATTTTCTTACGAATTTCATTCTATGAAGGAAACAAAATTCGTTTTCCTACACGAATTGTACGCCGAATTTATTTCTCAGTGTTCATACAAGTCAGTGATGGCGAGCCGCAGTGTTGTCAGTGTAGCTTGGTAGAATTCTTTCACTTATTTCAGAAAATCGAGTTCGCCGTGATTTTTATGACAGACAAGTATGAAGGAATTTTACAATAAACACATAGGATTTTTTTTAAATTATATTACTAGTTCTAAAAAAAATGATAAGTTGATTTCTCACACGTGCGGATATGGTGTTCTGTGGGGCAAATCACTATTCCAGAGAGGGGCTCCATTTCTTTTAACTACGCCCCTCACAAAAGACAAGAAGATTTGGATAGCAGACTTGGATAACCTGTCGTTCTACACGGTCTCGAAGCCTCACCTATAAAATCTCCTGATGATATAAGAAGAGAAACATAGTATATAAAGTTTTCCATCCCAGAGACGGGCTCCATTTCTTTTAAATATTTCCCTCACAAAAGACGAGAAGATATGGATAGTTCTGCATAGTCTCCAAGCCCCACTTATAAAATCTCCTGATGATATATGAAAAGAAAGATACCTACCTATAGTTAGTATACAAAGTTAAAATCATCATAAAAATTCCAAATAATGGATATGTATAGCAGGCTTAGGGAACATCCTTAAATTATGTAACACAAAAACGCATTTTCAAAAAAAAACACATTAAAAAAACATTGTGTGTAACGCAAAGCCAAACCTCCCTCCCTTGAGTGTTACATAATTTAAGGATATAGGCCCTTATAAGGAATATAACTGGGTCAATTTTTTTGAGGGGCTTAAATCAAATTTGGTAATAAAACATTTAAATAATATTGTGCTCTTAGGGTGGTTACATCGTTAGTTTACCAATTTTTAATAGGTGCTTATTTTGATATTTTAATTTGGCAGGGTTATCCTAGTTACACTCTCTCATTATAGGTATACTCTTTGCAATAAGGCTAGTCCTTTTGTTTAATCACCCCGTAATTCTGGTAACAAAACGCACGTGTATTCTTAATTCAGTTTTAAACCATAGGTTCCTAAGGTAACTGATAATGGACGCTGCAAAACTATTATCAGTTACCTTAAGGTTAATATAATCGGTCACCACCCTTTATAATAAGGGTGATGGATCGGTGTTTAAACTGTCAATTGTTTTGAAATTTCTGACTTTGAAACATTATCGCTTATTTTATATTTAAATTCTGATTCTGATTTGGAATAGTTTTTTGAGAAAAGTTTCTGTCCCAAAATGATTTTATGTAGTGAAAAATTTATGAACAATTGGGGTGCCCTGCCGCCAAAGTTTCTACATTGGAAGATTTTCAGTGCGACTGACCATAGAACTACAAACCATGAACAAACGATAAATTAGTGATTATTTAATTTTTTCAAAAATGTTATTTTCTACAATGTATTTTGAGTTGGATTTGAGCTAAGCTTTGCAATTTGTTTTGGTAAAAATTATTATTTAAAAATAGGATTAGGCCCTGTTTATATTATATTTTTTGTAAATTGAAGTTTTTAAATTACCTAAGCAAAATTACTTAATAAAAGTTAAATTAATATTATTTGTAGTTTCCACAAATAAACTTTAGATCGACTCATATTAATGTAGTACATATTCATTCCTTTGTTACAATAAGTATATAAGCCTTAATATTTTTTGAAATTAAAACAGTATTATATTATACTTTTAATAAAAAAGTTGTTCATATGAAAATCTCACATTTTTTATGGTGGACACATAGATCTTTAAAAAAAATAAAGTTCCTAACTGATTTAACTGCAGAGGCTTTGGGAATTTCAACAAAAACAGTATTGAGACAGACTCTTTGTGAGTGAATTAAAAAATATATTTTAAACACAATATTTAAACTAGAAATAGCTATATTGAGGGTATTACTAATTACTAAGTTTAAAATTTTAAACTAGAAATAGCTATATTGAGGGTATTACTAATTACTAAGTTTAAAATGTTGCAGTAGAACTGCTCATAGGATTAAGTTCAAATCAAAAGATGAAAATTATTATGCTATGCTTTATTTGTATGGTTTTGTAAACTTATTTGCTTAAAATAAAATAAAACCAATCGAAAAACTAAAAATCTAACTAAAAAACTAACTAGGCAAAAATAATTTATTCTCATCGTCCAAAAAACTCCATCTCGTGAACTGCCATCTTCAGTTATGACGAGAGGAACGACACCAATTTAGCTCATTTTCTCAGTCTTCTTGTTTTATAAATCTTTTTTAACAGTAGTTTTACAAACTTTTTGAATTAGTTTTTTAAAGGCGTTGTTTTGAAGGGCATCAAAGAGTCTTCATACTTTTTGTCATTACTGTGTTTCTTGAAATTCTGCTCTATAGTTATCACGGATGGGACTGAAGATCGAAAAAAGCGTGGAATTTTCGAATGAACAGTTTATCTTTGTCGCCAATTTTCTTGACTATTTTTCTGAGAATATGTGAATACTTCTAAATATCTACTTTACAAAATATTTTGACTACTTGACAAAAAATTTTTGTTTTGAAAGTTTACTTTCATTGTCAATTTAAGCTTTGACAGACAGACAGGCTTGCAACTGCCAACTGCAATCTGGGGCCAACAATGATTTTCGAAGCTATTTTCTGTCTTCTTTATAGCAGAAAAATAAAAAAGGATAGCAAAGGGACTTGGGGTATTGCAAGGACTATACTTATAGCTTTTTTAACTATAGACTATAGCAACCCCCACAACTAAAATCACTATTTATTGCTACAAGCCTGTGACATAGGTACCTATCCATTTTTTGTATTTTTTTGAATTTAACTTTGCATACGGATACTACCCATCAAGAATCATTGTTTCGACAGTGCTAGAATAAATTATTGTTTACTTGTATAATAATTTATAAGGGGACACACCTATTCAAATTTTTTTTGTTAATAAATTATTTACAAACCTTATGCAGTTGGTACTTTTTTTTAACTTTTATTGGGTCACTGAATAATGACTACCTATCCAGTCCTTTATATTAAATCAAAAACTTTTTTGATGATAAAAGAAAAAAAAAAATATTTTACATTTTTTGTAACATTTGAGTTAAAATAAGTTCTAATAAAAAATTATTTGAAATAATTTTTTTCTAAAACCTTTTCCTTGAACGAAAATTTGTTTAAAACCATTTTCTTTAAATGGAAATTTGTTCGAACAAACTTCTAATTGAAGAAAATGTTTTTAAACAATTTTCTGTATGAAGAAAATTTCATTGAATGATTATTATTATAAATATTTTTTAAATAAAAAGTTAATGAATTATTGATTTAGAATCTCAATAAGGTACTTTTTTTTTTATGTGTTTTTGGTGATTATAAAAATACTCTGCCAATATATATGGGTACCTATAAGCTACATGTGAGCTAATATAACTAAAAACTGAAATATATTTTATTCAACTTCAGACTCAATTACCTTTCGTTTGATACCACACAACCCATGTTTTGACTTAAACTCTAATTTTTGAAATCTACCCCCACCCTTTTTTTTAAACTAAAATGTATTTTGTTTAACTCCAGACTCAATTACCTTTCGTTTGAGATCACACACTACATATTTTCACTTAAACTCTAATTTTTGAAATTTGCTCCCACCTTTTTTTTTAAACTTAAATTTATTTTGTTTAACTACAGACTTATTACTTTTGGTATCACACACGCCATATACCCTTTTACGAGCCCTTTTATTTATCTTGTGATCAGTGGATTTTGTTCATTTTTAAATGGGACCATCCCTACCCAAGACCCACCACCTCAAATTTCATTAAAATCGGGCAAGCGGTTTTTGAGTTATACGCGTTGGTCGTTACAGACAGACGGCGCGACAAAAAACTTTCAAAATCATCTGAAACACAAAGATATATAAAAAATTTTGAAATCGGAGCAACTTTGTTTTTCTCGAAAAAATTAGGATCACCATCATAGCTCACACTACTATAGTATAGTAGTAGTGTGAACTAAAATAATTTTAAAATTAAGATTTTACAGTTTTTGTAACATTTGAGTAAAAATATGTTAAAATGGAAAATTCTTCGAAATCATTTTCCTTCTATGGAAATTTCTCCAAAAACATTATTGATTTAGAAATTTCATAAGGTATTTTTTTAAATTAAAATACTGACTAGTGCTTTATTTAAAATCAACAACTTTGTGTTTTTGGAGATTATAGAAAAATAGTTTTTAAAATTAGGATTTTACATTTTTTTAGAACATTATTATTATAACATAGGGGCATGCTTGAAGCATTTTTTGACATTTAAGTAAAAATATGTATGTAGTAGTTATTTTTGTTAACCCTCATAGAAAAAGTGGGTTGCAGAAATATCTTTAAAATTAATTTTATTGTTTAAATAAAAAATTGTACGAAATCATTTAGTCCTAAACATTTTCTTTGAACAGAAATTTGTTCAAAAACATTTTCAAGAAAATTTTATTATATAATTATCCTTCTGGAGAACTGAACAAAAAATGTTCTGTAAAACATGTACTCAAAATATGTAGCAGGCACATAGATAGCTTTTCTTTCTGGGGGGATACTCCCATATAGAAAGTGCTGTGCTGTAATTCCATGACGGTGCATGATGTTTTGGACAGGGTAGGCAGAAATGCTTGCCGGAGGCAAATCCACTGAATACAGAACATTTTAGTGGTGATGTGCCCAATTTTTGTCCAAGACACTAAAATTTCATGATAAACACTTGTTCAAGAAGGGGGGAAATGTCCCCCAGTGCCTCCCTTATCTATGTGCCTGGTACCTATTTCTCACAAACTATTATCAAACCGAACTTCACTTCATATATTGTTCAACTGTTTTTGTTTGTGGAAATGTAATCACTTTAATATATAATATTATTTTTGATAATAATTATTAAATATTTGATAATACATTGTATTCAATTTCACATTCACATAGTTACATTACTATAACAGAATAAATCATATGAGAGATTTGGGTGGCATATACTGGTCTGTGCTGGTCTTGAAGGATGTTTATTTGTCTGCAACAAGTTTTTTATTTGGACCAACATAGCAGATGATAGGGATTGCTTGCAACCTTGAGAAGTTTATCTTTGTTGCCTTGTAGACACATAAGTAACCTGTAACAAAAAAAATCCTATATTAAAAACCAATAATTTTCAAGAAGATGCAAATTTTCTAGCTCTGTATTTTTGAAAAGCCTGCCTTTAGAAATATTTCCAAGTGAAAAAAAAACATATTTTTGGCAAACGGTGCCCAAAGGGGCTTGTTAGCGAAATACTAGACAACACTAGACTAATACTCTTTGTTTGAAACTCGTAGACAATGATTGTGTAGAAATAAAATTTCGGACTTCCATTGTCTTTATTTATTTTAAAACACGACGTTTCGATTAGTAAGTATCTCTAACCGTTATCAAGTGTAAACTAAATTTTAAAGATTCTGTACAGCCCCCTCACAACCAACCTACCATAATCTGCCCTCCGTCCGATATCATAAGGACTGAAGATTTTTATTTAATGATATGACGTAACTTTTTAAAACTCACTTTTGCATTTGGGTAGGGAAATGTGTCCACGATCAGACATAACAGGTATTTTCCAAATAAACCAGATCACGTTTTTATTTTCCATAAGTAAAGGCTCAACGAAATCTTTATGGTGAAATATAAAAGATAGATCAGAGTGTCCTCTTCTCATACAAAAAATGTTTTTAAAAAGAAGACAAAATTCTGACCCGTTGTGGAACATGAGTTCCAAAGACAAGAGTTGCAACAATGTTTTAAGAAACTTGTAGGACTTAAATATGTGTTTCAAACTTATGTATGTACTATGTTTTACTTAGTACACAGTTTTTTTTTGTACTGAATTTCTAATTCAAATCGGATCATATAAAATTTTTTATTTATACAAGGTGTTTAAGTAATTGTAAGTCAAAAAGTTTATATAACATAGACACGCAAACGCTTAGTTTTCGAGATACAGGGTGTTAAAATTTCATATATTTTTTAGTATTTTGTTTACAGCTCGTGCAGTTTTTGAGATATGCAGCTCAAATTTAACACATATATTTAGCTGTTGTCATTACACTATAAGACATGCCAAACGATAGTAAAAATCTAGGTTATACTTTTTCAGGGCTCATGTCACCTTTTTCCTGGAATATTTTTTGTTGTAAGCCACTGGTAGATTTTAAAACAAGAAATAAAATCCTTGTTTCGTTCGCAAACTTTTTTGTCTCTTGCAATTTTTTCGCATCTCTAACCGTTTAAAAAAAAGCTTTTGCGCCAAAGACTGCTAGCATCAAAATAAAAAATGCTTCGGTATGGCATGGCGGCTATATCAAAATAAACAAAAAATATTATCTTGAAAACTAAGCGTTTGTAGACCTATGTTAATATGAACTTTGTGTCTTAAAATCACTCAAGAAATTTAATACTAAACTTATGTTATTGAACACCCTGTATATATGGGTCTGAGTGGAAGAGCGTGCTAAGCAAACGATTTTTTTTTCTAATAGTGCCTAATTTTTCTCAAATTTTTGTACGCGGCGACATTTTTTTCATTTAATATTTTCTGTAATGTGCACAATAAGGTTAGTGGGTGGGTGGGAGGGTTGAAGAAAGAAAATTCTTATTATTTGTATTTTTTTGCAATACTTATTTTAGGTACTAGCAGATGGAGCCCATCTTCAGTAAACTAATCTAGCCTACCTAAACTATATCACACTCGTCCCCCTTGTACGAGTTTCCTTATATCTTCCATTACTTAAATCTTTTTCCGATCTAAAAATTAAACCTATCGGATGAACGGACGGTGGTGCAATAGTCTAGGTACTAATTGTAGGCTAGGCTACAAATGTCCGCACTTTTTTTGCATTGCTTCGGTTAGGTTTATGACTTTTGACCTAATTAGTCCATTAAACAAGTGTTTACTACTTTAGACATTATTTTATACATATGAAAGATGACCGATAGTTTTAAATAGTAGACAAGTATTAGTAAACATAAATATTATTTTTCAAATTAAATCAAATTTTTATTTTATTATTAGTAAACATATTATTATTTTTCCGTACAAATTGTACATAAAGAATGGGGGTTAAGGAATAACTGTACTAAAACATTAATTAAAAGTGGTTTGGTTAGTTATTATTAAAAAAAACTTTAATTAAGTACCTGTTTGCATTTTCACGAATATAACAATATAACCATCAAAATGGAGTTATGTTTATTTTATATTTGGATTGCCTTAAGAGTTTGACTTTTGAGTAGTGATTAAATTTAAAATTTAACCGACTTTAAAGGAAAAAACAATTATACCCACATCCTAGCCAAAGCTATCAGGTAAAAACTATAAATAATCTAAAAATGCAGAATTATTTTTAAAAAGAGTATCGTTATATAAATCCAAGTGTGTGACATTCTCTTTAATTTTTTTTTTAATGACTGCCTTTTATATTAGTAGTTTTGTAACCGTGTAACCAAATTAAATATAAATGTTCCGTCAATTAAAACAAATAAATTGTATAGTTTTAGCGTATAGTAGCCATCTTGAATTTTAAAAAAAGCCGTATTAATCTTTATTTGCATTTACAGCCTTAAGGAAGGTATCGGTTTCTTATTCCAATTGATTAATAACTAACCTAAAAAAATAACAATAGCCGGCTTCGCTGGTTCGGCCTGACTTGCACATATCATAGCGTAAAAAAATCGCCTTAACAAGGGAGAATGGCTTATAAAACATGTATGCCAAATTTCATTAAAATTGGTTAAGTAGTATCTGAAATAAGCGATAAAAAACTCTCTACCTTTTGTATTGATATACTGATGTAAACGCAGTATTTTTTTAATTAAAAGAAAATATATAAATGCCTCTCAGCTTTTAATTGTCTGCTATCTTTATTTTATATTTGCGATCATTTTTGTTTAGTTGGATTGTAAAACTTATTTACTTTACATATATTTAAAATTTTTTAAAATCAGTACCTAGTCAAATATTTAGCTGCATTTTAAATATAAAATGTTTTTATAGGAAACCCGGTACATCGGTAGCTAAAATTTTGAGGATTTACTACCCCTTAATCTTGTAATACAACCGCTAAATTATAACAATTGGTCCCACTGTGCGATGACACGCAACGCTATTCATCGCGACTGCCAAGGGGTGCTGTGGAGTCTATACCGGCGGCGTTGCCGAGCTTCAGCTTAAATCTTGAGGCTAAAATTTTTTAGTCGGCCAAAACGATCGGAAGGTTAATATACAAAAATCGACCCCCAGGACATTTTTGCACAAACCGCACAGGTTTTACGTGAATTATTTCCCATTTTTCACAGAAACAAACATAATTTTACACGACAAACGCAAAACACCGCCAGAGGTAAATAAGCAACAAAGGTGGCCTTCCCCCACGGCAGCTGTATGTCTACATGACAAGACACACGCATGCGCAATTGAAAATTCGCGTCCGGGAATTTAAATTTGCCATTAGTTTCCAAAGCCAGCTATGAGGGCTTCACTTTTCGATTATTTGAACATGTATTTATATTATACCGTATTATATAATAATGAACATGTTTCATATGATTCCACAGATTTTCGTGAATTTGCAGGTCCAAGCACATCTGTTCGGATTTCATCCTCAATTTATTAACTAAATAAGTTAGAATTTTTTGTTTATTTTATTTCGTTTTATTATTTAAATTATAACTATAAAATTACGCCTAATAATATAAGAAACCTATATTTCCCGCGCCGCGACTTTTATTTAAATTTCTCGTGTATCCAATGAAAGGACTAGAGCGAGCACAGGAAGAGCCCTCTGGTGGCGAAGAAATGCAACGTAAAAAACGGCGCAAGAAAGTGCGCATGAAACTGGACCTGAGAAAAGAAGGTCAAGCTAACCGCGCGCGGAGTGAAAATAAAACTTCAACATTCCAAGAAAACTCCGTCTAAAAAGTGCCAAAACGTTCTCTAAACCCAACCCGCAGTTT
Organism: Aspidapion aeneum; assembly: GCA_963576565.1. NCBI lineage: Eukaryota > Metazoa > Arthropoda > Insecta > Coleoptera > Brentidae > Aspidapion > Aspidapion aeneum. The sequence continues at coordinate 102,935,636 of OY755043.1, forward strand.
GTTCGACTCAGCATATGGACATTACAAAACTGGTAAGTGTGAGCTCTGTCCTCGTTATTTTTTTCTATAATTAAAACGTTACGCAAATCTAAAATTGATACTTATCAGTTGGTAGTGGACCTATATGCTAGTTCATATTGGTCCTTCGCAGCCATAGATGCTCAAAATTTCTTTTAAAAAAATAAAGGTTTCTGCTAATTAAAAGCATTTTCTTTTACCCTAATTAAAATTATAGTACTATCTTTGTCCCACACATTGCTATAAATTTTTATTTAATTTTTATATTTTCGTCCAAATAAATTCAAGGCCGCGCTCGACGCCGGACAAAAACCATTTTTTGTGGGGAATTCCGAGTTGCAATTTTTTGTGGTATATTCCTATTTCTTAAGGTGTTTCCCAAGGAATTTGTAAACAAACAATCTAAGCTGGGGATTCCGTTTTTGTTTTGATATTTATAAACACTTTTTTATAGGGTGTTTCCCGAACGCTTTTATATACGTTTCTATTGGGTGTTTTAAAAATTAAAAGTCGCTTTTCTAGTTACCTATTTAAGCCGTTAAAATGGCTAACGTAGGAAAAATCAAACAGCATAAAGTCTTACGGACAATGGCCTGTAACCAAATGATAGAACTAAAAGCTCTTGCTGATCGTATTGGTGAAAATGAGCACACAAAAAGGCAGTTTAAGTCCATGTGCATTCATTACGATCAAATTGAATCAGATTTTCGCAAAAATCATCAAAGCCTTTTAACTTTACTCGCGCTTTCAGAGGTTGATGAAGTCTTAACCGAGGAAGAATCAGTACGCACACAGTTTCAATTTAATGCTTCTTATGTACGCGCTATTTTCGAAAATTTGGATGAAAGCCAAACGGGGTCAGAACCTCAAGGGGCGTCTTCTGCATCTCAGAGAAAATCATGCAATGTCAGACTCCCTAAGATTGAGATTCCGACCTTTTCAGGTGATCCAAAAACTTTTAGATATTTTCGAGACGTTTTTAAATCTCTTGTACACGAAAATTCTGATCTCGAAAATATTGAAAAATTTAACCACCTGCTTTCAGCCCTCTCAGGGCCACCTAAAGACCTGGTTCAGTGTACTCCTTTGGAAGCTGACCTATACTCAAACGCTTACCAATCATTAATGGATCGCTATGACGTCCCCAGACTTATAGCATTCGCGCATCTTAAAGCCATTGAAAACGCTCCTTACGTAACCAATTGCAAAGACGCAAAGTCACTTCGCACTCTAATTGATACTTTTTCTGAAAATCTATCTGCGCTAAAAAGCATGAAGTTTCCTGTAAATGAGTGGGACTTCCTTCTATTTTATATGTTATCTAAGCACTTAGATGATGATACTATAACTCGTTTTGAATTCGAAGAAAATAAAAACAGCAAAATTATCCCCAAATTTGATTCTCTAAAGATATTTGTTCTTAATCAATGCAACGCCCTAGACGCCATAGAGTTTTCTACATCAGTCAATTCGAAATCAAATTATTATTCTAACCCGCAATATAGAAAATCCAAACCGCCTGCGCAAGCAGTTCATAATTTCAGTCCAAAACCGCGATCAAATTCTTTCTTTACCGCACCAAGTGCCTCTCGCTCGACTCAAAATAACAATTTTGTTCAGAATCCATGCCCTTGCTGTGGTCATTCTGATCACACAATCTATAGATGCCAAGAATTTCATAATAAGTCTCCTCAAGATAGATTTAATTTTGTACGGCTTAAGGGTTGGTGTACCAACTGTTTGAGTCAAGGTCATCGCTATAAGGGGTGCAACTCTACCCATTTATGTCGTTTCTGCAACGATAAACACCACAGTCTTTTACATCATGACCGCACTAATCAAAATATTGATCACTCTTCGCACTCGCAATCTAGTCCGCCGCAAGCCACACCGCCAAACCAAACCACTCAGCAACCCCCATTTTGTGGAGTAAGTTCTATTCCTACCAACAACACCCTCTTATCAACCGCTATAGCTGAAATTTCTGACAAATATGGTAATTATCATAAAGTAAGGCTTCTTTTAGACAGTGGTTCTCAGCTAACATACATTTCTGAAAATTGTGTTAATAGACTCGGATTAAAAAGGTTCGATTGTTCTATGTCTATTTATGGCTTAGGACAAATGAGTCAACACACATCAAAAGGAGGTGTTTCATGCACTCTTAAACCTGTGGCAAAAGATAACCCTACTTTTTCGATAGACGCCATTGTAATGGCTGATCTTTGCCCAATGTTACCGATCGCTTCTTTCAAAAAACTTCTTGGCCGCATATTTCTCAGCTCAAGTTATCAGATTTAAATTGGCATAAAACATCACCTATTGACCTACTCATAGGTGCGAATCTTTACCCCTATATTCTCCAACAGGGTCGTTTGTCAGGCCAACCTCACGAACCTGTAGCTTTAGAAACTTCATTTGGCTGGGTTCTCTCGGGAAACATTGTGCCGTCCATAAAAAATGTTAGCTTTTCATATTTTACGCACTCTCAAAGTGACCCCTTGTCACTAGAAAGAACTATGCAAAAGTTCTGGGAGCTAGAAGAGTTGCCAAGTATCTCTTGTCTCTCTCCCGATGAAAAATTGTCTGAAGAAATATTCTCTAAAACGCATATTCGCACCGAATCTGGCCGTTACCAGGTTTCCTTACCATTTAAGAATAAGTCAGAACCGCAATTTCAAAGAGATGAATCCCGAATTCCCGCACTTCGTCGATATTTCATGCTAGAAAAAAGATTATTATCAAATCCAGATATCTACCAAAAATATATTGACTTAATTCAAGAATATATAGACTTGGATTATATCGAGGAAGTACCTAGTAATTCAAACCCCTCTACTTCTTACATAATTCCCCATCATTGCGTAACAAAGGGGGACTCTATACGCATAGTTTATGATGCTTCAATGAAAACTACTATTCAACATACATCCCTAAATGATACCTTATTAGTAGGTCAAAAACTCCAACATGACCTCGTAAAAATCTTATTAAATTTCCGTCTCTATCCTGTGGTTTTTACATGTGATATCAAAGGCATGTTTAATCAAATTCTAATCACACCACCTCATAGGGACTTTCAGCGCATATTATGGCGTTTTTCGCCAAACCAGCCACTAAAGGAATACCGCTGGAAAAGAATGATCTTCGGTCTGTCTAGTTCGCCATTTATTGCTAATAGAGTGATTGTTCAATTGGCTGAGGATGAAAAATCTAACTACCCCCGAGCATATGAAGTTCTAAAATCCTCAATTTATATTGACGACTGTGTCACAGGCTGTTTTTCACTTTCTGAAGCTAAGCTGGTCCGTGACGACCTTATAAATTGTCTAAAAACAGGTGGGTTTGACTTAAGAAAATTTAGCAGCAATAAATTATCTTTTTTGTCTGATCTTCCCGAGTCGCATATTCAATCAGGTTCTCTTAATTTTGACGATGATTCTGCTACAATAAAAATTCTGGGCCTTCGATGGCAACCATCTAGTGATGTTTTTCACTATTCTATTCAAACCTCAGATAATAATTTGACTTGCACAAAAAGGGCAATATTAAGCCTTCTCGCACGCATTTTTGATCCAATAGGATTTCTCGCTCCTGTTACTTTATTCGCAAAACTGATTATCCAAACTCTCTGGATGGAGGGTTTAGACTGGGACTCTATCCCCTCTGCTGAAACAGTAGAACGCTGGACAAAATTCAAAGAACAATTACCCGCTTTATCACAAATTGAAATTCCCCGCCAAATGACGCTTATCAGCACAAAAACTCAGTGCGATCTAATAGGTTTTTGTGACGCTTCACAGCGTGCAATTTCTTGCGTTACATATCTCCGATTTTTTGATAAAATTACAGGCATGTTTCAGACATTTTTTGTAATGGGCAAAAGCAAAGTAGCTCCTATTAAAAAACAGTTATCTATACCCAGGTTAGAGCTCGAAGCCGCATTGATGGTGACCCAACTTATTTCTTATGTCACTGAACTTTTTAAAGACAAGCTTCAAATTGAAAATATATATGTTTTTTCTGATTCAACCATTACCTTATATTGGATAAAAAGTCCTCCCTATAAATTTAAAACATTTGTTGCAAATCGAGTCTCCCGAATTCAAGAAATTCTCCCTCCTTCCATTTTTTTATCATGTAGTATCAGAATCGAATCCGCCGACTGTGCTTCGAGATCCCTTCTTCCGAATGAAATTTTAAACTGCAGTTTGTGGTTTAAGGGACCCCAATGGTTAAAAGGGTCTAAAGACGACTGGCCAAAATCTATAGATATTAAATTAGATAAGGAGCTAATCTCCTGTGAAGAAAAAAACTATCTCTCCTTCGCCGCCTTTGCGGAAGACCCTAATTGCTTCGAAAATTTAATAAACAAATTTTCTTCACTGACAAAAATTTTAAGAATCGTTACTTATATACTACGTTTTATCAAACTTTTACGCCGTAAGAAAAATCCATCAGACTCTAACTTACCTAAAATTATTACTCTTCAAGAGTTAGATAATTCTTTGTTCATGCTCATAAAATTCATCCAACACAAATCGTTTTCTGAAGATATTGCAAATCTTACCGCTAAAAGGCTGCCTGTTAAAAATCTTCGAAAACTAGGTGCTTTTCTAGATGAAAATGGTATCCTTCGCGTCGGCGGGCGCCTAGTCAATTCTAAATTACATTATGACCAAAAACATCCCGCTATTTTGCCGCGAGATCATCGCCTAACCACTCTTGTTATTGAATATTACCACAAGGTCTATCTGCATCCAGGAAAACACACCCTCCATTTTCTTCTTTTACAGCGTTTCTGGATTTTGTCTGCGCGACGCTCAATAAACTCAGTAGTTGCAAACTGCAGAAATTGTTGGATTCTTAAACCCAGGCCCTATGAGCCTGGTCCCATGGGTAACTTACCTACTCTTCGCGTATCTCAAATCAAACCTTTCAGTGTCGTGGTATAGACTACGCAGGCTTTTTACGACAGCTCTATCAAAAACCCGGCAATCCCAAGACTTCAAAGTCTTATGTCTGCATTTTTAAATGTTTTGCAACCACTGCAACTCACCTAGAAATAGTCTCGGATCTTACTTGTGAAGCTTTCTTGGCAGCACTACGAAGATTCACTTCGCGTCGTGGTAAAATTTGCAAAATATTCTCCGATAATGCAACTTGCTTTACGGCTGCGGAAAAACAGCTGCGAGATATGTTCAAAACCTCAGTCGAATCCCAACATATCGAATGGCATTTCCAGCCACCTTCTGCACCCCATTTTTCAGGCTTGGCAGAAGCAGGGGTGAAATCTTTTAAGACCCATCTCCATAGGATTATCGGCGAACAAATTTTAACATTTGAGGAGCTTTATACTGTCATTGTGCAGATTGAGGCTCTTCTGAACAGTAGACCGCTTTGTCAAGTCTCTACAGACCCTCACGACTTTTCAGTGCTTACGCCTGGCACTTCTTGACCCTCGAACCTCTTTCTGCTTTACCCGATCATGATTTAACGCATCTTAAATTAAACCGCTTAGATAGGTGGCAGATGTTGCAGCGAATGCACCAGGACTTTTGGTCAAGGTGGAAAAACGAGTACCTGAACACATTACAACAAAAGGGCAAGTGGTTAGAACCTTCTTCTCCTTTACCCGAAGTTGGAACTCTAGTGCTAATTAAAGCAGATAATATTCGACCTTCTAACTGGCCATTAGGCCGAATTTCCGCGTTACATCCTGGCAAGGATAACATTTGTCGTGTAGCGACTGTGGTAACTAGTCTAGGGACTTTTAAGAGACCCCTAGTAAAATTATGCCCGCTACCCTTTGCAAAATCTGAATGAAAGAAATTACTTTCTTTGGGGGTGGAGCATGTTCGGATTTCATCCTCAATTTATTAGCTAAATAAGTTAGAATTTTTGTTATTTTATTTCGTTTTATTATTTAAATTATAACTATAAAATTACGCCTAATAATATAAGAAACCTATATTTCCCGCGCCGCGACTTTTATTTAAATTTCTCGTGTATCCAATGAAAGGACTAGAGCGAGCACAGGAAGAGCCCTCTGGTGGCGAAGAAATGCAACGTAAAAACGGCGCAAGAAAGTGCGCATGAAACTGGACTTGAGAAAAGAAGGTCAAGCTAACCGCGCGCGGAGTGAAAATAAAACTTCAACATTCCAAGAAAACTCCGTCTAAAAAGTGCCAAAACGTTCTCTAAACCCAACCGCAGTTTGTTCGACTCAGCATATGGACATTACAAAACTGGTAAGTGTGAGCTCTGTCCTCGTTATTTTTTTCTATAATTAAAACGTTACGCAAATCTAAAATTGATACTTATCAGTTGGTAGTGGACCTATATGCTAGTTCAACATCATTAAACCAGTTTAGTCAGGGTAAGCTAAATGATCTTATAAGGGACTTAAATTTATCCAAGCAGGGTTCTGAACGATTGGCGCCCGGACTAAAAGAAAAGGAGTGTTTAAAAAGTGACGTTTTACCATTAAAAAAGACCAAAAATCTTCTGAAATTTTTGAAGAAGACAATGATTTGGTATTCTCCACAATTGTTGAAAGTCTTCTATTGCAAATTGGTTTGCCAGTAAAATATAAACCAGAAGATTGGCGTCTTTTCATTGATACCTCGTAAAAAGCTTAAAATGTGTTTTTCTACGCAATAGAAATGAGTATGCATTCGCACCAATTAATTTAACGATATTAGGCTAAAATATGAAAATATGGAAATTGTGCTGAACAAAATTAAATATTATGTCCATCAATAACAGATCTGTGTACACCTTAAAATGGTAAATTTTTTAATTGGACAGCAGAGTGGATATACTAAATTTTCGTGTTTTATATGTCTGTGGGAAAGTTGGGCCCAACATGAACATTGGATACGTACAGATTGGACTTTAAGAGAAAACTTGGTTGTTGGCAAAGCTAATATTAGCAATGAAGCCCTAATTTATATAGCTAAAATACTGCTGCCCCCACTTCACATTAAACTCGGTTTAATGAAACAATTTACTAAAGCCTTAGACAGAGAAAGAGCCTGTTTTAAGTATATTTGTATAATTTTTTAAAACTTAAAAGCTGGAATTTTTATGGTTTAAAATACAAGAACTTCTAAGAGATCCAGAATTTCTGAACTCAATGAATCTTGTGGTACATTCAGTATGGAAGAGTTTTACCGCTGTTGTTGAAAACTTCTTGGGACACCACTAATCATCACATTATATTGATTTAGTGAAAGAATTGCTAATAATCTTTAAACATTTAGGTGCGATATGAGTATCAAGGTAGATCTTAACTTGAGAGTTTTTCGAAAATATTTAAAGCATTTTCTCTTACATTTTAAATATTTGGTTATTAGTGACAACAGTAATAAATGTTATTTTAGGTACATTTTCTTACAGCCACTTAGACAAATTTCCAGATAATCTTGTTGAATATAGTGAAGAGTGGGGAGAACGATTTCACCAAGATATTAAAACAATGGAAGAGCGCTCTCAAGGTCGATGGGACACACACAAGCGGTTAAAAAAAACCAAACGGCTGAAGTCAAGAGACGAGTAAGATTGGCTTGGGCAGCATTCGGTAAATCATGCTAAATATTAAAAAATAAAAATATCCTCAGTACCTCAAAACGAAAGTGTATAACCAATATATCCTTTCTATACATACCTATGTTATATGTAAAGCTAACAGATAGAAAATGGATAAGAAATAAAACAAAAGTAAGGGATGTCAGAGGAGAAGTAGCAAAATTAAATGGAAATTTATCGGTCAAAATATCAAACAGAAAGAAGAATGAAAATGTATTGTACCTTCGTAAAATAAAAGAAGTGCCCAAATGCGGGAGCTAGATGGATGGATAGGGCGACAGACAGAGAAGAATGGAAGATATTAGGGGAGGCCTATGTCCAAAGATGGATCGCAGAAGGCTAAATAGATAGAAATTGATAGGATTCTATTACTATTTTAAAGTAAATTATCTTCAGTAGTGTTAGCTTTGAAAAAAGACTCCAAAGAATTTTTTGTAGAAAATTTATGGATAACACAATACAATTGTGAAACCTTTTTTTTTATTTGAGCCTTTATTCAGATGTTATTCAACGAAGTAGCTTTAAAAGAAGAAACTCATATATTTGTAATTCTTTAACGTTATTGCTACTCCTAAAATAGAACATTTTCTATTTATAAATCATATGGATTTAAAAAATCAATTTGCTATAAAACATACTTTTACAACCCAAGAAATTTATAAAGGTTTAATAGCGGTTTGTCACGAAAGGTCCGTGGGACTAGCATCCTTTTTGACCCTTTTGACTAGAATTGCTTTTACGAAAACATATGTTTGTCTTTGTCATAGAAATAGGTCTCGCGATAGTCTTTACGCTATTGGATTTTCTATAAAATAATATTTTATTCTCTCATTTTTCAAGTCCTACCTACGCATTAACAATAAAGTTTAAAGAACATAATAAATGGTTAAAAATAGCAAAATATAAAGTCATGGCTTGAGATTTGAACAAAAATACTAAAACAAAAAACACTGCAATTTCATGGACATTTATAAACATTTATAAAGGTCCTTCAAACAATAGAAACTTATTGCAGGCTGGCAGTTGATCTTTCAAAATTGACATACCAAAGTCGTTTATTTCTCTATAATTCGACAGTATATATTTCGGTTGGTATAGTAAACAAAATTCTTATGTTGAAAGATTAGCTATCATATTCCAATGCAAAAGTGTTAAAATACGGCCTAACACTATTATTGCATGGCTTTATTCCAATAATTCCGTAATAATTGTTATTGCCGCTTCTCTAACTTCTCTTAAAAATGGTGAATTTCCTTTGCTTCCTTAAACTGTTTAAACTTAATGTAATTACGCAATTTTTATTTTTGGGGTTTTTAAAGCACTTACCCTAAAAAAGTTTACCCAGCAATTCAACTCATTCAACCTGATAATTCATACATACGTAGGTATTATGACACAGACCCTTTTATATCTAAATCCAAATCGACCGTCTAGTCGTAGTAGAAGTGGGGAGGCAATTTTCGGTCTAGCGACTGGGCACACGGCGCGCCTTTTTGTATACTTGGATTTTCTTTCTCTAGGAGGACTTAAATTTGCCTAGTACTTTTTCTCCAGGGCCATCATTATACGACGTAGCAAGTATACACAGTGGTCCTACAATTTTACACCCCGTCTGAAAGGTGATCCTGCTACATGTTAGACTTGCATATATCTCACATCACTATCGTCCCAGCAGAACTTGGTTATAGGCGATAGATTTATTTCGTTTTCAGTGCAACAGTCGCGGTCGTCGTGAGTTAATGAAATATTTGCTGGTGTCATCCTGGTACTGATTATAGCAGGCTCAAGGGTTATTAATCCTGGCTCTTCGGCTGCGTGTCGGCTCCTGGACTAGACCTGCATATATTCTCGATGTTTGGGGTGCGCCCAAGATAGTTTGGGGGGGGGGACGAGACCCCATAAAGCCGTATTTTATGCCATTTTATGTTTGTATTCATGAAATATGTAGAAAATATCTAAAAAAATTTTAGGTTCGCCCCTCCTCCAAATATACGCCACTGTGCGAAGCAATCAGCCTTGTTTTTTACTACGGGACTACCCTGCCGCCTAAATCTGCCGTCTAAGAACACAAGTTATTTTTTTTTATCAAACCATATCTAAAAAATTAAGAACATCTAAAATTGTTCTAAGAAATTATCTATTTGACAAACAATTTCTTAATTAATGATTTTTAGTTTTGATATTTAAATTTTATTATTACTTGAACTAACTAATCCGTAAAACTCAGGTGATTTGCATGCCTTTGGCTCAACGCCGAACAAAATGGCTTTCAAAAGGTATTTAGTTTAAAGAGTAGGAACTTATTGCGACAATAGTACCGGGCAGTTCTCCATTGAAAACTAACAGTTGATCTTGTAAAATTTACATAAAAAGTTGAATTTATAAATCCAGAAATTTATTTTCCTCTAATAAAGGCAAGTATTAATTCCGGTTCTTATAATACACAAAGGCCTAATTTTGAAAAAAGACAGCTGTTTTTATAATATGAAACTGTCTAAATATTGCCTGCCACTATTACTACCTGGCTTTATTGCAATAAATCCCAAATTTTTTTAATAGGTACTTACCATTTTATAGTTTTTGGTAAGAAACTTTTGTTGTACATGGTGGCGGCTTTAAATGCCTCTATAGCAACACGACGGTACGAGAGTAATACCCAACTATATATGATGGCAATTTTACATGTAAGAATTACAGGATGTAAATATCTCTGGACAGGTTTATATTGCAACCCTATTTTGCACAAGCGAGAGTTGCAGCAGTGGTGCATTGGCGCATCGAACACACATACAAGCAAAGTTTACACAATTAAAATATAAGTTGCTGCACTTGAGCCGGCGGCCGACATCAAACGCCAAATCGCAAACCTGTTCTGCAGTTACGACCTGCGACAGTCTACGCCGGCACGCGTTTGATCTCTATATTTCCATTGATTTTTGACAAGTGCAGCAACTTATATTTTAATTATGTTAAATTTGACATAAGTGAGTTAAAGAATCTCGGTTGCTACAATGGCGGGTTCGAACCCCATCGGTTGCAGAGGTCACGTGCGGCAGACATTTGTAGGATTTCCTGGGGAGTCTAAAATATAATTTAGTCCTACTTCTTCATTCACGCCGGTAACCAGGCCGAATGAGGTTGCATGTCTCGTCAAGGCGGTCTTTGTTACATACTCCTTCAGTCGGTAGGCATTTCTAGGCGTTCTGATAGACGACCTTAGTGTAGGCGAAAAACGCAAGGTTTCCAAATAAAAAAAAAGAAGAGACCGTTTTTTTATAAGATTTCGAATGGGGTAGCACAAGTAGGGTTGTCCCTTCGGAAAAAAAAGTTATATAAGAGAAGATATATAGCTTGTCATGCGCCAGAAAGAAAGCTTGTAAAAAAACTGACGTGTTTTTGTTTTAAAATTTTAAATTTTAAAATTGTAGCAACGATTTAAAATTTATCTCAGAATTTTCCACAGCTTTTTCATCTAAAACCCCATTTGTATTTTCCATTATCTTCCATCTATCATGTTATTTTGTAAATCGCTGACTGGAGAGAGTTTGTGGACTCATATAATGCATCACTTACGCTATAAACCCCAGATATTATGTTACGAAAATATTTTTGACGTGCAATCTTATTACAGTTCCGTCTTTCGTTAAGGGTTTATCCGAGAAATGAAGAAATATTTTTTAGTTGCTGTTTTCAGTAGTAGGGCTTTTATCTATGCCGTTCAAGCGGGTCTATTGTGCATACGTTCCAAATCTATCTATAAGTTTAACTAAGGTATCCATTTTTCTTTTTCTTAACCTAGTTCCCTATGCCCTCCGCGTTATTATCCAATTGAATTGCCACACACGCTGCATACAAGTAGCGTAAAGCTCCTAATCCATTCTTTGGGAAATTTGGTGCATAGAAGAGAGTGGGGCTTAGTGAATAGTAACCATTAGACAGTGGTCATTTGGGTTTTATTTTTTGTGTACATAGTATTCTTGTAGCCTATTGTATTTATATTTAAACAACCACACTTTTTTTGTCCTATATAAGCCAACGGCGACTCCGAAGTCAGCGAAGTGTAAACAGTAGACCGACGCTTTTACACCCGAGGGAATGGCTCGGTATTTCCTTTTGGTGTACAGGTTAAGGGAAACACCAGTAAATACTTGGGAAGTACTGAGAAATATACTAGGAAATACCAGGAAGTGCTTGGGAAATACTAGGAAATACCATTGAAATTTAAGGAAATAGTGGGAAATACCAGGATATATCTCAGGAAATAAGGACTCGTTGAGTAAATACACTAAGTAATACGTAACAGGGTATTTTTAAGATATGTAGTGCTTCTTTCAGCTCTTACTTAAAAACATGGACATAATGGGTGTCAAAGTAAAAAAATCGTTCTTAATACCTAATCGTTTAGTCAACTATTTGTAGTGTCAAGAGGCGAAAATGTCACTACATTACATATTAAAATTAATTAATTAAAATATTATTACTAAATATTTTTCAATTTTGGTATCTTTCTTTATTAAATAATTACAAACACAAATTACTCTTTTAGATTTATTTTGGATCTTGATTTGTTTTAGAGATAAACACAACTAGCAAGTTAATAAACAGCATTGTCCGCCATTTTAATTTAGCTGTGGATTATTTTTTTAGGTTTCAGTAAAAATTATTATCAGCGACCTTAAACATCCCAAAGTTCCGTATTTGATACATTCGGAACCGAACCAAAAACACCCCAAAATTTCAAATTCGATATTTTTTGGTTCATAAATGGAAAAACCGCCATTTTGGTTCATGGAGTCAAAAATCTTAATCAGCGACCTAAAACACTATAAAATATTTATTAGCGCGATGAGATTAAGAACTCTTTCTATACCGTCGTGCAATTGGAGCAGGAGCGGGTCTATTTGTGCCTACGTTGCAAATCTACTGAGTTTGACTAAGATAGTCAGTTTTATTTTTTCTTACCTAGTTTATAGAAAAACTCCGTGGAAAATTTTTAAATTTAAAACTTTGTATAATATAAAACTATACCGTATGCTCTCCGCGTTATAATCCAATTAAATTGCCACACACGCATAAGAAGCTTAAAACTCCTTATCCAATCTAGGAGAGAGTTGTGCAACATATATAATTCTTTTGCAACCTTTTTCTGTCCTATATAAGCTTCTAACGAGAACTACTTGTCAAAAATAATTAAAATGGCAAAAGGGCAATATCTATATGACTCGAAGCCAAAGATATCATTCAAGGCAAAATTCAGTGAACATGAAAAAATGTGAGAATGAACTGTTTATTTATTCCCTTATTTTTATTACACATAAACCAGAAAAATATTTACGGACTTTTTTATTATTGCGGCATCCCTCTTTTTTCCTTTTATCGTTCCCTTTTGTGCTATTTTTCCACTTTCCTGCCGGTTTCGTATGCTGAGTAGCGGTAGCGACCGACAACATACTGTAGAGCAATGAGTATATATAATACGAAACACAAAGGATGTTGTGCGAAGTTATTTCAAAAGACTTCAATAAGAGAAACTTCAGAAAGTAGGGCAAGTTTACGACAGTGGCATCGCAAAAATTATCAAATTCAAATTACCTTTAAAAGTAGGGGAGAACGGGGCTGGTTGGCTCGAGGGTAGGTTAGCGCACCGTCATTTTGATGCACTTTCCGCCAATCAGGTAACGTCGCTTCTTTCGTGCTAATATTTGATCGGCAGCAGACATCGCATACAAAATTTGGCTGTGATCGCAGAGCTCGATAAAAAGTGAGGCAACTTTTCGATGCCAAAAGTTAAAAAAAAAACGTGTCTAGTTTTTAGTTAATTTCGCCAATTAAGCAACAGGAATTTGATTGCTATTACTTTTATAGAGACATAGTATAGTGTTAACTGATTTTCAGTACCTTTGGATTTATTTTGCCTCTTAAGTTTTTTGTAGGAATTTTTGAAATGTCAAAATACCAAGCGGGGAAGGTTAACGCAAAAAAAGGAGGTTGATTGGCGCTGCGGCCACCTGCCTCGTTGGTCGGAAAAATAGGCAAACACCACTTTCTAGTGTGGTAATGGATTTACCCAGAGATTTTCCCGCATTCAGATTTTTTTTAATGTCCTTGCCTATTTACTCGAACTCTGCTCCGCGGATGTCGCGTGTGGTTAAATACTACTTCCCGCACTAACTAGCTAGGATAACAAGTATTTCCTATAATTGCAATGAAAAATATTAAAAACTATTTGGTAGTAATCTTAAAGATAAAAGAAAATCATGTTGACAAACTTTTTTTACTTTTGTTTAATCTTTTTTCTTAAAATTCCATCTCCTAACGGGGACTGAATATAATCAGGGCAACCCGAAACTTATTTGCCGCAACTCTCTAAACGGTCGATTCGCCGTCATGCCGCACCATTCTCCTAAATTCTTAAGAACGTCCTCTTCTTCTTCCTTGCTTTCTTTTGCCTTTAATTTTTACATATTATATTCTGTAGTAGCTTATTTGGGGCCTTTTATTACGTGATCAAACTTTTTCTTTTTCAGAGTCCAACTAATTCTTCTTTATTTTGAATCGTCTACATCATGTTCTTGCTGCAGATGAATTTCTTAATTTTTACGAAAGTATTTCTCGCTATCTCAATTCTTAGTCTAATTTCCTGAGGTTGATCGGGTTGATCTACGTGCAGTTTACCTATTATGCAAGCATTTAGGAATTGATATGCTGCAGCTAAGTGCATGGTATTATCTTTAAAACCAGAGTGACAAATATATATTTTATAAAAACTACTCCAAACTACCAAGCCCCGCTCTCCCCTATACAAACATTTTGATAGCATCCTATTGATCAAGCTAGACTAATTCCTCACAGGTTAGTTTAGGTTAGGTCTCGATAGGTTGGTCGAGACGTCTTAAGGAGGCTACAAACGTTTATTCAAGCGCGGATCTGGGTCAAAATCTAGTGGGGGGGGGAATAGTCGACGAAAAAATGATTTGTAATAAAAATTTTTTTTAAGGGGTCAATTCTCCTGTTTTCACTTAATTATTACCAAAATGTGGATATTTTTTTTAGAGAGGTAACTACCACGTTTCCTCCCCCCCCCTTAAATCCGCGCTTGCGTTTATGCCTACTTCTGCAAGAATAATTGTACACAGGGTCGTACCTAGAATCTTTTTTTCACATGGGGAGGGGGTTCAATTTGGTTTGGTTTGTACACTACTTTATGATACGTACACACAACTCAGTGGTACACACCGCTTTAGAAACGTGTCTTTTGAATAAGTAATGTTTTAAGTCTGGCAAGTAGACCCAACGCTGAGCCCTTTTTGTTTTCTTATTCGTCGAACCTCCTCATCCAGCAAATATAGGAGAAGGTGTCTGACCATCTCATAAAGTGTTTTTAGAAGAAGAAAGATCAGACACTTATACTATAATAATAATAAAAATAAATGAACTTTAAAACTAGAAATGTAAATTAAAAACTATTGATTATGCAATCAAATAAAATATTTAGTATAGCAGATGGTAAATTCGTTAGTAGCTATAACTAGCTATACAAATAAAATATTTAGAAGCTAGCACTTAAATATCCCTAATTTATATCCATATATGACATTTAAACTTTAAAATTTCCATCATGTTTAGCAGTAGGTATTTGAAGGCTTATTAATTTTTTTTTATTTTTATTTTTTTATTTAGTCGGTTTAGAACGTTTTTCTACGTTGCCCGACGCCTATTCTCCACCTCCTTCGATCCTGACAATCATCTTCTGTCAGATTTTTTTGACTCTGATCTTTGGATTGACTGTTGCCATTCTAGTTTAGGACGCCCTCTTTTTCTGCGCCCTATTGGTTGCCATTCTAGGACCTGCTTTGGTAATCTTTCGTCGTTCATCCGTTGTACATGGCCGTACCATATCAGTTGTCTTTTAGTGATGTCATCCGTTATGCTTTCTTCGATTCCCATTCTTTCTTTTATGATCTCATTTCTTATGTAATCTCTTCTAGATATTCTCATTGATCTTCTTATTGCATCCATTTCGACACTTTCCATTTTTGTTTTGTATTTTTCTGTTACGCGACAAGTCTCTATTCCATACAACAGCGTGCTTTTCACCATTGTTTCATATATGTTAAATTTTACATTCTTTTTTATCTCTCTGCTCCATAAAATACTGTTAAGACATCCAATAACCTTTTTTGCTTTTACTATTCTTTTTTCCAGTTCTTTACAGTCTGTTCCTGTCTTATCAAATGTGACACTCAAGTATACATACTCATTGCATGGAGATATTACTTGTCCATTGTCTAGTTCTAACTCACTGGATTCGTTTCCAATACATAAGTACTGTGTCTTGTCCACGTTCACTGTTAATCCCCACTTTTGGTTTTCTTCCATTAACTTTCTCATCATATACTCCATATCCTCTTTATCATTAGCTACAATTACTTGGTCGTCAGCAAACTGTAGTGTGTATATGGTAAATCGGTCGTTAAGTTGTATTCCCATCCCGTGCACTTTCAGTTTCCAGTTTTTTAGAGCTACTGCAATATATATTTTAAAAAGAGTTGGAGAAATACAACATCCCTGTCTTAAGCCTTTTGTTACCAGGAATTCTTTTGAAAGTCGATTTCTAATTTTAATTTTAGATTTTGACCCTTTGTATAGTTCTTTTATCGCTTTTATGTATGTATGATTGATATAAGTCTGCTCTAGCACTGTCCATAGTTTTTCTACTGGAACGGTATCATATGCTTTTTGTAGGTCCACAAAGGTAACATAAGTCTCTATATTTCTGGCGCTCCTTTTCTCAATTACTTGTTTAAGACAAAAAACATTATCACTACAATATCTGTCTGCACGAAACCCACTTTGCTCTTCTTCTTCTTGTTCATGAAAATCCTTCTCTATTAGATCTCTAAGAATCCTACCGTACAATCTACTGAGAGTACTGGTTACTGAAATTCCTCTGTAATTGTTGCAATCCAGCTTGTTTCCTTTTTTGTGTATTGAGGATATGAATGCAATTTTCCAATCATCAGGTACTGGATGTCCGTTTATGCATTGATTGATAATATATGTGAGATTTTCGATTAGTTTCTCTGATCCATATTTGAGCATTTCAGCATATATTCCTCCAGGTCCGCCAGCTTTTCCGGATTTAAGCTTTTTAATACTATTTTTTATCATTTCTTTTTCGATGATTACTTCCTCTCCGTGTACTTCTATGTCTCTCCTCGGAGAGGCTGCCAGATATTCGGGTCTCGTTTCCTGCAGCAGTCCCTTGTAGTGTTCTGTCCATTGTTCTGGTTTGATGATCTGGATGTTTACTTTTTCTTTTGTTGGGTTTTTTACTGTAGAAATGAATTTCCATACTTCAGAACTCTGCCTACCTCCTACGTGTATATTGATATCGTGGCATTTGCGCTCGAACAGTTAATTTTTTTCTGTGCGTATCAAATTTCTTAGCTGTCTTCTGGTTTCCCTGTAGATTTCTAGGTCTCTTTGTTCTTTAGTGCTGAGCCATTTCAAGTATGTGCGTTTTTTCTCTTTGACCATTTCCTGTATTTTCTCCGTCCACCACATCTTCCTATTATTTCTATTATCTTGGTATCCAACAGCTTCGTTGCTTGCTTCCTTCAAGCTTTTTATAATGTTTGTATATATCTCTTCAAATGAGTGATTTGTGTTTATTAATTTTTGATCTAATCGGTTCTGATACAATCTTTGAGTACTTTCGATTTCTAGACTTCTAAAGTTGTATTTTTGGTTGTCTTCGATGCACTCTAGGTTTTCATTTTCTCTTATACTTTCGTCCTTATTTGTTTTTCTTAAAGGGAATAATATTTTTGCTTTTACCAGATGGTGGTCAGATCCACAGGTAACACCACGAAGTGCTCGCACATCATACCACTTTAATTGCGAGTGTTGTCCACCTATAGCATAATCAATGATTGATTTAAGATTTCTTGTTGGCTGAATCCAGGTATATCGATGAATATCCTTATGTTTAAAAAAACCATTATTTATTTTTAGGTTGTGGGTTTCACACAATTGCATCAGTCTTAAGCCATTATCATTTGTTACTTCCTCTCCAAATGGTCCTATCACTTTGCTCTGGGTTTGTCTACCAGTTCGGCTATTAAAATCGCCAAGCATAATTATTTCTCTGGTATTACCGATTTTGGTGATAGTCTCATCAAGTTGGTCAAAGAACAGTTGTTTTGTAGCTACTTTTTCGTCACTCGAAGTATGTTTTCACTAATGCAATCGTAGTCGGTAATCTTATTTTTTAGGTTTTTCTTTATTAATAAGGATACCCCTCTGGCTGCTCTTCTTTCTTTTGGGACTCCAGTGAATATATGGACGAAATTGCCGACACTATTCGTACCTGTTCATACCTTTTTTGTCTCTGTAAGTGCAATGATATCGATCTTACAATTCTGCACTTCGGTTGCAATAAGGTCCAATTTTTGATTCACTCCCTGTACGTTCCATGTAGCTATATTCATAGTCCTTTGTCTTTGCTTTTTTCGTCTTTGAGAATTTCCATCTATTGCTCCGAGGCTTTGTTTAGGCTTTTTGGTAATTGCTTTGTTTTACAAGTATTAGAGAACCAGTCTAATGCCTCAACCCCCTACTTGGAGGGCCAGGATTTTTAATCAAGGTTTTTCTCCTCTAGCCTTTGACGAGCCAACGCCATACTGTAAGGCAACAGCTGTCTTTTATACTATCCCTAAAAGAAAGGGTTGCCACCTACGCTATGATCACCGTACCGAGGTCCATTCTCTCCGCCTTTCATATCGATGTGGTCTTCTCCCGTAACCCTGGGAAAGGAACCCTAGACAGGTGCTAACTCTCCGGGTCGGAGAGTACCTGGAATCTACGGAGGGCAGGGGTCGATTCATTTCCCCTGATAGACATCTGACGAGGTCTACCCGTACCTTAGTCTACCAGTCTGATTCATACATGTCGTATTTTCAATAGGTAAATATTGTGAGGGTCATTGTTTTCGTAAGGCAGAATCATCAACAAGTCAGTCAAAAATGGTATAAAAAATAGGGTGTCGATAATATTCTGACCGAGAGGGAGTGGGCTTTACAGGTAGAGGCCCCTCTTACCTTAAATAGCTGCCTGCATTCCCATCTTCTTTGAAGCACTGGGCCCCTTTTGTACCAAAATTTGCCGTTCGGTTCCACCGATCCTGAATTTTGAGTCCTACACTAAAGCGGCTCTGCCGGCCCGGTCTTTCGCGTAGGATTCGCTGCTTAAGAACCACCTTGAGGAGAAAATTCGCCCCGAATGTTTATTTTTTATTTTTTAATCACGATAAAAATATAACTTCTCTAACCTTCAGCAAGACTTGATTGAATTTGGCCACTAGAGTTTTCTTTTGCGAGTAACCGTGGTTCGTCACGGTTTGTCGCATTTATGAGATGGGATTTGGAGACTGTTGGCAGCACTAAACGCATGCGCAATTAGAGTAGTAAGATTTGGGTTTTGCTTTCACCTGTTTACCGCCGAATGGTTGACCGCTTTTTTTTGGCATAAACATTCAACCATAACATATTGACCTGCAAAGCAGACCGAACCGTGGTCTTCTGTGCATTCAACATGGCTCATGCATGCTGAACGGCGATTTTTAACCTCTTCGATCCGGTAACTGAATTTTATTTATGTTTTTTCTTTGAGTTTCATGTCGATGGGGAGTCCCACCATCAGCAGGCGATGCTGACGGCCAGATCAGATAAGCACACCTTCAATATAATTTTTGATGTGTAAACTTCTTTAGGGTTTAGCAGTTTTTGTGGGTAGTGAATTGTCAGGCTCGGCTGTGTAACGCTCATTCGGGTGAAATCGGCTCGAGTCAACTAACTGTGAGAAACATTCAGCGAGCGATATGATGATGCAGATGAAGGCCAGTACACAAAAGAGTTCGGTTCGGTCCGCTTTGCAGAATATGTTATGGGCCATTATTATGCATTTTGGCTTGTTGAAGTTAACACTTCTGCCGTGTCCCACTAAACACAAAAACGTTTTAATAATGTCAAAATAATGGTTAGGTTGGATGTTAGTTCTAACGTCATATTCATAGTGAAAAAGAAGCTTAATAACCCGTTTTCCGACGTTAGAAAAATAATCTTATGTTTTTATAACGTTTTTTTAAAGTGTTTTTCGAACGTTAAAAAAATATTGATTTTTAACAGTGGAAAGGAAATGTTTTTCTAACATTGAAAAATAAATGTTTTTTTAACAATGAAAAAATATATTTTTTCCAAATATCTCTAAAGATAAGGTAACATAAATAACATGAATAACTATTTTGGAAACGCAGCTCAGCAACAGCAGCAGCCTGTTGAGGTTTTCGTGAACTACACACTGTAAAGGAAATTCGGATCCGTAGCTTGTGAAAATAAAATTTTAAATTCTATGTAAACAATAATTTTGTAGTAAGTGCCTCGCTACGAGGCCAAACAATTGATGCTTAAGTGAATACAAGGCAAACAATTTCAAGGCGCCTATTTAATTTAGCATGAATGCAAACGAAGCATTCGTTTGGTCCCACTGCGAGGCTTGCGAATTCTGCCTCAAATGAATACGCGGCTTAAGGTCCGGCGGCTAATCATTCGCGGTGAATTGTCGCATTCCCTGTCTGATTACCTATAACGTTAGGTATGCGATATTTCATACAAAACTATTTTTTTTATTTTGTTTACTTTCTTACCTTAGGTTGTGGTGCTTCATTTAGATCACTGCATAAACACATTTGTTGCTCTTTAACTATACCATCTTTCCCACTCAACTGGAGTAATATTCCTATCCAAATATGTATTCACTATCATTATTAATAATTGTGCTTTTAATTTGCCATGTTTGTTTCTACAAAAGGTAAATATTGTAACCAGAATTGCACAAAGCGTATCTGCAATCGACTCGTATGAACTCGCAGCGAAATGCAACTAAACATGGCGATGGCCCGTTCTGGTAGTGGAATTATGCGGCAGCGCCCTCTATAGTATTATTTTTTTTAATATTTAAAAAACAAAACATTTATTAGCGTCATATATCTTAAATTCAACGTTAGAAATGAGATCTAGGAAAAACATTATAAAAAATAACCATATATTGATGGTATTATTTTTAATGTTAGTGAAATTATGGTATTTTTAATGCTGGTTTCTTAACGTTATTAAGAAATATATTTTTGGTAATGTTTTTACATAAAATTTGCGTTAGGATTTTCTACATGTTTTTTTAATGTCAAAAGTTAATTTTAACACAAATTTGTGTTAGAAAAAAAACATTTTTTTTCAACATTTATTTTACGTTTTTTACGATTTTGTGCTTAGTGGGGTGGTCTTAAGCAAACACAATAATTTTTGTTTCTTTGTGAACTTCAAATTTTACATTGCAAAAATTATCTTACTCACTCCCTTAACGTAGAGTGACCTGCAATAGAAGAAAATGTTACAACTTTATTACAAAATACCATAGGAAGAACTACTACCCTATTCTAAATTTTTATAATGAATTTTAATTTTACTTACTTTGAATTAGTTAATCATCATCAATCATAGACTCAAGATGCATGCCTACCCCACTAATCACACTTGAACCCTACACTTGTATAATAAGTTGTACTCTACTTGTTCACTTTTTTATAAATATTATACTGACATTGTTTTTTTGACATACTGCTGCTTCATTGTCAATCCCCCTGTGACTCCATTATCCGTTTTTTTTGTTTTAAGATTCCCTTTTTGCTAGGATTGTGTCCAGTGCCTTTTGCTTTGGCAATTGAACCCGAGTGACTTTAAGGTCAATGAGAAATGAAATTTCCTGGTATATGAGTACGGTTTCAATATCTAATTATTTATTGATTACATTAGTTGTAAAGGCGGAAAAATAATCTATAATGAATAAAACATTTAAAAAACTATATTTAAGGTCATTACCTTTTTGAATGTTTTATACTATTTCGTTATATCTCTATATCATATGACTTTAAAATCATCCTGTACACTTATGCGCCATGTTTTCCTCTCTAAATATTCTCTTGTGGTGTCATTAACAAGTTATTTTTAAACAATTTGAAATAGTTGCAGATTTCTAAAAGAAAATCAAGGGCGCAATCAGAGAATGGTTGGCTGTCAACAAATTTGAAAATTAAACTATTCTTTTCCGATCAAAATTAACAGAATCTGGCCAGGTCCGCAGACCGCAAATGTGTGCGAGCCTCCCCGTCCCCCTCTCTTCCTCTCAAATTTTAGTGGCAAAAAACATAAAAAACATAAACATAATAAATAAATACATATGGATCCCTACATACAAAAAAGTAACCACCTGGATAGTCCTTAGTTCTATGGGAAGACGTAAAGCAAGCAATTACCACAGCCTCCTAGACTAGAGTTTCTGATAACAGAAGATTTTTATTGAAAGCTGGCTAGTTGAAATTTGAAAGTCACCAACACCTTTATATTTAATACTCTCAACGCAGGACCTAGTATGTAACATTTTTGGTTCAGTTCGGTTTGGAAATGCTTTGTTTTATTTAAAGTTATTTAGAATAACCACCACCATTTAGAGTGGACAGTGCTGGATTAACGCAAAATCCATTTTGGACATTCCCCTATAAATAAAAAATACATCATTCACACAATATAGCGTCTATTAATATTATAAAAATATCTTTGGAATGTCTGGAAACTATAACAATTCAGATATCTTTAATAAGACATCTTATAAATCTATTATAAACATCACAGCCGCAGAGAGCTTTTCTAGCGCCAGTGGCAAATTTCAAAATTTTAGCCCCTTTAATTCCTTGATAGAAGTTTTACTAAATTCAAAACCACAGGATGACATTTGTGAACCGGATATTTTTGGAACGTATGGTACTTAGCCCAATGTGATTAGAGGCGTTACCAGGGGCGTAGTCAGGGTGGGGCAGGGTGGGGCACTTGCACTGTGTTCCCAGGGTGGGGAACTTGCCCCACCCTGGCTTGTCACCTGCCCCATCTTGACTTTAGCTCATTTAGTAAGACGTTTTATCAAGGTTTATTCGCAATCCTCGCTAGTTAATATTAAATCAAATTTAGGTTATTTGATTGCACATTTTTTTGCTTTTTTGCCCCACCCTGAGCGAGACCCTGACTACGCCGATGGACGTTTCGCGAGAAGAGCTGTGTTTGCTCTTCTCGGACGTTACTATAGTAGAATTTTTATGGGTATGCAGTGACGCAAAATTTCGTCAATGTAATGGACAATAATAGAAAAATATGTAAATAATGGCAGTAAATGTAATAAACGTAACTGCATATCCATAATTCTACTAGACCTTTGATATTCTGTGCCATTTCAGTAATAATGGAGCCATGGATGGTTGATATATCGCGTATTTGAATAAGGCACGTTTTCGGACGGGCCGAGAAGGACTTCTGATGATGACCTTGTGATATTTTTTTTCATTACATACACTGCCAGTTTTTAAATTATTGGCCCGTCCTAAAATGGTGTTCCGAGATGTATCAGCTTTTGTCTTAAAATTTTATCGGGGTCGTATGCAAATACGCAATATTCTATCTCTTCGGCTTCTCATTACCACCGAAACGGCAGAATATAATAAAGTAGTAGCGCCTTACTTGCCCCACTCTAGACGCATTAGGCTAGTTCTAAACATATCCGGTTCTCGATTGTCACCCTGTATAAACTGTTTTTTACATTTATGTGCGAAAAATACTTTCTGCACTGCTGGATAAATTAAGTGAAGAAGATGGCACTTATTTATATTACCTTGACTCTAGAAACTAAAAAATAATGCAAAAAGTAAAATCAAGCAACAATCATTACAAGTTTTAATCCACTTGATGGTTGGTTGCCACAACCTCACAACGCCACTGAATATAAAGGTCGTAAGATGATCAGACATAAATACGATGTAATTTTTTTTAATAAACTATCTTTCTTACACTTATAAGCAATAATGTTTTGCTTAAATGTTTTTTCAGGACGACTCAACATTGAAACCATTCAACTCAACAAACAGCCCCATTCACTCGTCCCTCCCATCCAGCGACGCCGCGTTTCTAGCCATTGTTGCCGCACTTGGTCTCCTGGCAGCGGTAACGGCAGGCCTTCTGCTACATCTCTGTTTCTTTCACATCTACATCTCTTTTCTTGGGTTGACCACGTACGAATACATTCGGCAACAGCGACAGAACCACAGTCAACCGACAACGGGGCAGGATATGAGCCTGCAACAGCAGAGTGGGAGTGTAGATGAAATAAGAAGAGTAAAAAACGGAAGTATCCTTAGACGCAGGTAAGTTAGTAAAGGTATATTTTTATTCCTTATTTTTGGAAAAAAACACACTTTTTAAACAATAATTCAAGAAGTTTTAAAAAGAGTTTTTATGTAAGTATTGCTTCTGTCTCGGTAAATCCACTTAGCTCATAGGTTATTAGGTAGCAATAGATTTTACCTTCCTAGCCCGCGCAGCAATGACTAGAGAAAGTATTATTTTCGCCAAAAAAAATTTTTTTTGAGATAACGCCGAAAATGTGTTATTTGGGTGTATTTTGACCTATTTTAGGTTTTCTTGGGTTAGTCTGAATTTGGGGTAGTGAGTCGATCGACAAGTCTGTGAGACGTGTGTGTTAACAGCTTTTGTGGTAAAGAGAAGACAAACTATTCTACAAAGTGGTTGTAGCGCTGTAGACTGAATAAGGATAAGTGGGTGGACCAACCTCCTCTCAAAGTTTCCGTTTCACTTTCAATAAACAAGTTGTAGCCCTCTAAAACTGTGTTGATTTTTAGCCTTGGTCTTGATCCATCCGCCAAGTAATTTCCCGGCGGACGCCAAGGCATAACATTGCCCTTATCGTTATCGATACGGTCGAATCGGGTCAACCTTGTTATCTCGATTCGACAGTGCGGTACAATTAGGTTCAACCTAAGGGAGCTTCGTTGTTTGGGGTTCGGATACACACCGCTCTCTACCCAAAAAGCACCCTTACGGCCCCCTGAACCGTGACAATATCATGGCTTCACTTGAAGTGTACTAATAGGCTAGCTAGGAAGATATCAGGTCCGTCATGGATCCAGTAATTTTAGCTTAATGCTGCCTAGTTTTGTTTCTTATAGATATATGATAATAAATCTTGAAGTTGCCTAGAGAGTCACAACTTTGGAACATAATATTATGTGAATCTGCTTTATAAGTTGCAGTCAAAAACTAATCTTCTATTTCTATCTATCTATTTAGCCTTCTTCAGTCCATCTTTGGACATAGGCTTCCCCCAATATTTTCCACTCCTCTCTGTCTAACGCCGCGGTCATCCATTTAGTTCCCGCGTATTTCTGCAAATCTTCCGCCCAGCTTATTTGGGGTCTTCCCCACTTCATTTATTTTCTCAAGGTCTGCACTTTACAATACATTTGTTCCATCGATCGTCTTTCTGTCTGATATTATGACCGGCAAATTTCCATTTTAATTTTGCTACTTCTCCTCTGACATCTCTTCATCCTTTTTCTATCTGTTAGCTTTACATATAACATTTGTCTTTCCATTGATCTTTTGGCTTTTGTTACATTATCCATGTTTGATTTTGTAAGTGTCCAGGTCTGGGAACCATAGGTAAGTACAGGAAGGATACATTGGTTATACACTTTCATTTTGAGGTATTCGGGATATTTTTTATTTTTTAATATGTAGCTTAAATTACCAAGTACTGCCCAGGCCATTTTTACGTCTTTTGTTTCATTTTTTCTCTTTTTAGTTTAACAATTTGTCCCAGGTATATATATTCCTCTACTTGTTCTTTATTCTTTTGGTTTATTATGATCGTGATATCATCTGTGTTTGTTATGATTTTAGTTTTAGTGTAGTTCATATTCAAGCCTGTATTTTTAGTAGCTGTATCCAGTTCTTCCAGCATTTTTATCAGTTTTTTTTTCTTGTCTGTTAATAAGGCGATATCTTTCTATTGTCCGCTTACTTTGATGCCTATTTCTTCCCATCCTAAGTTTTTAAAAACATCTTCTAGGGCCTGGTTAAATAGTTCAGGAGATATTGTACCACGCTGGCTGACACCTCTTCTTATGCGGATTGGCTTGGTAGTTTTGTGGATTTTCATTGATGTTGTTGCTTATATATATTGGCTATTAGGTCTGTGTATCTGTAATCTATTTGGCTATTAATTAAAGATGCTTTTACTGCCCAATGCTCAATGCTATCAAAAGCTTTTTCCCCTTATATATGGCACTGCGAGTAGCCAAGCTAGTTTACGTTTTCCAACCCGATTCAGCGGACAGTGGTTCAAGCATTAGACGTTACAGTCGCGTAATAAATTACCTTTTGTTTGACATACCTAGGTTACAGAGTTTTTCATAGTCAAAAAGAAATATTTACTATTTTTTAAAATTTTAATTAAAATAGGACAGTGTCAAAAAATCACCAGAATTCAGTCTTTTTAAAAAAGTTTTCACCATTTTACCAAATAGGTTGAAAAATCACCAAATCTGGTGAATTTTTTACCAGACCTGGCAACACTGTATGAAATGTTGTCAGATGGAACACTATAGGCTTATATTCCTGGAATTGAAAAATAATAGTTACACCCAGCGCCAAACCCCGGCAGTCCCGAGAACTAAAATACTGTTTTGGCAGGAAAGCCTACTTTCATAACTAAAAAGACCGACCTAACAGAGCCGTTTGTTGTGACAAATGATGCAGTTTTAACAAATCAAAAAGTCACAGTGCCATCCAGTTGGCATTGGTTAATAAATATGATATAAGCGTATTTGCCAGAAGTTGAAAAGTAGTACAATAGTATGCATTTTCTCCGATCCGCGCAGTTTGCGATGGGTTCTACATAGGTACAATTTTTAAAACCGATATTTCGGCCTTCAAAATTTACCTTGTATTGCATTGGTTCCTGAACGAAATCTCGCACAAAAAGAGATCACCTACACCAGTATTTACTAAGACCTTAAGACTTAGCATTGAAGACCGGGTTTAAATATCAAGTCCATAGACTTGATACCGACCGGTTCAAGTGTATTTTTTTAATACTCACAGGTCAAATAACTGCAAAGATTTGGTTCACCCTAATGTGCAATATGATAGTAAGCATTTCTCAGTGAGTTTTATCTCATATAAATTCAAATTAACTTTAGAAATAAAGAAAAACCACATAAAAATTTTGTAACAAAATGTCATTTTTAAAAAATTTAGTCCGTGCAGTCGTAGGATTCCAGTTAAAAATAGTCTCAAATTGTAGTACTACCCCTGAGGGGTGGTTTAAAGTTCGGAAACCAATAAAAATAATCCATAATTGACAAAAAAACGTATATACAAAAATATTCAATGCTAAATAATACATAAATAACTTAAAACTATATCTGTAGATGCCTTACCGTATTAAATACGTATCAATATTTAAATACTGTAAAAAGCACAAGATATATTAGAATCCCTTCCCAATTACACATTCAGCAAAACAATCGACCATCAATTTAATCGTCGCTAACTTGTCTAAAAAATTAACATGTAAAATATAGCGGACAGCTGACACTGACTTATACCGTTTTAATTCGACATTTCCTAGTGACGTTTAGAGGTTTAAATATGGCTACAATTTTCAAATCAAAATATTTTATTCTGTTTATTGATTTATAACCTTGGTGTGGAAATAATGTCTTTGTTACAACGAAAAAAGATGACCCATATCGCAAGGTATTTACGAACAATTTATATAAATATTAAAAACTATAAGTTAAACCTTCAACCAAAATGTAGACTTTTAAACCTAGGATTGTAGCACTTAGCACTCTAGACCCTTTAGTAAATACTGGTGCTAGTGTTTTGATCTGCTGTTGCGTTTAACCACCATCGCAAACAGGTTGTAGATGGACCAGAAATTTCTTAGATAGACCAAAAGCAACTAGAATTGAATGGTTGCTAAAACCGACATGAAAAAGCGTTGAATAGGTATTCTAACCGGACATCACCGGTTAAGGGAGCACCTGACACATATATGAGTCAAGAACCACCCTACCTACCCAACCTGTGTTTACTGATGAAGACAACCTCAAGCGAAGAAGAGCTACACTTGCTCAAATACGCTGACATGACTGAACTTGGGGCATGGCAAAAAGGGCCTACTCTGACCTATTTGCTGGACCTACGGTTCATCCCCCCGCACTACTACTAACTAGATGTGTTGATTTTCGTTACTTTTAAATACTCGTTACTAATCGTTACTCGACTACTAAGTAATCATTTTATGTATTCGTTACTATCGTTACCTTGATTACTGTAACTGTATTCAATTTATTGATACAATTATATAGTGCAACATTATCGGACTGTCGTTAATTCAAAGGTTTACTTGTAGGTATAGTTTTGTTGTTGATATTATGAAAATATTCAATTAAAATTTTCAAAATGCGGGCTAAAATTTAAAAAAATAAAGGTAGGAATTACGTAGGAACTGTTCTGTGTAGAACTTTGTTTTAAAAATCTAATGCCTTACATACTAAGAAATACATACTTAAAATCTAAAAGTAAATAAAAATACAGACAAAAATAACAGTCTTAGACGAGAACTTGAAAAATATATAAAAAGTTTGGATAAAAACAACAAAAATAATAAATACATTCAGTATAATACGTAGATATGTAATAGATACTACATATTTAAAAAACATATCCTAAAATAATTTAAAAATCTTGGTTGTAATGTAAAATAAGGATTATTATTACCTTAGTTAGTTACTTACGTTATCATAGTTACTCGGTATTCGCTACTCCATTATTTGTCGAGTAACGAGTACTCGACTAACGAATAGTTACTTTTTCTTGATCCACATGTTCAATCAATCAATGAAATTTTAAAGAATAAAAGCAAGCATGTTTCAAGTCACGACAAATTAAAATTGGTCATTTTTAATTTTTCGTGCGTGACATAGAGCCCAGAGGTAGTACCCTAGTAACAACGGACGTTCCAGGACGTTTTTAAAACATACTTTTTAAGTCTTTCTAGGTCGCCAATATTCCAGTACTTAAGAAGCAAATGTTTAAAACCTACTAAAAGGGACGTTTTAAAAACTTGCAAAACAGAACGTTTGAGTCTATTAGGGCCCTAACCTATAAGTACCTAAAAAGTAGGTTTTTGAAATGTCCCAAGAATGATGTTTTAAAAAAATGCACTTAAGGACGTTTTTAAAACGTAACGTACATTTAAGGTCCCACAAGCATCATAATCATTATCAATATTGGCTGATCAGAAAAAAGTAAATTTTAAACATTTTACGGTACTCAAATTGGAAAGGAGAAAAGTTATAATAGGGCTCAATATCAAAGTAGCCCATAAAAGTGGGCCAGTCTTGACTTTATGGGGTCTCTAGAACGTTTTTAAAACGTCCCCTGAAAATTTGTTCAACTACCCCTGCACGTTTTTTAGACGTCCCTTGAAAGTTTTTGAAACGTCCCCTAAAACTTTTTTTAGACGACCCTGGAAAGTTCTTTGTACGTCCTCGAAATGCTTTAGAACGTTTTCGAACGTCAAAAGGTCTAAAAATTAAATTTGACAAACGTCCAAAAAACGTTTTATATCGTTTCAAAAACGTTCTATGGGGATGTTTTAAAAACGTAAAAAAGACCCACAGAAACGTTCCAGAGAATTCTATTGGACCATGAGGGACCTAGTCATACGTTTTCAAAACGTCCCCTAGATCCGAAATGGACTTTTTAGAAACGTTTTTAAAACATACCTGTATTATTGGGATAGTTGTTCCACAGCGTACTATTCTTGTAAAGAAAAAATGCGAACGCAGTCTTCATTAACTCATGGCCAAATTAAAAATCCCAAGCCTAGGTCATGTTGGTACTTGTGGGACTAACGATACGATACCCAGTAAGCTTACGTAACGTACTCATGCCAGATGAAGAGTGGATTGATTGATTTCTTTTGTATTTACATGAATTTTTTGAATTTTTAATGAAAAAGCATGTCTTTTTCAGGCCAATTGATCTGCAGTGTGATGGCGACACCCAGACCAGAACTTTTTTTAGTTGCACAGTGGTAGAAGAGTCTTTTTCGAGCAACTGTACCTCAGAACCCACCCCTACTCCGCCCAGCACACCGCAGACTGACTGCCAAATGTGTATTATGACTAATAATTCGGTAAGTAGTATCCAAAAACCTTCAGATACAATAAATTCGCAGGGTATAGAACAAACTGAATTTAAAATTAGGAGCAGAATTTAGTGGCATAAGGGCAAGGGATAAAATAAGAAAAATAAGATAATAAAAAGATTTACCTCATGCTGGATTTGAACCAGCGACCTTTCGCTAACCACTAAATTCTCCTCGTTGTATAATTTATATCTAGGACACTAAAACTAACCTTTGTTAAAATGAGCAGTTTGTTTTTTTAAATGCTCGAACACGTGTAAAATTTATGTTCATAAATGCACTTCATTTTATCACCCATAATAATAAAGTAAAATGAACCGATTATGTAAACGAGTTTCTTTTAAAGCATGGAATTAACAAACGGGGAAAATAGTTCCTTTAAGAATATTTTTCGATTTTTAGCCATCCATACTGTGGGCGTGAGTATGGAAGACTATTAGCATCGTCAAAAAAAAACTTTTTTAATTTCTCTCAAAATAAATGTTTTGGGTCAAAATAGGCAACAAACTACCAAATTTTGTGATGGTGTCTATCTGTCTGTCGGTCTGTCTGAGAAACGATAACCCAAAAACCGATAAACCGATCTTAACCAAATTTAGAGCAAAAATTTGGCGGCACACGTGAATAAGGCCATTAAATTTTAAAAGGGGTGGGGGCTGCAAGAGGGTAGTAAGTGAATTCAAGTATTTTACCACTAATATGTCGGTTTAGAACGTTTTTCTACGTTGCCTGACGCCTATTCTCCACCTCGTTCGATCCTCACAATCACCTTCTGTCAGGTTTTTTTTGACTCATTGATCTCTGAATTGACTGTTGCCATTCCAATTTAGGACGTCCTCTTTTTTTGCGCCCTATTGGTTGCCATTGTAGGACCTGCTTTGGTAATCTTTCGTCATTCATCCGCTGTACATGGCCGTACCATATCAGTTGTCTTTTAGTGATGTCATCCGTACTACCGTGCATAAGCTATAATGTCGTTATCCAATATTTGGACAATTTTGATGTTTTGGTGTCGTCTTCATCACAACATAATTGTACATTCATTTGTATAAGCAAATCTTCTTTAGCTTTTATAATTTTCCAGAAACAAAAGTTACAGATATCAAGGAGCCTCATTTGTTTATTATTTCCCGGATTTTTTAATCAAGACTAGACATTTTTTATAGGGAAATCGCGGCATACTAGCTTAAGGGCAGCAGTATTATGCTTCCCTCGATTCCCATTCTTTCTTTTATGATCTCATTTCTTATATGATCTGTTCTAGATACTCCCATTGATATTCTTATTGCATCCATTTCGACACTTTCCATTTTTGTTTTGTATTTTTCTGTTACGCGACAAGTCTCTATTTCATACAACAGCGGGATTTTCACCATTGTTTATAATACCGGGTGTGCAAAAAAAATTGTATACAAACTGCACTTAGGCAGAGAATTAATCAGTATTTTAACTAAGTATATTTTTTATTCTCTATTTCAAAATATAAGTATAAGACCTGTGTTGCAGGATTATTTTATTTTAATTAAACTTCTACTAACTAATTATAACATTAGACAATCAACTAATAACCAAAATAGAAAAAAAAACTAAACTAAGTTAGAAATAAATTAAAAATTAGAAAATAAACAATAGGCCACATGGAAATTAGATGACGTGCCGTGATCTCATTGGCGGGGCGTATAAGACAAGTTTTGATTATGGTACCTAAAAGTTTTCCCACACTGTCTGCGAGAGAGTGCAACTTTGCGTATACAAAACCATGCGCAAAGTAGCTTCATTGCGCTCACTCGTAAAAAAAATAATGTTTTCACTCTCTAGCTGTATTCTCGATAAAAATCGAAATCGAACAAGTTGTTATCATACTTTTTAGGTTGCTCCGGAAACCTTGAAAGTCCCTCCCAAAAAAGTTTACAAAAAATGGTCCTGTTGCCTATCAGGTGTCCCCGACAGTCCAGATAGTCCGTCCGAGCCGAAATGTCTCATGTCCCTTTGTAGGCACAAGGCAAAAAGTAAAAAGTTACCGCCCGTCATCGAAGGACGACCGCATGCGCACAGAACGCACGGTCATTGGTCCAGTGCGAAAATACGGCTGTTGTTTAGAGTTTTAGGTAAGTACGGCTTAGGCAGCAGGGTAGATAAAAATTCGCAAAATAAAAATAAGTCTTGAAAAGTTACTTACTTACCAAGCTAAGAGTAGAGACCCTATATTTATTTATTTAAATAATTTTAATGTCAAAATCAAAGGAGGGAAATATCGGTCCTCTATACTCTAGCCTTGCTTAGAGAGAGACCCTTCCTTGTTAATTTATAAGCGTCGGGAAATAAAAATAAACGATATTTGACAAACGTATTTATTTATATGTTGCATTATGATTGATGTCACTCACCGTTGACAACATAAATTATTTTAGGGAAACGCAAATGAACATGAAATTTTTATTATTTTATTAAGAACAAGCTGTTGCTCAGCAGCTTTTCCAACATAGGTGCAACGAATATAGCTAGTAATATTGCTTTAGCTATTTGTTGCCCATTATTCCTAAAATACATTTAAAATATTGTGGCACCTAAAGGTGGTATGACATGAAAGCATCAGGGCAAATGCAAAGATTATAGATTATAATATAGATTATAATATATATTATTAAGATGGGCCACTCAAAAGTATATTATTATTATATACAGTGTGTCGAACGTACATAAGTTCGGGTAAGCAGTCCAAAGATGGCGCTACAAACATTATCGAAAATCGCGCACGGGTGATATATTTAATTTTATTTAAAAATACTAAGTGATTCAAATATATTTTTAATATAACTTAAAGATTATTTATATTCCATAATCTTTGGATTATATTAAAAATTATTTTTAATATTTTAGGAAATCATTTTGGTGAAATGAATCCAAAATGTCTTAACTACTAGATACTTGTATTGAAAAGTCTTTAAAATAATTTAGATAATCATTTCAACGATATACATAAAAAAACAACCCAATAACTACACATTTATTTTTTATTTTGCTATGTTCAGTATTCCACCAGTCAGGATTTTTTAAACTGTAATATATTTTATATAATAAATCAATATTAATTTAGGCACATGCTAGTCATTTAAGGAATGTTTAACAAAAGTATCTGACTGTCGGTATCTCAATCACAGTTTTTTTTATTTAGTTCAATAATTTCACCTTAATTTAAATATTTTATGGATATCTATATCATAACAAAAACATTTCATGTAAAATAAAGCCAAGTACGCGAAAGTGGTATTTCGTAAAAAGAATTGAGATAAAAGTAAAGCCAAGTTCTCCAATACAAATTTCAAAATGAAAGGTTCTTACTAGTTTGGAAATGTTTTTTTTTTAAACTAGGCTATTCCAGCCAAACTTTTTTATGTTCAATTTAGCACTGCGCCTAAGAGTCATTTGCAGCCGTAATATCCAAGTTTATAAAAAGATTTCCAAACTAGTAAGAACCTTTCATTTTGAAATTTGTATTGGAGAACTTTTTACGGAATACCACTTTCGCGTACTTGGCTTTTTTTTTCATGAAATGTTTTTGTTATGCTTTTATCCTTTTTTAAAGGATTTGGATAATATTTATGTTTTAAAGTAGGTAGTAAAATATGCGGAATATTGTTCAAAACTTTAGCAATACCTTATTAAAAATGTTGAGGTTTTTTTCATATTTTCCTATGGTTTTATCATAGTTTCCAGCCTTCTAAAGCTCAGCTCTCTAGTGTTCCTGGAAGTAGGCAATGTTATTTTTACATAACTTTACATTTATAGGGGAGGAAAGTAAATTAAAATTTGGGTTTTTTAATTTTCTTTTATAGTTTTATCATAGTTCCTCTCGGCCTTCCAAAGCTCAACTCTCTAACGTTTCTGGAAGTGGAGAATGTTACTTTTACATAACTTTACATTTATAGGGGAGAGAAGTTAATTAAACTTTGGGGTTTTTAATTTTCTTTTATAGTTTTATCATAGTTCCTATCGGCCTTCCAAAGCTCAGCTTTCTAGCGTTTCTGGAAGTGGTCAATGTTACTTTTACATAATTTTACATTTATAGTGGAGGGAAGCAAATTAAAATTTTGGGGTTTTTAAATTTTTTCCTATAGTTTTATCATATTTCCTATCAGTCTGCCAAAGCTCAGCTCTCTAGCGCCTCTGGAAGTGGGCAATGTTACTTTTACATAACTTTACATGTATGGGGGAGGGGAGTGAATTAGATCTTTGGGGTTTTTTGATTTTTTACAATCCAAGGATTTGGTCACAATTTCTATCAGTCTTCCAAATTTCAGCTTTGTAACATGTCTGGAAGTACAGACAAATTTACATGATTTATACATAATTGAGTGAGTGAGTGGCAATTTCGACGTTTTTTTGAAATTTCGTAACTACTTTACCACTTTATGGAAGTCCATGAAACTTAGAGGGATTGTTAACTCTATAAAAATCTATGACTGTGTTTGAGTTTCGTAGCTCATTCCGAAGTAGAGTTTTAGATAGGTCAAATATGGGCTGACATGTTTCAAAAAAAGATGGTACAGCAGTTTCCGCGCGAACTTGGTGGAGCACTACCGTGCCCCCAGATTTTGTATAAGTCGATAGGCGTTTTCATGTCCAACGGCATTCTCCCATTTTTGGCGGAGCTAAAAGTAATTAAAGTGTTTTTCATAATAAATCTTTCTATAAAACAAGCTTGTCACTGTATACATACTAAAGACAATGCTTATATAAATATATATTTTTACTTACATGAAAATATCTTGGGAATCTATGAAAGAGTTTAATTTTGAAAGGGCAATTAAGTACGCAACACGTTGAAGTCATTTTCAAATAAAGATCTTATTTAAAATACGCAATAAATTAAAAAAACAAACAAACATTTATGAATGAAAGAGAAAAATTAACAAATTTGAAAAGTTTGACGGTATAAAAACATTATACCCGGAGGAAGCAACAGCGCGGGTATTTTTTGTGAAAAAAACTGTAAAAATTATGGAATTAGTGCCATCTCGGGAATGCTTACCGAACTATCAGTGCGCAGGCAGTGGGCAAATGTTTTTTATAGTCTAAGAGCCCAGTAGGATTTTGGGATTGAATTGCAAACCGATACTCATATATTTTAATCGATTCGTCATAAGACCATGTCCCAAAAAAATGGAGATACCTGCGAAAATCTTGCATAAACAACCCGCCATCTTTGTATAAAGATGGCGAAAAGAAGTTTGAATCAAATGTACGTAACTTTTTTATTATGACATCGATTTTACCCAAACAAATTGTGATTAGCTTCTACTATAATGGCCTCTCAAAATCACTATCAATACTTTGTTTTTTATTTGTCTCTATACTATAAATTTTGTAAGTTCCTCAAATACGCTATTTTTTTTAGGTTTTTTGATTTTTTCGAGAAAACTACTGGTTTTACAAAAAAAACATAAAATATAAAAAATATGCAGACTGTTAAGATGTATTCATGGTGGGTCTAATATTTGCTGTAGATTAAGCGGTTCTCGAGTTACACTCAAAAAACCACTAAATTGGCCTATACCTACCCCCAGGTACAAAATTTTCATATTTTCACCAAAGTCATGAAAGTTACTAAAAAACTATACAGAATGAAAAAGGCTATAGCTAAATCAGAAACGGCTATTAGTTTCAAACAGAAACTGATACTGAGGTAGATATGGCGGCTTAAACATGGCCGAAGCGTAATTTACAATTTTATTTTTGAGGGTAATTTTTTTATGTAAAACGAATCCCCACTGGGTTAAAATGTACATTAGCTAAAAGACAATTTAATTATCTTTAAAAAAGTATAGTACACTTTTTGTCGTAAAGTTAATAGTTTTCCTGAAAAAAACAAAAAATATGCGGCATACATAATTCGATGTTTTCGTTCCATAGAAGTACGACAATGGCATGGGTCCATTAAGGGAAAAAATAATTTATGCACAGATAAGCGAACCCGCAGTTACATATTTAAACTTAGCGTCAAAAATCTTACAAAAAACATATTTGATACTTTTCTGTTAAATTGACAGGTGGTCACGTGATTTTGACAACTTCTTAATGGTTTGAGCTAGAGACTTGGTTCTTTTTTTGATTTGTAGACAAAATTATCCAATTTTGACGACAAAACATATTTAAAAAAATTTTAAATACGGTGCCGCCTGGCGCCCAAAATTTTTTAACTAGTCGAATCCGCATTTCTATATTTTAACTGTTGCATAATTAAAATTTTATACTTTTCCAAATTCATTTTTTGAAATTTTCTGATAAAAATGTTGATATTGGTATAGTTCCCTTTGTTCTTGCGGTAGTATTTCTGAAGTGAAACTTTTATTTAAAACTGGTGTCACCCTCTACAATTCGCCAAGAAAAAAATATGCTTTATACGCTACTTTTCGTACTCATTTTAGGCCCGATCTGCCACTTTTTATCCCTGATTGTCACTTTTCATCTCCACTTCAATTGGCACTATTTTTAACTTCGTTATCCATGAATTTTTAACACTGAGATAATATTATCACAGGGTGTCCCAGATAAAGTTCGATTTCGAAAACGGTGTAAGAAATACAATTTTTTGTTAATATGCTACAGATGCTCTATAGGAGTTCAAAATATTTACAGGGGTTTTTGTAATGCTGAGCAATAAATAAATATATAATAATAAATACAATTTTTAGTTTTTGCTTTTTTTACATTTATCCAAAGTTGTATTTCTTACATAAATCTCCATAAAATAACTAGGTAAATGTATCTGGAATACATACTGTATTTAATAGGCCTAAACTTTTCTTTTAGTTTTAGTACCTGCTTATCTACAGGTAAATATTTGCTTTATTTCACCTAAAAAAGTAAATTCGTAGTATTTTCCCTGATAAATGGATAAAACGAAACAGCCATCGATCATTTCGTTTACGAGTTACATCAGTTTAAAAGGTTTTTTTTCATGTACCCACTCAGAGAGGCAAACACAAAAACTTATACTAACGCTGTTACCGGTATCATATACCGCTATTTCTATATGACGTTTTTTTGAACCCATTAAAAATTATTATAAAATAAGTCTTGTTAATATGTTTTAGTTTATTGAAAATCCAATCTTCTAGTGTACCCTTTTCAACTGAATTTGCCGCCAACTTTTTGAGGGCTCTTTATTTTTACTACTTGTTAAAACGGCCGGGAATGCAGTCTTGCCCGAGGTCCTTCCTTTCCTGAGCTGGTTACTAATATTACAATCCCTTGTTTTTTGTATTAGGGACTTATTGCAATAGTGCCAGGCACTAATTATGCCGGGCACTATGCTGACAGATTCGCATGTAAAGCTGACAGTTGATCTTTTAAAATTGACATACCAAAGTCAGTTTATAAATCCAGTCGTTTATTTTCCATTAATAGTGGCGGCAAAACAAATAAAAATAACTTTACTGAAATACAGCTAAAAACAGATGAGGGTAATGTAATAAAGGATCCTCAAGCTGTTGCTGATATGTTTGGGGCTGCTTTTGATTTCCCGGTCAACAATATACAAAACACTCAAAATATTGTCAGTACTGATTTACATCAAACGCATTTTTTAGATGAATGGACTTTATGTAATACTGAAGAAATATTAAATATTATTGCTGATCTTCCTAACAAAAATTCCGCAGGTATAGATGAATTTCCCATATTTTTACTAAAGCACATTGCACAATATATAGCTGCTCCCCTTTGCAAAATCATAAACAGTTGCCTTACTTCCGGAATTTTTCCTGATAAACTTAAGATTGCTAAAATAGTCCCTGTTTATAAAAAAGGTGCAAAAACTGACTTAAAAAACTACCGGCCCATATCGATTCTTCCTGCAGTGTCGAAGGTCTTTGAAAGGGTCGTATATAAACGTATTCTGGAATTTGTCACCTCCAATAAACTGTTATCTGAAACTCAATTTGGCTTTTTACCTAACAAATCTACGCAACTTGCAATTTTTAAGGTAATAACGTTTGTCGTGGACCAACTGGATAAAAAACAAACAGTTTCCGGCCTTTTCTTTGACCTATCGAAGGCCTTCGACACGGTAGATCACAAATTACTCATCGGAAAACTTAATAATTTTGGCATAAGAGGTATTTGCACTAAACTTATAAATTCATACTTGAGTTTTAGAAAACAAACTACTTGTGTACGACACAATACTAAGGAATACCTTTCTAAAACAACAAATATAAACCAAGGTGTACCGCAAGGGT
Organism: Aspidapion aeneum; assembly: GCA_963576565.1. Classification (NCBI taxonomy): domain Eukaryota; kingdom Metazoa; phylum Arthropoda; class Insecta; order Coleoptera; family Brentidae; genus Aspidapion; species Aspidapion aeneum. The sequence continues at coordinate 102,973,669 of OY755043.1, forward strand.
CAATTTTAGGGCCAATACTCTTCCTGCTGTATGTCGATGGCCTGTCGGTCCTGGTTGATGCTGATCTCCTGTCACAGTTTGCTGATGATACAGGAGCAGTTATAACAGCTGAATCAGTGTCTGCTCTGTCAGCGGGCTGTTCGGCTGCAGCGAGGGGGATGATAAATTGGTCTACCAATAACTGCCTAAAACTCAATGTTGAAAAAACAAATCTGTTAACCTTCAGAAAAACAGGATCTGCTGATGCTTCATTATATGTTCCAATTCAAGGCAAATCAATACCTGAAAGTGACCACACCAAATTCCTTGGAATTATACTTGAACCTACCCTAAATTGGAATACACAAATAAAGACTACTGCATCAACTATAAACTGCCACTGTTACGCAATACGTAGACTTCGACAAAATTTAACTGTCAACAGCATGAAATGCTTTTACTATGCCTCAGTGCAGTCTGTTATGTCTTATGGCATTATGTTCTGGGGAGCAGGTTCGGATGCCGAGTCAGTCTTTAAAGCACAAAAGAGAGTTATAAGGACAATGCTAAAACTTCACCCAAGAACCTCTTGCAGACCATATTTTAAAAAACTAAATATTTTAACTGCTCCTTCCCTTTATTTTAAAACCTTAGTAACATTTGTTAAAAAACACGAAGATCTGTTTCTTACAAATAGAGAAAATGCTCTAGAAACTGCCATGGTCACAAGAAATAGAGACGATCTCGCTATCCCCACCCATAATACCAGTTTTTACGAAAAGGGCCCTTACTACCGTGCAGTTAAAGCTTACCACATGCTTCCCAAGTCAATCAGGGATATTGAAGGTAGAGTGCGCTTCAAGAAAGAGGTCAATAATTTTGCTCTGGAAAAACAATTTTACTCCTTCAATTTCCTCTCTTAATGTAGGTAGTAAAAAAACCAAAAACTATGTACCTAGTTTGTTTATATTAATTTGTTTGTACCTATACTTTTAATTTGTTTTTACTGTTCATTTCTTTTTCTTTCTATCATATTTGTATTTACATTTTTTTAGATATCTAAGATATTATTTTAGACGTTGCTTTTGCATTTGTAATAATGATCTGATGGCAATAAAGAAACTAAACTAAACTAAACTAAACTATTAATGTTGGCTCTTATAATACACAAACGCCTAATTTTTAAAGAAGACAGCTGTTCTTTTAATGCGAAAATGTCAGAATATTGCCCGGCACAATTATTGCCTGGCTTTAATGCAATAGGTCCCTATTATTTCTGCTCTTCCTGGCACTAAAATTAGCCAAGAGAGTAAGAAGGAGATGCTACAAGAGTGAGCGAAAACAAGATATATATATATATATATATATATATATATATATATATATATATACAGGGTGTCCCAAAACTCTGAGTGCACTCAAACATCTTCTGAACTATTGAAGATAACTGAACCATATTTGGCAGTAATCGTTAACATCAAGAGATCTATTTTATGAAGAGGCGGTTGTGCTGCCCCTGCATTAGGGGGCGACAAGGGGGCGATCAACTTAAAAATTTTAATTATAAATGCTTATCGATTGATACCTCGTTTTAAAGGTATTTGACAAATAAATACATATTTTGATATAGCCGTTAATTGTCTACACAATCAAATCTGTCAAAATCTATCGACTGTCAAAACTAATTTTTTCAGTTTTTGCCAAAATTTACAAGTTTGTTGTTTTAAACAAAAACCCTAATGAGAGATATCTTGTTTGAAAAGTCTTTGAAAACCCATGTACGCCAACTGTCCCTTGCCTATGATAAAAAACGTGTCAAATTCTATCGACGGTCAAACTTATTCTTTTACCATTTTTAAAAATTTTTTAAATATAGCTATTCCCGCCATCCCCCATACGTGGAAATTTTTGACACATATTTTTATGTTGGTATTGCCAGTTAGTTTAAGGTTTTGGTTGTTTGCCTCTGGTCAATTACAGCATACCCGGGAAAAACATGGAAAAGCACGGAAATATGGATAAAATTACTTATAGAGTCTGTGTCTATGAAAGGTCAGTACAATAAAAGCCACCTACTTTGGTCCGACATTGCTCCGTTTTCAAAATACAGGGTGTTTTTTAGAAAATAAAAATCGAATAAATATCTAAAATATAAATATAACTTTCTTCTTAATGTATTTTTTAAACTTTTTTGTTAATGTATGCATAAAATAAATCTCTCGATTTCATCGATCACTACCAAATATGGTTCAGTTATCTACAATAGTTCAGCAGATCTTTGGGTAGACCCGGATTTTTGGGACACCCTGTATATATTTTTACAAATTTAAAAATATGCCAGTGGTGATTAATTTTGATCGGACATTTTTGTCTACAAAGCAAAAAAAGAACCAAGTCTCTAGCTCAAACCGTTAAGAAGTTGCCAAAATCACGTGACCACCTGTCAATTTAAGAGAAAAGTATTAAATATGTTTTTTGTAAGATTTTTGACGCTGAGTTTAAATATGTAACTGGGATTCGCTTATCTGTGCATAAATTGTTTTTTCCTTAATGGACCTATGCCATTGTCGTACTTCTATCTAACGAAAACATCGAATTATGTATGCCGCATATTTTTTGTTTTTTTCAGGAAAACTATTAACTTTACGACAAAAAGTATGCTATTCTTTTTTGAAGATAATTAAATTGGCTTTTAGCGGAGGTACACTTTGACCACGTAGAGGTTCGTTTTACATAAAAAAATTACCCTCAAAAATAAAATTGTAAATTACGCTTCGGCCATGTTTAAGCCGCCATATCTACCTCAGTCTCAGTTTCTGTTTGAAACCAATAGCAGTTTCTTATTAAGCTTGACATCCTTTTTCGATCTGTACAGTTTTTTAGTAACTTTCATGACTTTGGTGAAAATATGAAAATTTTGTACCTGGGGGTAGGTATAGGCCAATTTAGTGGTTTTTTAAGTGTAACTCGAGAACCACTTAATCTACAGCAAATATTAGACCCACAATGAATACATCTTGACAATCTGCATATTTTTTATTTTTTATGTTTTTTTTGTAAATCTAGTAGTTTTCTTTAAAAAATAAAAAAACCCAAAAAAAAAATTGAGTATTTGAGGAACTTACATAATTTATAGTATAGAGACAAATAAAAAACAAAGTATTGATAGTGATTTTGAGAGGCCATTATAGTAGAAGCTAATCACAATTTGTTTGGGTAAAATCGATGTCATAATAAAAAAGTTACGTACATTTGATTCAAACTCCTTTTCGTCATCTTTAAACAAAGATGGCGGGTTGTTTATGCAGGATTTTCGCAGGTATCTCCATTTTTTTGGGGACATCGATTAAAATATATGAGTATTGGTTTGCAATTCAAGCCCAAAATCCTACTGGGCTCTTATACTATTAGCTTTCTTCTAAAAAACCACTATACAATTAGATCACAAATATCTTTAGACACGCCTACCGCAGATTCCTTAGAACAAAATAAGTTGATTTAAAGCCTTAGTTTAAATTTTTTTAAAATATAAACATTTTTTACTCGAGGGTTTTTTGAGATGCGAAACTTGCATATGTACACCTTTTTACGATACCCGTTAGAGGGCGCTGCTTACTAAACTTCTAATGGTTTAAAATGAACATAACTTTTTCGCAGTGTATTTGTTTACTTTTTTTTGTTAAGAAGACAATTTCGTAAGCATTTTAAAGCAAAACAGGTACTTTTGTTACCATCTGCTAAAGTAAGTCGTTTTCAAGAGATTTAGGTTGTTAATGTACGGAATAATCAACTTATTTTGAATTAAAAAAAATATATTAAAATTTTTTAATTAACAGTATTTTACAACAATGCATTAGGCACTACTAATTCATTGACCAAATTTAATTGTTGTTTATTTTTTTAAAATTTTTAATATTTCCAGTTAGTGCGGATCGAACACCAAAACCTGAAATATCTCGATAACAGCTTGCTTTAGTGTATTTTAATAAGATACCTTTTGGCTAAAACTTTTTTAGAAAACCACTTTTTTAACGAAAAATAATAAAAACTACACTAAGAAAAAAGTTATTATAATTTTAAACCATCAAAGTGCAGTGTGAAGCGCCCTCTAAGGGCTATATATAGGGTACCAATTTTGAAGATAATACGTTAAAAATGTTCATAAAATTTAAAAAAATATATTTTAATTTCTTAACTTTAACATCCTGTAACTTGGAAACGAAGTAGTTTCGGACTAAGGCATGGTAATTAAATCAACTTATGTCGGTCTAAGGAATCTGCCGTAGGAGTGTGTAAAGACCTTTTCGGGACTCCCTGTATAATAACCCAAGCTGTAAAGTTAGAAAATGTTGTTTTCTTTTTAGGAAATTTAGGCCAAAACCGTCGCAGAAACCAGGCAGGCCAAACAAAGAGCAATCAAGTAGGTTCCGAAGTGAGCGGTAATATTCCAGTTGGGTCCATACAGACAGTAAGCAATTTAGTACCTGTGCAGTACCCAGATGGCTCCAGGAGAGCTGGGTCGTTGCCAAGTCTTCAAAATCCTCCAAGAAGGTAAAATCTTGTTTACTTGTTTAGGACACGGCTCGTGACTTTCGCAATAGGTGACGCAGGATTTCCCTTTTCCCATTTTTATACACACATATAAAATACTCTGACAATATATGGGTACCTAAGCTCACACTAGGTACTCTAGTTATAGTGTACGTGAGAGCTAATATAACTAAAAACTGAAATATATTTCATTCAACTCCAGACTCAATTACCTTTCGTTTGATACCACACAAGCCATGTTTTGACTTAAACTCTAATTTTTGAAATCTACTCCCACCCTTTTTTAAAACTAAAATGTACTATGTTTAACTCCAGACTCAATTACCTTTCGTTTGATACTACACAAGCCATGTTTTGACTTAAACTCTAATTTTTGAAACTTATCCCACCTTTTTTTTAATAGAACTAAAATTTATTTTGTTTAACTCCAGACTCAATTACCTTTCGTTTGGTATCACACGCCATATTTTCAGATAAACTCTAATTTTTGAAATCTACCCCCACGCTTTTATTTGGCTTGTGATCGGTGGATTATGTTCATTTTTAAATGGGACCATCTCGACCCAAGACCCAGCCTAGGTACCAAAATGCATTAAAATCGGGCAAGCTTTTTTTGAGTTATGCGCGTTGGTCGTTACAGACAGACAGACAGACGGTGCGACAAAAAAGTCAAAAATCATCTGAAACGCAAAGATATATATTTTTTTTTTGAAGCAACTTTTTTCGTCTTGAAAAAGTTAGGATAGTGTGAGCTAATAAAATATAATATGCTAATAATGTAAAGACGTATTCTATAAAGAACTTTCTTATATTCAGCAAAATCAGCGAAATCAGGTAGGTAATAGGTTCACGATTATGAAATTGCAATTTAATTTAAATTTTCCCACATAGCACAATCACGTGTTTAACACGTAAAAAAGGCGTGAGAAAAAAAACGTTGATTTTAAAAGCTGCTAGAAAAAAACGTTTATTTCATATATGAAAACAAGCTTAATAGGTCATTTATTAACTTTATAAAAAATAACGTTGCTAAAAACTGCGTTTTAATAACGCCATTATCAAATTAAAACAGCAATGTTTTTACGTTAGTTTCAAGTGATTTTTATCAACGTTAAAATCACATTAGATTCACGCCTTTTCTACACGAATTTTAAAACGCGCCTTGCGTGGGTTTTCTACCGAATATTTTTGAGATTTTACTAGCAGCAGCGCCACCTATTATCAGCATTTTTCACTTTGACGAAATCTATCAGGCGCAGTTCTTTGGCCTTTAAACTCCAAAAACCTGTTAAGGAACTGATCCCTGATCCACAATCACGACGCATCTGTTATTAACCTGATAAAGACACATTAATAATCTGTGAAAGTGTTAACGGTTGAAAAATCTTGTTTATCTTTTAAAAAAAACATAATGTATATAGATAGATATATAGATATTTTGTCTTGCCTTGAGCGCCATCTTTAAAATTGTCTTGAAGTGTTGTAGTCTTAAATTAGTGAACTTTTATAACTTCTTTTCGCCTCTCTTTTAAGTTAAAAGAATGTTATTAAAAAAACGTGACCAAAAAAGACGCAGAAAGTTAGTAAGTTTGAGAAGTCTTAATCAGTGGCTTTTAAGAACATGTTGTTGTGGAGAACTTTTTAAGTGTGAATTTGGTACATGAAAATAACGAGGGTAAAAAACACGTTATATACATATCACCAGAAACTTCAGCAAAATGTACATTTTTATAGCTCGATTTCTCCTTGTTTTTAAGTTATCTTTAAGCATGTTAATTTAACAAAATAAATATTACATGGTATGAGGTTGTTTTCAAGTAAAAAAAAAACTTGGTTATTTTTGTTCACGTTAATTTAACGTTGATGTGATTTTTGTACTATGTGGGTTTACTATATTTGAGGCAACTTCGTCTATCCTTTAATTTTGTGAACTTATTTATAATGTCATTGTAAAATGACTGTGAAACCAATTTCTCCTTTACATGGTACTTCGTAGGTAGGTTTTAATACGTTTGAGACACGAAAAGCTGCGTTCTACCGAAACACTAGTGGATGGAATGGTCACTACAAAAGCTTATAAGCTTCCTTGAAGATGCTTCTATTTTCAACCACTGTTTCCATTAATCTGTGGGGTTCCATATTGTGATATTGATCGTCGCTATAGATTGAAACGATTGGTTTGCAATTTGCAGTGAAATGATATACACAGGGAATATTGTACAAAATAATTAAAATAAAAACAGAATCAGAAACCGAATGTAAACGATTCGCCGGTAAACGGACACTATTTGAATAATGTACAGAGGTATATGCTAATAATATACGCCAACGGACGCCTTCAACCCGCAGCATATCGAGTAGACACTGGCGAACGACAAACAAACATCGCTTCAACAATGCTTGTCTGTACGCTGGGCCCGCATTCTGTGCACTGTAGGATTCCATAGCGATATGTTTTGTTGCCTGCTAATTGCAAAATTTAGAAAGAAATAACCACATATCGCTATAGAATTCGACAGTACAGAATCCGCGAAGGGGAACGCTCACGGTTTTTTATGGGTTAATACGTAATAAGGTAACCAACCGATCGTTCGGTTTTGCTGACGCAGCGCGGCGCCGATTTTTAATTTTTTGACCTGTCGTAGATTATTATATTTAGTCTAAGTAGATCGTGTTTCTCCAAATTCTAATTTTTTAATTTTTACATGTTTTTAAAAAATTTTAAGATCAATAAAAGTGACTTGGATGTTTTTTTTTCGACGGTAGAAAACATTTCCATTCGCTTAAAAGGCTTCTGGGCCAAATTAGTGTGGCGCATGGTAGCACAAAAAACTAACTATTACTTTACCTATTAGAGTAAAAATATTTTGAATGAAACCGAATTAAAAAACTGGCAGCATTCCACAATATACAGTGAAACCTCCTATAGGCAGACACTCACGGTTTGGTCGATTTTGTCCGCATTGGAGGTGTTCGCTTATGAGAGGGAACTGCGAAATTTTAATATATACAGTACAATCCCGATTATCCGAATCGCGATTTTCCGAAATCTGGTTTATCCGAAACAAACTACAGTCGTACCTCTCTAACTCGAACCTCTCTATAACTCGAACCTTTTAAGTGGTCCCTACATTTTTTATATGTATTTTAACCTCTTTAATTCGAATCTCTATAACTCGAACTCTCCATAATTCGAACTGTTTTGGTTGTCCCTTTGAGTTCGAGTTATAGAGGTTCGACTGTATTTAGAAACAAAAATCCCGATTAACCGAAAAAATTCGCATTATACGAAACGCGTCTGGGATTCACCTATACTTCAGTGGTTCTCTTCGGGGTTTGATGGCAATACGACGGTCCAAAATGCGAATTGTTTTAGTTAGTCGACAGAGTGTTACAAAAGTTTTTAAGTCGATCTAAAGATATACGCATCCTAGAGTTCTATTTTCCAAAAAAAAAATCGGATTAACCGAAATTTCGATTATCCGAAATCACTTTGGTCCACATTATTTCGGATAATCGGGACTGTACTGTATTTATTAACAATTTCCGCTGCATGAATTTTTCCGATATTAAATTTTTCAGCGATCTTTCGTGCTGAGAGATGTTCCTTCTCCGAAATGTTAACAACTTCCAGTTTCTCACGTAAACTAAGAGGTTTTTTACTAGACACAATTTCAAAGAGATCTATTACTACTTACCTGAACAATAAAAATAAAACACAGCAGGCCCGCCGAATTAAATATTTTGTAAATCCGACAGAATTATTTAGTCTCCGCATTAAGTAATTTCCCGGCTCCAGAGTGCGTTGTTGCCAACATACTACATAATATTAATACCCAAGCCGTGCAGAGCTCCGTCCCGTTGTCAGAGGTTTCCGTCCGGTTAAGGGAGGTTTCAGAATTTTTTAACCAGAAAAAATTGTCCGCGTCCGGTTATTAGAGTGTCCGGTTATAGGAGTGAATTTTACATGCAAAGAAATAGGGAAAAGCTTGATTTTAACAAATTTGTCCGGCTAAAGGAAATGTCCGCTTAATAGAGGTGTCCGCAAGGAGAGGTTTCACTGAATCTATTTTTATTTTACCCGCACTAAATATATGTATTAACATTTTCACTATGAGAACCCTGTATATTAATTTATTTAATTGCCTTTTCAGACGTCTCATAAGCGAGACTGAGCTTGCCAATGCTCTCACACTTTTGCAACAGCAACAGCAACGGTGCGGCAGCACCACTCGCCGTCCATCCTACCGGACGCGCAGAAGACGCAGCGTCGCGCATCATCGACCCAAGTCGCCGACACTTTCGCCAATTCGCGAAAGCGGTCTTAGTAATCCTGCCAGTCCGTCCCGACAAAGTTGTACAGTGGGTGCTCTAAACGGAACTTGTACATAGAGCTATGACATACCCGTGGTGTAGCTACTCTTGAATTTCCTACTCAAATGTACCGTGTACTCCGGTTATAACGTACCTGGGTTATAACGTACTGTCGGTTATTACGTACATATTTCATTGATCCGGCCAAAATTCTGTTATAATATTCCCGCACGAACGTACGAGTGTACGTTAAAACCGGAATATCACCGGTGATTCTCCGAATAATTTGGGGAGTTTTCAGTAATCGATTCCCCGGTTTTCTTATTCGAACGCGAGTTGGAGGCGGCAGGCCGTCAGTTAGACTTTATTCTTATAATTTGGAAAAATGGTCTAGTACGATCTTGTGTGTTTGTGGTTAAAATGGAGAATTGCCGGCGCAAGTCTATAACTGTAAAAGAAAAGATAGAGATTATTAAAAGTATTGAGAGAGGCATTAGGAAAGCGGATGTTGGTAGGCAAAAGAACTTGTCAAAAACAACCATTATATTCCAAATAAAAAATTTACGTTCTAACGTAACTTTTTAATTGTATTTTTTTTATAACGTACGTCCCCTTTTAAAAGTACAAATTTTCTGGCGTTATAACCGGAGTACACTGCATTCGCATATTTTACATAGGTGGTTTCTTAGAGTGTAACTGCCCAGGATGTATAGTGCGATCAATTATACCTGCACATACATCTTGGCTTATTTTTAGTTTTAGAATGTTCAAACAAAAAACCGATAAAATAATATTTTCTGAAGATTGCATATTCAGAACCGCGAAAATATTTTTTAAAGTTTATAATAGATTTTGGTAACAATATCAAATCACAAATATTAATCTAAACTAATTTTTTTTAAAAAGACAGAAAACTTTGAACACTACAAAAACTTTACAGAAAGAGTTAAGAATCATGCTTCTTGCAGTCTTGATTTTTCAAGGTCAAATGATCATAAGCCAGTTCACTGATGAACCCAAATCATCCAAAAACGAGTATCATCTTGACCATAGATATTGGTATACCCGAATTTTGCAGTTTTCACGGTGAAGCAAAATAGGGGTGCTAGGTCAAAAATGGTGTATTTTACCACAGAATATGTATGCAAACTTTGATCTTTTTACCCAAGTGGACATCCAAGGCTATGAGAACCTAAGCTTTTATTGACATACAGTGAGAACTTTTTACTTAGATCCATGATGCAATGAAATTAAAGTAAACTACCAATAAACATTTAAACCATAATCCTATATTTTGGATGTCTTGGATTTTAATTATAAATAGTTGAGGACTTACTTTATGATTGAAGTATCATATCTTAGTCCACGGATCATATGTCAAAGACATTGTTTTATAAGTTCTTTTAATTGTGACAAGTAGTTTATTTGTCATCACATTTTTTTCAGAATTAATTCATTAGTTTTTTTAATCGACCTGTGCTATCTTGTGTCTCTCTTCAACGCCACTGCTCACGCATTTATTTTTTTTAACTTCGTTTTTCGCCGCTCTACAATTTCCAATGCTTTAAGTCCTGTTAAAAATTTTCTTCTTTTTTCCCTTAAAATATGGTAATTCCACTGGCCTATCTGATATTTTTTTCATTGCCTTTTTATATGTGTTCTAATATGTTTCTGATTTTTTTTATTTGGTTTTGTTCTTTTTTATATTTTCTACGTTATTTAGAAGTATTATCATGCCATCTGCTTAGTTTGTATTTGTCATTTCTTTTCTTATTTTTCTCTTTTTTCTTTGCCTTGTGATTTGAGTTTGACGAGCTTCTATTTCTTTATATTTTTGTTCATGTATTTATTTTAATATTTTTCTGAAATTCCTTTTATTTAGTTTTGTCCTCATTATTATATTCTCTATGTTTATCTATAGAAGCAAGACTTCCTAATTTTCTATATTTTTTAATATTCTCTGTTTATCCATAGAAGCAAGACTTCCTATTATCCATATTATTTGTTTATAATTTTAGAGGCTTTGTCTTGTCAAGGAACAGTAATGCGAATATTTCACTTGCTATGGAACACATGATTTATCTATGGCACTAAGACAAAGATTCTTCATGTATAGTAATAAATATTACTATAGCAACGGTTTGTAACTCCCCAGCAAGGAATCGGTAATTATTACACACTTAAAGTGGATACGCACTTCTTATCGCATTCTCGTTGTCGTGGCGAGATGAACCCCGTAATTTTATTGTTCAGGCGTCAGACTAATATATATTTTTATTACTCTAAGGTTCAGGCGGACGGTCGATACTATGCCTACGAGGTTGGATGAAATACGTACGGACAACAACGCGTAGCTTTATGACACCAACCAACCCGTGCGTCTCTCATCCAACGAAGTGCAGCGACGTAGTGAGCTGTCAAAACAAAATTCTGACCAATAAGATTACAGCATTTCCTGGTTACACAAACGACAACGCTTTGTTAAGTGCGTATCAACTTTAAAGTGTCTATTATAATTACCTACAAAATATTTGGTTGATGTCGATGAAATGGGTCTTAAACCATGGACTTGTTAACCTTAAAATGGATAGCTTACGTTTTTATTACAAATCACTACACCATACATTTGACATTGTGAATCCCATTTTGGTGTCACCACACTTATACAAGGGATGTCTTTTATATTTTGCATATTGGACCATAGAGGGCGAAACTGATCGCATGTTGTTGCCAAAACTTAACCTCAATCTTTACCTAACCTAAATTCAAAACGTCAGTGCGATGCATATAGTTTATAGCTATAGTCAATTTTTTAAGTTACCAAATCAGTCGAAAAAAGGAATTAAACCGAGAACATTTTCAAGCTAAAATTTTATACAACTTGAGAAGGAAATTATCTCAACAAGAATGCCTGGTCGAGTTGATTTATATTTTCGGTAATAATGAAGCACCACATCAGTCGACAGTTTTTCTTTAGTATGGAGAATTCAAGCGTGGACGGATTAGCCTTAGCAACGATCCAAGGCCAGGGCATCAAAAACGGCTGTCACCCAAAAAAACATCGATGCTGCGTGCATGCTCATTATGCTTCATTGGGGATTTTAAAGACCTCAATTCAAAAAAGTTTGCATGAAGAATTATGGGTAAGAAACAGAAAGAAGCTAGGGTTAATTGGTGTTAAAAAAATCTAGACCGCTTTGAGGCAAGAAACTCGAAAAACGAGTACAACATAGTCAGTGGTGATGAATTGTGGCAACAAAAGTCATCCGTTCTCGAAGTGTATCCAAATAGATGGTCGCAACATTTGTCCCAGGTCATGTAGCAGCAATTCCTCTGGAAGATCAAAGGACTGTTACTGCCGATTGGTACATCACCATTTGTTTGCCAAAAGTCATCGCTGAGCTTCGAAAAACGAACCGTCGAATCATCCTCCACCAAGACAATGCAAGTTCGCACAAAGCACAATCAACCATTGGATTTTTAACCCAACAAAACGTCGGATTTGTATACTTTTTCAAAAGTCAAGTCGTCAAAGATTTCTGTCGCCAGAGGAAGCAGTCGACGCCTTTAAGAATGCAATTTTAAGAGTACCAAGAAACGAGTGAAATTATACAGCTTTGACAACTGGTTTGAGCGCATGCAAGTGTGCATTAATTTTCGTGGAGAACATTTCGAGAAACAATAAATTCTTTATACGTTATCTAGTGTTTTTTTTCTAGCAGTATATGCAAAACTTAAAAGACCACCCTCTTACCCTTATTTGAGATTGAGTGAGAAATAGTTGAACTTTCGTCTATGGCTGGTAAATTTGGCGCACATAGAGACAAAACTTTTAGTACAATCCAAACAAATAACAATTACAAAAACGAAAATTTGAACTACAGATTATACGAGAACAATCAGCCGATTCAGACAGAACACAGTAGAGCTCAGTGGTCGTTTGGGTGCGGGCAAAAGAGAGTGCGCTGCAGAGATTGGACTTCGGAAGCACGAGTGTACAAACTTCCAAACCCTAGCGAACGTAAGTCAAACTTGTAAAAACACGACGCGCCGGCCTTTACTTCAGTGAGGCAAACAGCGCAAACTTCAAAAAAAAATTAAAACAGACGTGGGGCCAAAACGTCAAACACATGCTGTAGTGAGTTAATTTTTAGGTTTTTCAGCTATATATGCTAGCAATCCATTTTGAGAGTAAGAAATCCGAGGTCTAAATTTCAAACAATATCTAAGATATATAAAAGGTTTTTTTAATTGTGATATGTCATCTACGACTATTTAAATAATTGTAATTTAGTTGTTTTAATTCCGTCCCGAAATTTACAGAATTTTTTGTATTTAGGTATATTAATATCTAGTTGAACTTAGGGTTTATAAAAATAAAGCTAGATTTATCTCGTTGATTGTTACAGAAAAAGAAAAATAATTTGTTGTTAAAAATTTGAATTATGGCGACAATTCTAAATAGAAGCTTTGCTGGCTGTTTTAAATTGTTAAACTGAGTTTTTTGTAAGTTGGCATCGAATAGATAAGTAATTTATTTTTAATTTTAAATTATTTATAGAAAATATGTTTTTGTTTTTTCTACAACCAAAAACAAAGTCAATTCCTGTATTGTCATGTACGGTCGTCCACTTTTCTAAAGTCGTTTTGAAATTGATTAAACTCGTCTGGAAAGCTAGGAATTTCACCGCGCTTTAAAAACTACTAGAGGAAATCATTAACTAAATCATGATGCTTATACTAAACCATCCGGTGTTGCCAAACAACACACTGTTTCTTTGTATTCTACAAATGTAGGAAAAATAAGAGGACATTAAAAAAGTGGGCGAGTGTACAAGGCACGCTCGAGTGTTGCTTTTTGAACGTAAGGGTGCACTCTCACAACAAACCGAACTGAAATGGAACATGTTTTGGGATTTTTTTGAATAACCATTTTACGTATACAGTGTGACTAACTAAAAATCGTCGTAGTATGAAAAATCGCAACAATTGCGTTGATTGTTTCAGAAAAAGAAAAATAATTTGTTGTTGTACATTTGAAATATGGCGACAATTATTCTAAATAGAAACTTAGCTGGTTGTATTAAATTGTTAAACTGGAAGTCTGTTGGCATCGAATACTTAGTAATTTACTTTTAGTTTTAAACTATTTATAGATAATATGTTTTTTGCTTTTTTACAGCCAGAAACAAAGTCAAAATGTACAAAACTCACAAAACCTCATGTACGGTCGCCCACTTTTTTAAAGTCATTTTAAAATTGATTAAACTCGTCCGGACAATTCGGAATCCCACCGCGCTTTAAATACTACTAAAGAAAATTGTTTAATAAATCATGATGCTTAGTTTAAACCATCCGGTGTTGCCAAACAACACACTGTTTTTTTTTATAGAAAGGTAGGAAAAATAAGAGATTAAAAAAGTTGGCGAGTGTACAAGGGACGTAAAAGTATTGTTTTATGAACGTAAGTGCACTCTCACAACAAACCGAACCGAACCGAACCGGAAGATGTTTCAGCCTTTTTGTGCATAGTGATTTCTCGTACAAAAAATCGCAACAATTTCATCAAACAGCTGCTTTTTCTTTGATCCTTTTACAGTAACAGGGGACTGATACTATTCGGGGTGGCCGGTTCGGCGAGAGCGCCTAACAGTACAATGTACACCCACCTACGTCAGCCAAACCAAACCTAACCAAAAAAAAACCTATCCAAGCCCAGCCTATACCAGGCCGGGTATTACGCGCCGAATTGTACCCCGGCCCCATAATCGCTTTGCCAAACTGGCGGCGCCAAATTCGCCTCGCTCAATAGTATCTTTCCCACATAGCACAAATTAAAACAACGTTAAAAACACACACTTTTTTAAATTTAAAAGGTCGCTTTTTAACGTTATTTTCAAAACCACGTTATTTCGGTGTGATTTTAACGTGGTTTTAAAAATAACGTTAAAAAGCGACCTATTAAACTTAAAAAAGTGTGAATTTTTAACGTTGTTTTGATTTGTGCTATGTGGGTTCCCACTTATAGGGTGCGGGGGCGGTAGGTTCGTTCATAAAAAAGTTCAAAAACATTTTTTTCCTAACTATATCTTACGACAATATGGTTGGGAGCGTCGGTGAAAACGGTATTATTTTATTACATATTTTATACAATTTTTTTTCGTTCCCTAGATATTTATCCATCAAGACATGGTGTTTCACGAATATCGAAACAGAGGCCTTTTTGGGTATTTACAGTGCGATTTTGGAGAAACGCTCGGACACGTCGATTTTGTTTGCGAGGGGGACACTTCTTGAATTTTTTTTAGCACGAACCCCCTTCGAGGGGTATACTTTACCCCTAAATTTTGAATAGGGAAAGTGGGTCTTGTGAGCCAAAAAGTGTCCCCCTCGCAAACAAAATCTGTTTCGAAGTTCGTACACCCTGTATAGTTGTGCATAAAATAATTTTTGCAATTTTTTTTGTTTCAGAAAAGTCCATATATATTGATTTTTATTTAAGTTACTAGTTTTAACACAAATAATAAGGAAATTCGGCTAAAGTGGCTAAAGTACATAACTAGTTAGAAAGTGACATTCTTACACTACCTAGTGTAATTGTCAAACTGGACTGGCGCCTCGCTTTAACACTCGCGTGAAATATGTTACTTGTTATGTATTATACTATTTCCTACGACCACAGAGAAAGTTTTTTCTGTTTCAGAAAGGTGCATATTTTAAATTGGATAAATAAATATACAGTGCGGACCTTCTAACTTTTGAACAAAAAGAGATATCGATTTCTGGTAAAAATCCTTTTTAATAAGACTTTTTGTTCTGATATTTGAGCTAAGTGACAGTTATGTCAATCTAACCTAATGACAACAATTTGACATAACATCAAAATTTTTAATTAGGGGAGGTATGTGATACCTCTTTTGATAGGTATTTTGATTCTCTATTCAACACATTTAAAATTTTTATAATCGGTTTAGTTTCCTAGGAGATATCTTTATTTTTATTCGCGGTCGACTAAAAAAAGTCAATTTTTTATCAAGCAAAAAAAATTATTTAAATGGATTCATTTTATCATAAATAAAATTTTTATGCTTTCAAGTTATGTCAGAACCTAAAAATAAGTTTAGTAGGTAGATTTCAGATCCGTCATGGATCCTTTTATTTATGTATAAAATTTAAAATAAACAAAAAATGTTTTGAAAAAATCTTCACGCAGCACGTTTTTCTATTTAAATGTTTTGACTTATTTTTGGGTTCTGACATAACTTAGAAGCATAAAAATTTAATCTATAATAAAATAGATCAATTTAAATAATTTTTTTTGCTTGATCAACAATTGACTTTTTTTCGTCAACCGAGAAGAAAAATAAATATATCTCCTAGGAAACTGAACCAATTGTAAACATTAAACGGTAACCATTTAAATGTGTTGTATAGAGGATCAAAATACCTTTCGAAACAGGTATTACATGCCCCCTTCCAATTTTTGACATTAGATTAGTTTGACATAACTCTCACTTAGCTCATACCCTGAAAAAAAGTTCATTAAAAATACTTTTTAACAGAAATCGATATCTCTTTTTGTTCAAAAGTTAGAAGGTTCTCTTTAGGTCCGCACTGTATGATATGACATATTTTTAAATATATACATATTATTATAGCGTTTCTAATAACCTTTTTTATATAGAGACAAAAATATTTACTTCTCTTAAGAGGAAAATATTTCGGGAATAGGAAACGGAAAAAAAAAGTTGATTTTATCAAAAAATAAGATAACAAGGAAATTCGTGTTAATATCTTTTGGTCGTAGAAAAATAGCTTAATTCGTTAAAAAGCTACATTCTTACACTCGTGTTAAATATGTCACTTTCTTTATTCGTATTGTAATATACTTACTATTTAAAACATGGTTGGACAAATGGCAATTATAGTGAGAAAAACTAAAAGCTTTAAACGTCTAAAAATATTATAAATAAAGTTTAATATCTATTTAAGTGTAGTTAGGTAATAATAGTGTAAATATATTTATTATACTCAACATATTATATGCACTTAATGGGTTGAGTAAATTTGTAGGGTAATTTAAGAAAAAGCTGCAAAAAGGGTATATATATTTTATTTGGCATGTTCCTAAATTTTATTCGAGGATCCCCGATTTTCCGGCTTGAGAATCCAAGATGGCGCCTGCCAAAGTAAAGAAAATACATTAATTCCCTGTTTTAGGAGAAATAAGCAGAACCGACTCAATTTAAAACTGTAAAAAAAATTAATATCTGTCACTTCAAAACAAAATGGCGTTTATATTTCGATAAATATATTATATAAATAGTTTTTCTTTAATATATTTTAATTTTTTTATATATTGTTTTTGTGAAATATTTATTTTTAGCACCTCCTTTTAAAGCTTTGACCAGCTCATTAAACATTAAAAATTAAGTTCGCCAGCCGACATAAATATGGCGCTTAATATGTCAAAAATAAAAAAGACCTTCATAACATATGGACCAACTTAAATTTAAAAAAAAAATTTTTTTTTCAAGGGTGACCCAAATTTTGGAAATATTTATAAAACGTTACAATTTGACTCAAGATGGCGGCCGAAGTTTAGATAGAATTCATTCTTTCAACTAGTGTTGCCGTCTATAATATATCAATTTTTGCTAAATAAGGGTCGCTGATTTTAAAAATTTCATAATAAATGACATATGTCTAATATAATCCAAGATGGCGGCGTTCAAAATATAAAAACAACAGTATTTTTTTGGTTTGGTAAATTTTTTTACCAAAAAATGTTATTTTATTATTATTACACTACACTAGTTTTTAAGTATAATGTACAAAAAAAATACAATTCATTTTCTTTTTAAAGATGGCAACGTAAAAAGTAAAGAAAAAGCATTTTTGGTGGATGTTAACGTAAAAAACCGGACAAAAAAGGACATCTCGTTAAAAAAAACACAGATGTTTTAAAAATGTCAAAAATCTTGACATATATCATGTACCGGGTCCCTTAATAATTGATCTTACAGTAACGTTCCGCTTAAAGCGAATAAATCAAAATTAATTTTATTTCTCCTAAACCAGAGAATTAATATTTTTTCTTAACTTTGGCAGCGGCCGTCTTGGATTCTCAAGCCGGAAAATCGGGTATCCTCGGCTCGAATAAAAAATTAGGTTTGGGTCATAGGAACTACTATGCCAAATATAAAAAATATACACTTTTTGCAGCTTTTTTATACAAATTTACTCTACTATAAGGAAATAAATAGGTGACTTTAGTTCCTAGTTTTAGGTACTAACGAAACCCTTTTAATCCCTAGGTATGAAAAAACTTACCAAGACACCCAGATTATTTTGAAGTTTAAGCTTGTCGGACATCTTAAAAGCAAGAATGGCGTGACTGAAACTAATTAAAAGTTTAATATTTTTGCTATCCAACCCCGTTTGTTTTCTTTAGTCATTTAGGTAGGATCATGCTGAAAACTTTTAGATATGGCACAACATCTATCTCAAACACCCTGTTGTAATTCTAAGTAGAATGCTTGCACATGGTTGTGTTGGTAGCTAGAATAAGATTTTACTACTCAGTTCGCTTCGGTGCTTCAAATTATTTAAACTTTGTTAAATTGTGCGCTTAAAATAACGCTCGATCGAAGTGACATTTATGCCACTATTTTTTTAATTTTAAGAAAGATTCCAAATTAAAAATAATGTTATCATATCATTTGCATAGTTTAAGAGCGGAAGGACAACCGTGAAACCTCAAAAACATTGAAGCTGTGGGAAAACTGATGACCAAAGATCGTCAAGTCAATTGTGATCAAATCAAGAAGAGTTTAAGGAATAAATCGTCAGCTATATTGACGATTGTAAAATATTATCTAGTACCTATAGGAAAATTTTTATCGATATGCAGTGACGTCAAAATTTCTTCAATATAATAAACAAAGATACCCAAAAATGACGTAACAGCTTATCCATAAAAATTCTGCAGTTCTAATCAAGCGATGTTCTGGAAAAAAACTTATTTTTTAACTGATGCCAATGTTTACAAGACTTGTGTAATCATTGCTGATGGCAATGTTTACATGTGTAATCATTGCTGATGCATCAATCGGTTTTTTGCCATTTTCAAACCTAGCTCAGAATATTTTCGTTCTATCTAGGACTGTCAGAAAGCTGGTCGACGATTTAACTGCGACAGCGAAGCATTGAAAAGAAAAATCAAAACTTTTTCTAGAACTTTAACAAATTTTTTAAAGAAAATCTTTTATTAAATCTAAATTCTTTCAGCAAGACCCTTATGCCTAAAAAATTATTAACGAATAGATTTAGCGTTTTTTTACCCCACCCGGTTTTTAAGGCGTATAGAAAATATTTTAACATTAACATCCATAAGTCAAGCACCCTAGACTAGTTAGTTTGGTCACTAATAACTATAGGTAAAAAGTTTAATTGTTTAAAATTTTATTTGATATTTTATTGTATACTAAAATGTTATATAAATAAAGTTTTAATAAAGAGTTATTTGTTATAAAAATATTTTTTAAATAGGGTAAAGGGGGGCACCTTTGAACGGTGGCACTTTTGAACACTAGCCAAAATTGTTGGTTGCCTACCTAAATATCATTCCTTTTTAGGTTGGCTCCCCTGCTAGGGAGATAACCGATTAATATAAAATTACATTTAAGTCATTCGCTTGTTTGCTGGTGTCGGGGATTACTGCGATTTTTTATGCTATTAAATTATAACTTTACACGTGCAAGTTTTTTCATCTAAAAGTGGAAAATCAGTGAAATTTGTGCATTTTTTTGTCTTGATCGGTATGTCTCTATCAAAGAAAAGTAATACATGTGTTTTTAGCAAAATAAAAATTAGGTTTTTTTTAAAATGTGGTTTTGCTTTTTTTTGCTGCTTGGGGCACTATTGAACGAATCATGTGGGGTACCTTTGAACAGCGTTCAAAGGTGCCCCAGGTGTTCAATGGTGCCCCACTTCATATTATTGTTAAACTTTTGTTATATTTTTAGAACGAATAAGTTAGATATTTTAACAGATTATTTGTAGCTATGGCTGTAGCAATAGTTTTCACAAATATTATTGGTTTTAGGTATTTAAAGTGGTTAGAAATTACGTCAAAAAACGAACAAAGCCAATTTTTAATGAAGAAGACATGCAAGAAGCAAGCAGCCATTGCTTGTGTTAAAAATTGGGAATTGTCCTTAAAAAGAGCTGCTGAGGTTTATGGGCTCACACACACTGCACTCTATTACCGATTAAAAAAACTGGATAATCATAATGTTCCTCCAGTGCCTTCTGAAAGCTTTTCGTCAAAGCATACGTTTCAGCAGGTTTTCAGCAATGAACAAGAGGAGCTTCTTGCGTCGTACGTTTTAAAATGTTCACTATGTGGCCAAATCAAAGAAAAAGCAAACCAGGAAATCCAAGTTGCTTTTATGAGAAAAAAGGGAATGAAATTTTATTTTCCCCAAAACGAAGATATTTCTACAGTAGAAATACGTGATGTCGTTTGCAAATTGCCGTCTTCTTCCATCGCCAAAGGAACTGAAGGAACGCAATCGTTAATTTCTTTTAAGTTTAATCAATCCCAATTTAATTTCCTTTAAATTTTTTTCTTAAAATTAAGCATAATGAACCTCAACTTATTCTTTTTTGATAAAAAAAAATTTGGTTGCCTTTTTTAATAAAAAAATTTGTTTTGAAATATTCCCAAATAATATGTTATTACTTGCGTTCAAATGTACCCCACATGGGGGCACTTTTGAACATTAGTCCCAAAATATTCTAAAAATTCCTACAAAAAATAATAAAAATAAAATTATTATTATTTTTTTTAATTTCAAGACAAAACATATAAAAAAATGCTATAGTACCGAAAAAACTATAAATTTTTTTTATTTTGTTGATGACAAAACCCTATGTAACAAAATGTTCAAAGGTACCCCCCTCTCCCCTACTTATGTAAGTATTCATCACAGCCTACTTGAACAGTACTATGTTTTATATGGAAAGTATGTAGGTCCTTTCAGAAAACTTTCCGGGCTCAAGAACGGACCAGAAAGAAACCCAATGACCCGAAAATCTGGTTTACGTTCCCTCTTTCATTCGAGGTGATCATAACTTCTGGTGACTTCAATTGTGTTTATATAATGAGGTTTAACGTTTTAAATTTTTTTCTATGTCGCTTTATATAAAATTTTTGACTTTTCAAAACCAAAATTAACCTTGTTGAATGCGTTGTCGCTTATTCTAATCTACAACTCTGCCATTTCGTGTGTAGTAAACCACGTTAGTTTTTTTGTGCAGACCTGTATTTTGGTCACTACAATAGATTAGCTGGCAGTGTTTATAAGTACATAAGTGAAAAGTCCCGTAGAAAATAGTACGTTCTGAGTACCGTTCCCCGCAGCCGTTTAAACGGAACTTTCTAGGTGGCGCACCATAAAATCGGCATAAAACAAATTTCCTAAATCATAATAGGCATCTACTTATTGTGTCTAGTATGACCTGCACCTGTTCCAAGCGTTCTCTAAACGTTCCTTGAATGTCTAGAGTCTAGGGAAGGTTGCCGAGAATTTTTTTTAACCACGCTAGTTTCCAGAACGTTTTGAGAACGTACTGCGGCCAAACATGACGTTCCCGGAACGTCCTGTAAGTTATGGCGGGCTGTCGCCAGGACGCTCCCAAAACGGACTTGTTAGAGTTTTACCAATGATATATCTTGTACAAAAACTTGCTTAGAAGTCATATAGTTTGGCTATTTGAAAAACCTTGTTGCATTTTTGTAACCTAATGGTAGGTCGTTAGTATTGTTTTCACTCTGACACCCGGTTTCCACCTATGCATGCCCACCCTGATTCAAAAAACGCATCAGGTGACACTGCATTTAAAACTGGTGCAAATCCATGGCCCATCACGTGATGCGTTTTTTTAATCGGGGTGGGCATGCATTGGTGGAAACAGTGTGTGTATAAATAAATCCATGACGGATCTGATACCTTCCTAACCAATTAGCACACTCCAAGTAAACTCCATGCTATATGAACCTTAAAAACAGTTTTTTGTAAATATATTTGAAACGAAAGCCCCTACCACGTTTTTGGTTATAACACGAATTTTTTAAAAAAATGTGCGCTACAATATTCCGAAAACCACATATTAATGCGACACTCCGTTAAAAAGTTAGCATTTTTTAAACTTTTTAACTGTCAAAAAACTCATCATTAGCATTGATGAATTTCGACCAAATCAGCTCGTTGCAGTATCGAATAGTATTTTACCTTGAAATTTCATGAAAATCAGTTGGGCGGTTTAGGAGCTATCGTGTTACGGACAGTTACACACACACACACACACACAGACATCACGACGATACTGCTAGGGTAGTTCAAATACCCCAAATAACACGTTTTCGGCGTTATCTCAAAAAAAAAATTCTCGAAAACAATACCTTCTCTAGTCATTGTTGTGCGGACTAGGAAGGTAAAAAGTATATAACATGAGGGTCCTAAATATATAGAGCATCAAAGTTGACAATATTTTTAGAGTATTTGATATTTTCGGATATTAGAAAGAAGTCTCTAGTAAGTAAGCGAAAATAAAAAGTTTTAAAAGTTATTATTTGTATCAATTTTTTTCAGGTAACTTTGTAGATTAGAGCCTATATCTCCTCAACTTGGCATATAAGGGATTAAAGATAGAATTTTTTTTTAGTTACATTAATTATCAAAGGTTAATTGAACAGAACTGTCAGAACCTGCTACAGGTACTGACAGTACTGAAATTTGCCTATTTCACAATTATATTTTAAGCCTTATATTTTAAATTGTAATTTTCTGTTTCTAATTGTGGAATAAAGACATTTATTATTAATATTATATTATTATATCAAAAAAAGGAATACCACATTTTTTTATAATAATTAACCAAATAATAATAAATAATCATTTCGCGGTAGCAGATTTCCTTTTTTTGTTAAACCCATATTCCCCACTTCTCTAATTTCAAAATCCTATTTCTTGAAAACAGAGGAGTGTTAATCCCTATGCTCTATGAACTTTTTTTTATTATTTTGCAGTTTTATATCTACAATAAAAACATGTCATACTTTTTACGCCCTGTATATTTTTCACACAAGCTTATTTCGTAGACCGAATTTGGCATGATTATTTTTGAAAAAATACCATTCCTAGTCTTTTCTTGTGGTCAATAACGTAATAAGTTAGGTAACGTACTAGCGCTTAATTCTTCAAAAAAAGATATAATTAATACTTTTGCAAATGGAACAATACATTACCTCAATCCTAATTCTAACTGGAAGTTTAAGTACAAAAATCTGTCTAAAAATGTAATATATATTATATATTATCTTCACTCGATAGTAATACCACAAAGAACTTGACTTGTTTTTTGAGGTTAACTTTAATTAAAAAACGAAGTTGTTTTGCTCTTTGCTGCCGAATAAATGATTAAAAGAACACTTTTAATCATCATCATCATGAGCATACAACGTTTTCTTAGGAAATGGATCGTCTTCTTCACTAGAGGAATCATCATCATCATCATCATCATCATCCCTAAAATATATATTAAACCGATAAGTGTTGTGTTGCATATACTTAGTCTGTCCTTCGTTTTTTTTTCATATGTTATACAGTGTGTCCCCGGATTGAGTTGACAAGAGGAAAAAATCCTTTATTGTCGATTTTACGAAAAAAACTCACTCTTTATAAAAAATTCTGCTTGTTTAAAAATTAAGATTACCATATGTTTAACTTTTAAAGATTAAAACCTGGATAGATTTTGTTTACTAGATTTCTAACTTTCATTTTATGTTGTGATACAAGCAATTTTGTTTACATAACATTTGACTTTACTGAATAAATACGGTCCTCTTCCTCTTGGATTATTTTATGTTTCTTAATTCTGTACTTCTAATCAAAGATATTAATATCGTTATCTCAATTTTTTATAAAGAGTGATGTTTTTCGTAAATTTAAAAATAAAGATTTTTCTCTTCTTATTAATTACATGTTTCTTAATTTGATAACACCCTGTACATCTAATCAAAAATTTTATTATTGTAATCTTAATTTTTCAATCAGCAGAATTCTGACGGAGTTTTTTTCGTAAAATCAAAAACAAAGGATTCAACTCCATCCGGGTACATATGTACTGTATTTTTGTTACCAAAAACCGAACCAGTTCGTATGCAAAGCCATTCTGTGTTAATTATTTAATCTGCTCCTTGACTCCGGGGACTAGTGTTGTCAGATCAAAAAATTCAAAATCACCAGGTACTTGCAATAAAAGTTGCCAGATTTTACCAAAAATCCCCAGTTTTTAAAAAAAATCTTATATTCATACTACAGGATCTTCAAATTACACCAGATACAAACAATAATAAAACACAAATTTACTGTTTTAAAATAGGTTTTGTTTTATAAATGTTACTATTATGTTTGTTAATAATATCTGCAGTTACCAAAGAATTATAAGAGGTGTTACAGTTGATTTTTGTTTGATATACCTAGTTTACAGAGTTTTTCAGTGAAGAAGAAGAAATATATAATAATTTTTTTCATATTTTAATTTAAATCGGACAATGTCAAAAAATCACCGAAATTCAGTCTTTTTAAAAAAGTTTCCACGATTTCACAAAATGGGTTGAAAAATCACCAAATCTGATAAATTTTCACCTGGCCTGGCAACACTGCCTGAAACTAAATAAGTCAAAAACTAAATACAATAACTTAGCAAAAAACAACCAGAGACGTGCTCATAATTTTAAGGGCTTTGGTTATAGTTTCGAGCAAGTGGAAAAGTCTACATACTTGGGAGCAATCAATACCAGATCAACGGAAACATCTACGCTCATCAACAACTGCTCAATCTCTAACAAGATCCCTAAGCTCACCCTAGGTACTATAGTTATAGTGTACGTGTGAGCTAATATAACTAAAAACTGAAATATATTTTATTCAACTCCAGACTACCTTTTGTTTGATACCACACAAGCCATGTTTTAACTTAAACTCAAATTTTTGAAATATACCCCCACCCTTAAAACAACAAAAACTAAAATGTATTTTGTTAAACTCCGGACTCAATTACCTTTCGTTTGATATCGCACACGCCATATTTTCACTTAAACTCTAATTTTTAAAATATAACCCCACCCTTTTTTTAAAATAAATTAAAATGTATTTTGTTTAACTCCAGACTCAATTACCTTTCGTTTGATATCACACACGCCATATTTTCACATAAACTCTAATTTTTGAAATCTACCCCAACCCTTTTATTTGGTTTGTGTTCGGTGGATTTTGTTCATTTTTAAATGAGACCATCTCGACCCAAGACTCAGCCTAGGAACCAAATTTCATTAAAATCGGCCAGGCGGTTGTTGAGTTATGCGCGTTGGTCGTTACAGACAGACATACAGACAGACAGACAGACAGACAGACAGACATACAGACATACAGACATACAGACATACAGACATACAGACATACAGACATACAGACATACAGACATACAGACATACAGACATACAGACATACAGACATACAGACATACAGACATACAGACATACAGACATACAGACATACAGACATACAGACATACAGACATACAGACATACAGACATACAGACATACAGACATACAGACATACAGACATACAGACATACAGACATACAGACATACAGACATACAGACATACAGACATACAGACATACAGACATACAGACATACAGACATACAGACATACAGACATACAGACATACAGACATACAGACATACAGACATACAGACATACAGACATACAGACATACAGACATACAGACATACAGACATACAGACATACAGACATACAGACATACAGACATACAGACATACAGACATACAGACATACAGACATACAGACATACAGACATACAGACATACAGACATACAGACATACAGACATACAGACATACAGACATACAGACATACAGACATACAGACATACAGACATACAGACATACAGACATACAGACATACAGACATACAGACATACAGACATACAGACATACAGACATACAGACATACAGACATACAGACATACAGACATACAGACATACAGACATACAGACATACAGACATACAGACATACAGACATACAGACATACAGACATACAGACATACAGACATACAGACATACAGACATACAGACATACAGACATACAGACATACAGACATACAGACATACAGACATACAGACATACAGACATACAGACATACAGACATACAGACATACAGACATACAGACATACAGACATACAGACATACAGACATACAGACATACAGACATACAGACATACAGACATACAGACATACAGACATACAGACATACAGACATACAGACAGACGGCGCAACAAAAAAGTTTCAAAATCATCTAAAACGCAAAGATATATAAAAAATTTTGAAATCGGAGCAACTTTTTTTTTTATCGAAAAAATTAGGATCACCATAGCTCACACTATTATAGTTAGTATATGTGTGAGCTAAAAATCTACACTATAATAAATAATTAGACCGGTGCGAATTAAGAACAACTAAGATATTTGAAAGAAAAATACATCGGATCTTCGGATCGATGCAAACAGAAGATGTTATTGGATGATACGGATGAATTATGGGATTCATGAGCAGTAGAAGATTAGCAGAGAGGTAAGTAAGGGGAAGGCTACGAAAAAGATAGATGATGTCGAAGATGACACCAAGAATATGAAAATAAGAAGGTTACAAAAAATCGTACCAGAGAGGGCAGAATAAAGGGCTCTGGTTAATCAGGCTAAAACCCACCAGTGTTTGTAATGCCACTTGAAGAACAAGAAGAATATTACAAAAATATAAAATTTAATTTTAAGGCACGGTTTAGAGAATATTGAATCCAAAATCCTTCTAAACGGAGGAATCATGATCAATATTTGTTATGCAGAAGATGCGGCCATCTTGGTAGACAGCTTAGAAGGATTACAAAAGCTAATGGAGAAAATTACACAAAGCAGCCAACTGCACGGACTAGATATAAATAAGACGACATTTATGGTTATAGGCAAAGAAATAATAAACAACTGCCAACTTACAGTAAATCAAAAACCAGTAGAACGAGTGAGCGAATTTACTTACTTAGGAACTAATGTCAACAATGGGATCACCCGCATGAAATTCGAATTCGGATTGAAAAGCTTTAACAAAATGAGAAACCTATTTACAAGTCATCACATATTAAACAACAAGTGAAATTAAAGAAAGAAAAATAAGAAAAAATTGTTTCTGCTTCGGCCAGGACTTGAACCCGGGATCTCTTGCTCTCTAGGCAAACATTCTAAGCATTGAACTACCGAAGCCATACATAAATTTTCGGAAAACTTTCATCTATGCAGGCTACGATGTCTCAATACAAGAACGAGAGACTCTCAGGGTATTAACTCGACGAAGTCATCAAACTGATCTCTCTCTTCTTCCTTCCCACTGCCAAAGGTATGAAAACTTTTTTCTTATTTTTCTTTCTTTAATTTCACTTGTTTATAGTTTTAGGTCCTTACATCATCACATATTATTGAAGACCAAGATAAGGCATCTTCGCTGTTATGTGTTATGTGATCTTTTTTACGGTGTGGAAGCATGGACGCTGACTGAGTAGACAATGAAAACACTAGATACGTTTGAAATGTAATGGATTGTGTGTGTGTGTATCACAATTAAAAATATGTTGGACGGATCGTGTGACAAATAACGAAGTTCTCAGAAGGACGGCCAAAGAAAAGGAAGTACCTAAAACTGAAAATTCGAAAACTCCAATACGTAGTACATATTATGAGAAATGTGAGCAGGTTTAATTTACTGCAATTCATTTTGCAGGGAAAAGTAATGGGAAAAAGAGGTGTTCGTAGAAGAAGAATTTCATGGTTAAAAGCCTCAGATCCTGGTTTGATATAAATAATAATGAATACTACTGAACTGTTTTGGGCAGCAGTTAATAAAATCAGAATTGCATGTATTATAGTCAATACTCGAAATGGATAGGATTTGCTAGAAGAAGAATAAAATTTAAAAAAGAAATAATCTAAAAAAGAACAATTTTGAATAGCTACTCCGAAAACTCCGAGTACCATTTTGAGGAAGTTTTAAGCCTATTTCTAAAATTAAGCTCTTTGCTTCATCATCCAAAGGATCAAAAGTTTGCACAGTAAATGGAACGAAGACAAAGCTAGTCAAAATCTCCCTACATTTTTCGTATTTCTTTCCCTCGCTAATCGTGCTTCCAAACGTCTTTGAATAGAACCGGTCTTATTATTATAATATTCTAGAAATTCTAAACAGCTGAGCGCTAAGCTGAAATTAGAGGCCTTCTGATGATGAACCAACTCTTAGAGCCACGTTATCTAGAAGATTACCAAGTGAAGACGATGGTAGTCCATTTAGCCAGGAACCTCTCTCGAGCTTGAGGTACTAAAAGACGCTATCTTCATCCGACTCGCAAGGAATAAAGCCTATTGACGGACCTGGTATAGCTTCAAGTCAGAAGCTTTTTGTTTTTTAAGGAGTTTTTTTTGTCTAATAAGAAAATAATTAATGCATATGAGATTCCACGGACAAGTTAAACAGACCCTCCTCCCTTTGAATAATGAAATAAATGTAACAAAAACTAAATATTAATATTACCTTCCTCTCTTTCGATGCAACCTCAAAACACTCATATCTTTCTGGTCATTTTCCCTTTTGTGCTTCTCTTTCTCATGTTTAAATTTAATACTGTATTTTACTTTGGGCTTTCCAGACCTTTCGTCTTCCTCTCCGCTTTCATCATTGCTATCGTTGCCATTATTGCAGGTTTTACCATTTTTACTTTTTTTGCAGATTTTTATTTCTTCGGATTTATCATCATTTCTATTATTATTTTTGTTTTGTTTACCGCTTCTTTTCTTAAAATCGTCATTATTATTCGTTTTATGTTTAAATACCTTTTTTTCAGTTTCCTCAGAATCACCGTTGTCTTGATCAAATTTAATTTTTTTATAATGTTTAATCACATGATTGGCTTTCTTAACTTTTGTAAAGAACACTTTTTCATCAGAATCTGCGGACTGTTTGATTTTTGGTTTTTTGTTTTCTTGAACTTCTGTAGTTTCTTCTGAGCTTTCTTCCACATGTTTATTTTTTTGGGATTTTTTATCGTTTCTATGGTGTTTTTCGTCAATTTTGTGAAATGCTTCGCCTTGTTCTTTCCGACTTTTATCCGATCGCTTAAAATCTTTGGAAATATCTTTGTCGTTTTCATTTATGTTAATTTTTTTCTTGTCCCTGTCCCCTTGCACATTTTTAAAAATAAGATAGCATAACAAAATAACGACAATTCCAGAGGTTGTCGATCTAAAAACAAAATAATTTTATATTAACATATTAAAGAATTTGTACTAATTTGTTCTTAATCAAAATTATACAAATTATTAAGTTTTAAAAGCAAGAAAGTTGGATAAAACCTATAAAAAAATTGATTAGTTTAGTGATTTTAAATAATTTTATTTGTTTTTAAATTAAGGACGCCACTGGAGCGGTAACTATGGAATAACTTTCACTTTATTATACGGCGTTTGAAAGGAAATTTTATTTTCTATGGCGAAGTATGGAATACATTTTTTGACAAAGAGCTTTGTTTTTAAGAAAATTGAATAAAAATTGTGTTTAATAAGTAGAATATGACGAGGGCCGTCGTAAGGGTAGAGCGGAGGTACAGCCGCCCCAGGCGGCCAATTTTATGGCCTTCAACTTTTAATTCATGATAATTCTCAAGCGGTCATGCGGTGGCCGCCACACTTACCTTCGATTCGAAGATGTAATATGTAGTTTAAAGGTCACTAAGTCACCTTAATTTAAGAGGTAATATCTCGAAACGAAAACTGACAAAAGTAATTTTATGATTTCTTTCGTATTACTTATAGAATAGAAAATGATAAATAAAAAGGGGACGAATTTAAGAAAATGAAGAATATGGAGAATACTTTGACATAAGGAAAAAGTTTTGTGTCTTTAGGCAATCTTATTTTATCGGTTGTTTGTTTAAAAATTTTAAAGCTTAAAATAAGACTGTCCGTGACGTGAGTTGAGATAAGCGCTCAGAGCCAAAAGGTGGTGACAGTATTCAAAGCCCACCCGTGAAAGTGAACTTTTGGCCGACCCATAGACGAATGACAGAGCCCACCTCACCTCACGGTAAAAAATTTTGTCTACAATGAAAACACGTTCTTTTCTTGAATAAATTGATTTAACTTAAAACATTTTGTTTTGAATTAAAATATTTCTTTTTAGTTCAACGCAACGTTTAATCTTGAAAGGAAATTTCTTCTTTAATTGTTTTCTTTCAGTATATTTCATTTTGTAACAAAGCAAATTGTCTTCATATAAGTAATATTTTGCTTCCAGAGAAAACGGTGCCCAGATTAATTCAGTTCTAATTTATAATAAAACAATTTCTGTTTCACATTAAAATAAGAGGCAAGACATTTTTTGTGCTATATAATGAAAATATTCTCTTGGTGAATAGGAAAGCACAAATTATTTTACTTCAAAGCAATTTGCTTTGATCTAAGACAATTTTTCTTACCGTGTAGCTGTATATAAACCGTGCCAGCGAGTCGTTGGCTTCGAGATTCAAACCTAACGCAGTCATAACATTTAGTTATAGTTATAATTAAAATACAGTGAAGTCCAGATATAACGAACCTTAAAAATGAACTAAATACGGTTCGTTATATCCGAGGTTCGTTATAAACAGCAATAAATAAATTTTGTTTAATTTTTTGTGTTTCTTTTTTTAATAGTATCCAAGATTAAGAAAACTAAAAATATTACAAAAAATACTATAAATTTTTATATTTTTAGAAAAAGGCAGAATACATACGAATAAAGCAGTTTATTATTATTGTTATACATATAAATATGTAATACATCCCTAAAAGAAGCCTAAATCTTCTTTTTTTATTATTAAGAAATCCTTAATTTTTGTTTATACATTTCTACTTGAAAAATATTCCCTGTTTATATAGCTTTCAAGGTTACAAAATGATGCCCATATTTTATCAGGAACTTAACGTGATTTCAAAAAATTACGAGTTTCCGATTTTTTTTTCCATTTCACGAATGGTTGGAACATAAACCTTAGTGACTTCAACAGAATTATCTTGAACAGGATCATCATTATCTTCGTCATTATCACTTGAAACCATGTTTGAGGTTACGGAGAGATTATAATTTGCTCATCAGTCAACGTTTCTCTTGCTACAATGTCTTTATCAATAGTCACTTAATCGTTAAAATCGAAGTCACACATTTTTCTCTTAGCTTGTTCTTCTACTAAATCAAGCATATCATTATCGAATTCATACTCATGATCATATTCTGGGTGTTGTGAATGTCTTTGCAACCATTCGTGTTGTTGCCGTATCGTCTAGTGTGAAAACGCCCATTGTCTGCTTATATAAAGTTCGTTTTAAAAGAAAAATACATATTCTAGATTATTAAAATTAGGTTCGCTATATCCGGAAGTTGGCTATAAGCGGGATCGTTATAACCAGTAAGACAATACATGAGTATTTATGGATGACTTTTCGTATAAAGAAAAAAGGTTCGTATTAACCAGAAGTTCGCTATAAACGGGTTCGTTATAAGCGGACTTCACTGTATACTAAAATATTTATATGTTTTTGAAAAAAAAGTAACTTTTTAAATTATTATTATTTGCAAAACAAAAAAATGTATACAAAACATAAAAAATAAGGAACCGATTTTATTTATTTTTGAAGTGGTACAGGAATATGTGCTGCCGGGCCCGAGAGGCTTGGGGGGGAGGCTAGACCCCATAATGCTATATTTTATGCTCTTTTATTTTTTTATTCATGAAATTTTTCAAAAATGCTTTAAAAAATAGGCTTGGAGGGCCCGGGCACTGATGCTCCCTCTTGGTGCGCCCATGTTCTGCATTTAATAGCTTCATAAGGTTTGCCAAATTAGTTAGGTATTACTGATTTTGCTCTCTCATGTTTCTATTTCGATATGTAGAGCAAAAACTGACAATTTCAAAGTGCCGTTTTTTAAAAACACAAGATCGGTTTGCTTGACTTTGCAGTATCTGTGTGAAATAATCATATACGTAATATTCCACGTATATGGAAATAATGAATAACCGAGAACGAAAATTAAAAACTTTAGATATTAGGGACATATTGCAATAAAGGCAGGCAGTGATTGTGCCGGGCACTATTCTGACGGTTTCGCATCAGTAGCGTGGCGTGCCTTAAGGGGCGGGGGGGGCGGCCGAAGGCTAAAAAGGGCGCCCATAAAAAAAATTTCGACTAAAAAAAAAGTCATCATGTCTTTGCTTTGCCTTTGCCGGCTTTGCTACTGAATAAAACTTAGGGCACCCATGGGGCGCCAGTACCCTCGGGCGGAGGGGGGGGCGACGAACCCCCCGTTAAGAACAGCTGTCTTCTTTCAAAATTAGGCCTTTGTGTATTATAAGAGCCGGAATTAATAGTGCCGTCATTATTAATGGAAAACAAACGACTGGATTTATACATTCGACTTTGGTTTGTCAATTTTGAAAGTCGGTTCAAACTGTCAGAATAGTCCCGGCACTATTAGTACCTGGCTTTATGGCAATAAGTCCCTTAGGCTAAACACTGGTATCTCGAAAACCACTAAACCGATCTAAATTTGGTTTTCGTTGTTTAATAGGATGGGATTTACTATGACTCCCGTAATAAAAGGTAGGGGGAAGTTTCACAATTATTACTTTGTTTTGGTGTAAATCACTTTAAAATTTGCAGTCGTGAAAAAAAAACGCGGGGGGGAGGGCGGCATATTTTCCGTTTTGCTCCAGGTGGCCACTGGTCTAGCGGCAGCCATAATATGACATATTTCCAATTTTCTAGTACACTTAGTTCCGCCCTTTATTTAAAAGCTACAAAAATATAAATTTAAAATTGCACTTACCTCATATCTGCGAATAAAAATTTTCACCAAGTGTTCCAGGCTATAGACTACATTATTAATTCACTTACTACTTCAAAAATTAAACAAGAATCCCAAATTATCTTTTTACGACGAAATTAAAAATTATAATACCGAGAGTATTTTTAAAATTTATGCCTTCAACATAAGGCGGATAAAAATAAATATCCTTAATTTTTTAAATAATTTTTTTAAAGTGTAATTTTTTTAGACCTATAAATTTTGGCATTGACAAAGGTTAAATAGAAAAGATATAGTGAATACTTTTCTGTTAACACTGTTTCAAAATAAGACAGTAGGTAAGTACTTGTCTAATTTTAATTGGCTAACTCAACTTAGTATATTATGAGAGTTTTCTTGTGTCCCAGTGGTGTCCCGAAAAAGGAAAGCAAATGTTAAACTAAAACCTTACCCTATTCCGTTAGAGGGCTTCATGCACTTTTCGTGTTAATGCGAAGCTGACTCCAGGGGCTTTATTCTTTGAATGCTCCCTAGGAAGTAAATGTTCTCTAAATAAATCTCACTTCAAAGTTCTCCTATTGCAAAGCAAAAGAGCAGGTTATGTCAAATGTTCTCTTGAAAATGATCCCTTCCGCGTCAGTTTAAAGTCATACACAATAAACTGAATAATGGTAACGGTGAATTGAATAGAAAATTTACTCCCAGGGGAGCATTTACAGAATAAACCCCCAGGGGTTGAAAGCCCTGACCTTTATCTGTCAAACTCATGCCAAATACAATATGGCGGCTCAAATATGAAAAATAGAAGAATTTTGAAAAAACTTTTTTATTTCTTAACCTACTTTTTTAACTAGGTTTGTTTTATTTGGATTATAGTGTACTTTTATAAAAACTAATAATCACTTTAATGATTTTTTGTCTCAAAAAAATATATTTGACAATATCATGTATTGTTTTTGTGTTGTTTGCGTTTTATAGAGAAACTGCTGATTTTACAAAAAAATCACAAAATACAGAAAAGATGTGTATTGACAAGCTATATCCATTGTGAGTTTAATTTTTACCATAAGTTAAAAAGTTTTCGAGTTTTGCTCAAAAAACTACGAAATTGGCCTGAGGGTACCTCTAGACCAGTTTTGCCAGACTTTTCTGACGACTTTCCTTCAACTAAGGGGCAAAAACCCCTCATATCCTTCAAAAAATTAACAGGTGGGTGGTCGACACCAAACCGAAAAAAACTTTATACCATAAACAATTTTTTTTTCTATAAAATTTGGAAGACAAACCAAACAAATAAAAGATTTATAACTTAAATCATAAATTATAAAAACCAAAATTAAAAATAAAGTATTTAAATTTACCTACCTAAGTTAAGTTTGGTTAAATTAATGAAATATTTGCAAAATATATAACTTTGGCTCAAAATAGTCAAAATCCTTCAAATTTGGATAAAAACAATCAATCCTTCAATAGTCAAAATTTTTGTTCAAAACCCTTCATAATAAAGGAAAATCTTTAAATCTGGCAACACTGCCCTAGACACCAAAATTTGACTTTTTTATAAGTGTTTTAAAAGTGGAAAAAATGCTTTAAAATTAGAAGGCTCTATCATTCTAAATAATGTAAACTAATTTTTTATTATTTTTTACGATTTCGCACCAATGTTTTCCCGACTATTTTGTATACCTTAGGGCAACCTCTAGAAACCGAAAAGGCACATCAGTATAAAGGTAATTTAAAGCTCTACAAAATACTACTTAACCATTTTTCTCTTAAAATTACAGCTTTTTTCAAAAATCAAAAAAACTTCATATAGGGTCGATCGGGGTAAATGTAAACAGGGGTAAATGTAAACGGTCCTAAAAAAAATTTTTCATTTGCCTCTAAATTCGATATTGGCGCCAATTCTAATACCACGCTTCTTTGACAGTTAGCGGCAATGAAAATTAGCTTCCAGATCAGTTTGGTTTCGTGTGGTTATAAGTTCAGAAGCACCTCTGCAAATTAACCGTATTTCATTTTTCCAGACACTGAAATCTGTCAGTATTTTTTTGTCGGCAAGGTAAGTTTTAAACTAAAGTAATTATTTGTTTAAACATGTTGAATTGCATAATAACAACAAAATAAATTATTATTATCGTATTTACATTTACCCCTGGCAATATTTGCCTAGGGGTAAATGTTAACACACTTTTGAGGTAAATGTAAACACATGTGGGGTAATTGTAAACATAGCTAAAATAATTAATAATTTACTTCCAGATGCCTCAAAAATATGTGCACAAGACAAATGGGCCATCACACAGTAACGAGGATTTGCCAAACGCTAGAACTGACGTGCAAAACAGGAATAAAACATATCGTGAAACTCAAAGTTTCTACAATGTTTCAATATCTGTAATATTCCATCGAAAGGACTTCCTTAGATTCCACGGGTCGCAAAATGGCGTTTAATGCAGATGTAGAATCCAAAATCGTATATTGCCTACTGGCCAGGGCAAGATATCCGTGCAACGAACATGAGCTAAAATATCAGTTTACATTTACCCTGGTTTGTTGAGGTAAGTGTAAACATATGACAGTTTTTTAAGCAATTTTTTTTTCTTAAAAGCGCTTTTGTTTTTTTGTTAGTTTTGTTCTTGGAACAAAGGATAATGTCCAAATATTATCACAAAATTCTTGCATAATTTTTTTTATCGGGAGTGTCTATTTCTTGATTTTAAATCTGAAATTTCCCAAAATGGTCAAAATCGTTTATATTTACCCCGATCGACCCTATTACTATTCAGTTGCTTGATAACCTCTGTTATTTTTTCGTGTAAATGCAAATTTGACGTCAGAGGCTAAATGCCCTTCCTTTTTGGAACACAATTCGACTTTTGAGATAATTTTTGACGAAAGCTGTAATTTTAAGAGAAAAATGGTTTAGTAGTTATTTGTAGAGCTTTAAATTACCTTTCAACCAATGTGCCTTTTAGGTTCCTAGAGGTTGCCGTAAGGTATACAAAGTAGTCGGGAAAACATTGGTGCAAAATCGTGGGTCGGGTCATATGTAAGTGTTGGGTAGAACATGTTAAAACATATCTCAGAACATTGCTTGGTCAATATGATACCCTTGCGAAGTTAATTAGACGGTTTTGTCTCTAATCCTATGTAAATAGTGACAAAACTCTCACAAGAAGCGCCATCTACCGAGATACGAGAGAAACTAGAACAAGAGCAGGCGAAAATAAACTGCTATACAAATCGATCGATGAAAAGATCGATTGCAAATAAAAAGAAAGAAACCATCCGTGACCTACGATAGCTCTTCTTTCTTTCATGCCAGATCAACGCTGATAGCGTTTTTAAGCCAAATAATACTAACAAACGTGAAATTTAGTAACCGTGAATTTAAAAATCAAACAATATACTATATACTAAACGAAAAAAAATTACAAGTCATTCAGTAGGCATGGGCCATGGGCAAAATCGGTAGGCCCTCTACCGCACGACCAACAGCACGTCACTGGTCTTATATCCTGAATGTATATTCGAAGCGTTACAAAACCATAGATTTATTTTTAAAACTGGCAACCATCTTGTGGAACCGATTCGGTTTTGGCGCGACGGCTCTTTAAAATTAGCTTAAAACATTCTTAAAATAATTTTTTTGTATACTTATCCGTTTACTGTGGCACAAAAGAGGATATTTTTAATTAGTTTTGGCATAATTTTGTGCACCTGTGCAAATAAAAACATTTTTTTAAGTTAAACGATTTTATTAGAAAATAGCACTGAAAAGTAAAAGAAAATTTGACAGATTTCTGTAAACTATAGTCTAGATTTAACGATAGCGTTAATGGCATATTATACATTTAAGTTCGATATAAAATCGTGGTGCTAATATGAAAGATACGTAAATAAATAAAACTTTAAAAAAAACTGATTTACTTTATTTTTTACTTTGCAGTCTTAATCAAAAAAACAAAAATGAACCCACCTTCGTATTTCTTACCCACTTCATACCTATCCACTACCAACGTTTTTTTTTAGTAAAATTATTTATATGGTCATCAGATCAAATCATAAATCTGGAAACCGCATGTTGGTATCTGTTTTCCTTACAAAATTATGAATTTACCCCCTTTACACCCCTCACCAACTCCCTACCTTCGACTTTTATTCATAAAATTGTATTGTCACGAGATAAATCTGAAAACCGCATGTTCGTATCTGTTTTGGTTCCAAAGTTCTGAATCTGCCCCCTTTTTACCCTCACCCACCCCCGTATTTCTTACCATGTTTACACCCCTCTTTTACCCCATACCCAGTTTCTTTCATAAAATTATATTGTCACCAGATCAAATCATAAATCTGAAAACAAATGTTTGTATTTGTTTCTACTACAAAGTTCTGAATTTACCTCCTTTACTCTCACCCCTACCTCACCTACCCCCTACCATCGATTTTTCTTCATAAAATTGCATTGTCACCAAATTAAAATATAAATCTGAAAATTGCATGTTCGTATCTGTTTTCGTTGTAAAGTTCTGAATTGCCCCCTTTTTCAGAGGCGGACAATATTGCAAACGTTTTTTGTAGCTAAGCGGGTATAGATTTTGTTTCTCTTGTATTTTTCCGTGGGCAGCTCGAAAGTTGTACACCCACGGGGGTCCAAGATTCTGATCTAATGGACACCTATTAAGTGTTGACAGTTAACTGTTTCGTCGTTAAGGGGCTCTTCAGAACACTGCATAGTCAATGTGACACCTTTGTAAAGCTAGAAAGACGGTATATACATCTCATCTTACGACATTGGTAAGAGAAATGATAAATATTGCCTGCGATATCGTATACTTTAGGGTCACTGCATCCTGGAAGCCTGGAGAAGACACTACGTCTTCGTGATGCAGTGACCCTAGTATACTTTCCAAAGTGGCGACATCTACCGAATACAAAGGAAACTATCAAAGTATAAACAAAAGGCAGGCAGATAAAACGAAAAACACGAAAAAAATGTATGTTTTTATTCACGGATACTA
Organism: Aspidapion aeneum; assembly: GCA_963576565.1. Lineage (NCBI taxonomy): Eukaryota > Metazoa > Arthropoda > Insecta > Coleoptera > Brentidae > Aspidapion > Aspidapion aeneum. The sequence continues at coordinate 103,011,573 of OY755043.1, forward strand.
AACTTTACGTTTTTAACAAATATTGCATAAAACTATTTTGCAAAGTGGCCATGGCCAAGAGGTGTGTGTCAAAACTAAATATAGATTCATGTTTGGGGGGGGGCGGGTATAATTTCCCCTTTTGCCTCTGCCGTAGATCCAGATCCTATATGAATCGCAGGATTTAATATACAGACACACAGACAGACATAAAATCGTTTAAAAACGCGGTATTTTATTTAGTTATTTACCTAGCAATTGCCATCAAGGGCGGAAAAGTCACTTTACACATGTGTTACGTACAACATTTTTCCTACAAGCCTCCAGTCGTCGCTGAAATATTATTTTATTTTCTTCAATAAAAAAGTGCGTGCGGAAAAGTAACTTTACCACACTAGTACGGAAAAGAAACAGCACTAATGCAAAAATGTACATTTTTCCGAATGCAAACGTATGCGAAAAAGTGCACTTTCCACACGTAAGTAGGAAATAGCTATTTTCCTAAAAAGTGCAAAAATGCAAATGCCGTTGACAAATTGAGAGAACAATGCGTAGCGAGTTCTGTCAAGCATTTTGTGTTTATACGAGCGTCAGGAAAACATACAAAAATAAAAGTAAAAATAAACCAAAATACATCACCAAACTTCAAAAAAAAATTCCTAGTAGTTCGGGCCCTACAGGTTCAGATACTGCGTTTAACGAGAGAAGCAACACATGGTATGGATAGATATGAAACTCCCCCGAACATTTTACGAAGGGGAACAACCCCCCACCCAAGGCAGGGGGGTGGTTCCACTCCCTAAAACGTGCTTTTTGACAGTTTTTTGCTAATAACTCTCACTTTTAAAAATCCTATTGAAATCATTTTTTAGCAGACAAAATTTTCTTTCCAACGACGTACATGAGCCCCTTCTGAAATCATTGGTGCACGTGCCATAGACGTACCAAAAAAGGGGATATTGTGGTATTTTTTATTCTTAACACAGTCTTTCTCAAAAAAGTATGTTTAGTCAAAAATCTATTGTACTCGTATTTAGAAAAGAGCCATCTTGAAATAAGAATATATAATATATTTCTAGCAATCCTCACATTCTGTTTTGTGACTCAGTGAATAATAAATTAGGGTGAGTAAAAAATTATTTCTGGTTAGTATTAACTAGAGGCCCTCGATACATTTGACCATTAACAATTGCCAAATGTATCGAGGGCCTCTACTATTAACTTGAAACTCAATTTTTCGAGTTGGTTGGGGGTCGGGGTCAATCATAACTCATACAATTTTTCTGTAAAGTTAATGTTGAAAGTTAAAAGCAAAAGATTGTGAAAAAAAAATGGAAAAAATCGCAATCTTAGATTTATGACGTGACACAGGCGCACAATGGTTTATCCCTATGAAAAAACTATGCATTTTCAAATCAAGATTTCAAAAAAAAAATCGTATTTTTTGTAAAGAAATGTCCCCTTAGTTTAAACCCGTGATTGTTTTTTCAGATTTATTTTGAATTTTAAAAAATTGGACGGTAAAGTAAAATTTTGTATTTATTTTTAATTTTTTTCTCAATCTACTACCCGTCCTTTATTTATCTCTTAAACAAAAACCGCTTTGTCAATTTTCCTTTTTCCTTTTTACGTTTAGTGCGTATATTTAGTAGTGTTTTGTAAGCCTAAAAAGAAAAAGAAAGTTTTATCTATAATTTCAAAAAAAATTAAAATAACGGAAAAAACTATGCTATTTTGATGTATGCAAATTTCTGCAGACTAAAAGTTGTCTTCCCGCAGCCTCCCGCTATGAGATTTTTTTATGGTTATAATCCACAATGTCTTATCTTTATGACTGCACAGGTTACACCTGCCAATATCTGCCTATCTGTGAATTAGGTTCCTAAAATTGTTACTTTGTTATTCAAATATACTAGAAATACACACAATTAACGGGTTTTAGTTGCTGTGTTAATATGGATATATTTTTATATATTTTGAAGTATTTATTTATTTAATTATTTATCAGTCAATTTATCAGTTTATTATCATTCATTATATTTACAAATTATATTTTTTACGATGTAATGTACAGGGTGACCGTATATAAAGTTTTTTGTTATTTGACAGAAAATGATAAATCTAAAAGTGAATTACTTACGAAATAATAAATATTTTTATAACGGGTTCACTTTTTTTTAAATCACACCTTACACGCAAGATGACCATTGGGTCTTTATTTTAATAGTACACCGGTATATTTTTAAAATTTTTGATAGATCTTTTCTTTCTTATTCTTTTTTGTCTTGAGAAAGCAATGTGTTGAACAAAGAATTAGCTATACTATTTTTCCTTGGCTAACACATTGCCCTTATGGCAAATTATTTTTTATTTTACTCAAGAATCGCTTAAGAATTCTAATATGATTTATTTCAAAATTTTAAAAAACATACAGGATGTTCTTGTGCAAAAAAAGACCTCCTAGCTGTGGAGTGTGATTAAGGGAAAAACTGAAAATGTGGCAAAAATCTATGTAGTTTCATCAGTTATTTAATTTCTGAATTATCTTTATGTTAATGTGACAAGTAATAAAAAAGTTTTTCCATCTGAAACTTTATAAACGGTGACCCTGTACATTGGTGGAATTTTTTTTTAACATAAAGAGTTTTATTCTTGTGAATTTAAGATATAAATTTGTGGAAAACTTCCCATTGTAAAAAATATATTGGTTTGTTTACTTTTGACCACACTTAATAAATTTATTAAATATATAAATTGCCTTCCTTAAGGGAGGGAGGGAGGGAGGGGTTAAATAATAATTTAACAAAAGTTATAGTACTTTATGTTTGATTCCACAATGAAATTTAAGGGACTGAGAGGACCTTGGGGCAGAGGAGCATCCAGTCCCCTCCCCTTAGTACGCCTATGTCATGACACAATGGAGGGCGAAAGTAGTTTTTGTGAAAAAACAATCATCAATCAAACTAGTAACAATGGTTACTAAGTTAGTAACCATTGCTAATAATATTGAGTAATTATTTACCTTTTTATTTATATTACACAATTTTTACCCTACACCCTGCAAGGGAGAGGAGAAGGGAATTAGCTAAAATAAATTGGTAAATATGTGTTGAATATATATACAAAATTTCAAGTTTATGTGATAAATACTCTTACAGATATTAACTTTTTTCCGAAATTTAACCGTTTGAAACCACTGTGAGGCGCTCTTACTCCAATTTAAGGCGACTTAAAATTAAGTGATCCATAACCAGTCGATTTGGGGTAGTCTAAAATTTTGTTCTTCAGTAGTAGTATTAAAAAAATAATACCTCCTTTAGTTTTTAAGATATAAAGCAAATTAAGGTCCTTACTAACTTAGTTGGTATTCTATTGCAAACGTGTACAGTTTTTCTGTAAAACTAATTTAGCAAAGTTATAAGCCAAAGTTTGTGAAAAAACATGAAAAAAACCGTCATCTTGGATTTATGACGTCACACGGGCCCTCCTACTCAAACTGGGACTTAAAATTGTCTGATCTATTACCAATCGATCTGGGGTAGTTTAAGAAATTCATCCACAACCATCCCACGGAATACCATAGGCTTTTTAACTATAAGGGTTTCCAAGATCTAATGAAAACCAGCAAATGTTGACAATCCACTGTTTCGTCCTAAATTAGAACAATGGGTGGTCAATGTAACACCCTTGTAAAGTCTGTGTTTGAAACTCGTAGACAATGATTGTGTAGAAATAAAATTTCGGACTTCCATTGTCTTTATTTATTTTAAAACACGACGTTTCGGTTAGTAAGTATCTCTAACCGTTATCAAGTGTAAACTAAACAAACTAGTCTCTAGGCTACTACTTATACTACTTGGTGTGCAGTCAGGTGTGACGGCCCGCCCCCTTTTTTAATCCTAAGACGCCTGTTTTCCTTAAGGAGTGGTTTCCATATGTTTGGTATGTCCGTGCTTGGTTGACTGAAAACTTCTTTATTCTGCATTATATACGCAGCTTCAATAAACTTTCGTTTTCGACAATGCGACTCCTTATGTAAAACTTTAGCTTCTGACTACTGAATCCTGTGATCATTTGACCATGCATGATCTGCTAAACCGGATTTTTCAATATCCCCTAATTGGGTACTTTTTAGATGTTCATTTACTCTAACCTGAAGAGGGCGTTTCGTTTCACCTACATATGATTTACCACACTCACACGGGATTTGATAAATACATTTCTTATTATTTGAGGGATTGTCTGGTTTTGTTTTAGTTACAAAACTTCTTATCGTATTTCCCGAAGAAAATACTGTTTTTATATTATAGTGTTTAGCTATTCGTCTTATGTTTTCTGAAATCCCTTGAACATATGGAATGTTAATAACACCTAACGGATTATTATTTTGAGAATTTGGTACATTTAGTTTGTTTTTAATTTTAAATTTCGTTGAGTTTATTAATTTCTCGGAATAACCATTCTGTTGAAAGTCCTTTTTAATGTTGTTAATTCCTATGGTTAATTCTTCATTATTACTACAAATATTTACGGCTCTTAAATACAAACTTCTTATAACTCCTTGTTTTGTTGCAACAGAATGATTAGACTTAAAATTTAGGTACTGTCCCGTGTGTGTAGGTTTCCTATATACAGTGGTTTGAATGTTTCTGTCTAATCGTTTGACAAGAAGGCATCTTAGGATTAAAAAAGAGGGCGGGCCGTCACACCTGACTGCACACCAAGTAGTATAAGTAGTAGCCTAGAGACTAGTTTGTTTAGTTTACACTTGATAACGGTTAGAGATACTTACTAACCGAAACGTCGTGTTTTAAAATAAATAAAGACAATGGAAGTCCGAAATTTTATTTCTACCCTTGTAAAGGTTAAGTAGACGGTTATGAATATCATCACGTATTGTTTGCAGGAAAGATATTTTTAGAAAAACATTATATTTTTAATCGTTTAATTAGCTTTACAAGTATTAAATATGGGAAACTTGGTTATTATTCAAGATAATGATTTTCTTATTGCACCTTACCGTGATCTTTTTTTAAGCCCTTACAAATGGTGTATAATCAGATTTTTGCTATACACCGTAGTTTCGCTAATACAGGGAGTTTTTGAAGAAATTTCGCTTATTTTGCAAGATATTTTTATTCTGTAAAAACCTTTTTATGGCAACTTTAGAAGAAAATAATGACGTTGTCAATTTTTTAAAATAGTGTTGAGTTTTTAAGATATGTTATTTATCATAAAATAATTAAATACGGACCTGGATTTTTTTATTACTTTTTTGATTGGTTTCATGTTATTTTTATTACAAAATAATAAAAATTTAATATTTTTTTGTTTTAAGGTTAAAAAAATATTTATTATTTAAAAAAAAATTAGTCCAAACCTGGAAATTTCCAACATAAATATTAATTAGAAATTGCTAGTTGAATGATTTTCAGTTTAACTGGTTTGATACTTATCAAATTAAATTGAATTTATTTGAAACAGTCCACGACAAATACGAAAAAATAACGAATTAAAAAAAATAATAACTAATTTTTCTTGATATGATGATATAAATGTTCAAACTGATTACCATTATATGTAAGACATGTTGGCATTTTTGAGTAATTTTTCTTAACGCATTTTGCATAAAAATATTTCTGCTGTTTAAATATTAAGATATTGTTGCTTGAATAAAACAGTCAATATCATGGCATGGTCGATTTCTAGCCATTTTAGAACAATTTTTGGTGAGTCATTCACAAAAATGACAAGTAAAATGACCATGTCAATTCCACGCTTTTATTTTTCTATGTTGAAGTAAATTTCATGACTTGCTGTGCTACCATCAAATAATTACTATGATATTATTTTGTAAACTTGGTAATGTTTTTTACTTAATTTATAAATCTTTTAATTAACGTTTCAAAATTGTTTAACTAGTGTTTTGCAATTTTTAATTAATATTCACGTTGGAAATTTCCAGGGTCGGACTAATTTTTTTTTTAAATATGGGGTATAAAATATTCACAGCAAAAAAATGGAAGAGAACGTAAATCATTTTTGGTCAGCTCTCACAATGCACCAATTTGATGGCACTTTGTGATTTTATTGTTTTTTGAGAAGTATTTAATAGACTATAAACATCGAGAAAGACGAAATACCAGAAAATTGCTTTTAATATTTTTCGGTCTTCATTTGATGTCCGCTGAGGGACAAGGATAAATTCCACAATTATCCTTTTTGGGTCGAATGAGCGGATGTCTCTTTCTCTTTCATAGCTTAAGAAAAAGATTGTTGCTCAAACATAATTTGATGAGAATCCAACTTACTGTTAACTGAAAATTATCAATATCTTGGCCAATATGACCTAAGCGCCAAGATATGTCCTACTTCAGCTAATCAGGCAAGGCCAAAATTAACGAACCCCAAATCTGCGAAGAAGAATATCATGAGATTTGAGGCAGTGCAGTGGTTTAGGTGCTTCTCGATAGAAATTTTTAGAGGGGCTGCATCCAAGATTGGAATCGCCATGGTGATTTTTAACCTGCGCTGCGGAAATGACACTTAGCGAAATAACTCTAACGCAGAGAGATAAAAAAATATGAAATATCCAGAGCGAATTTTAATAGAAATAAAAAAGAATTATGAATTATTTTAAATACCTAAGATTAGAATTGCGACCCCTTTTGCTAAAAACTCAAAAGTTTAAAAATAGCGCATCCAGATTTTGAAAACTGGATCGAGTTTGCATTTAGTCTAACTACGATCGATCGGCGTTCTATTTATCGACAATTTCTAAACGAACTAAACGATTTTCGATTGCTTAATGGTTCTAAAAACAGAATAGTGTAAGTTGTAAGTCGATTCAAAATGTTAGTTTTGAATTTTTTTAAGTTTAAACTAAACTAAAATCTCTTCATAATATTTTTGGTTAGTTTATGCTATGTGAATGAAAATGCTTTTAAAGGTCAGATATATTTAAAAGTAATAATCTAGGTATGCTTACATACTATACCTCTTTGCACTAAAAACAAGGTGGATCAAATGTCTCGCTTTTGTAGCTATACAAAAATCCTAAAGAAAATCATGAACTTTTATTTTATGGTTAAATATTTAACTTGACCCCTTCCAACCAATCAACACTATACTAAATATTTAAATTTTATTTTATGGTTAAAACCTTGGCCACAATAATCTTCTATTTCTAACGGCACGACCCTAAGTAGCAGAAACTTCCAATTTTGAATTCGGTTAGTCTATTGCCACCAAATTTTAAAGGTCTTACAAACTTACATGCATGTTAAAATTTAAAAGTTGATTAATTTTGAGATATTTTAATTTAAATTTAATTTTATAAAAAATATAAATGTGAATATTTTAAAAACTTAAAATACCTTTAAATGGGATTTAAAGGGTGCTTTTTTATCATTGCAAAATCCCCGTGACTCGGTCATTATTGGGAGTAGAAGTTCAAACAAAAACTGTTCGATTTGTTAAATTATGGCGACTTCAAGCGCTTGGTGGATCAATAAGGTTAGTCTTTTTAAATTGAACGCCCCATATATTTTAAAATTTTTGAATTCAGCCTTTCCGTCTGTTTTCAGAAATATACAAGGTGGCCCACCGAAAACGTACCGGAGGCAATTTCGAGTATTTAGAGTAAGTTTTTGCAAAAGCCACGCAAATTTTGTATTCTAGGGGGACACCGTTTTGTTATCTTAAGATATTTTGATCTATCAACCCCTAGCTGGGGTAGATTTGATCCCTTAATTTTAGATAAGGAAAGTGGTTCAAGTGATACCCTGCTCGAAAGATTTTTTAAATTCCTTTACAGCATTGATATCCGCATTTCAAAAATTTAAAATAATGATTTTAAATTATTTTTATTTTGAAAACAAATCGGTTAAAAAATAAAAACAAGACAGAAGTTGGTTACCCCTAAAATTGAAATTGAGAACTAAGGTCAAGTATTACCGTGTTACAAAGGGCTTTGTTTAGACTGTACTTTTTTTAAATTTTAACCCATCTGTTTTCAATATATTTGCATTTAAAATAATTATTTTACATTTTTAAAATGAAAATATCTCGAAAACTAACAGATACATTTTTAAAATAATATTAACTGTGTAAAGAAGTTTAAAAACATTTTCGAACGAGGTCTCACTTGACACACCTTCCTTATCTTAAATCAAGGGATCAAAGCTACCCCAGCTAGAGGTTGACAGATTAAAATCTAAAATATCTTAAGAACACAAAAAAGTGTTTTCCTTGAAAAAGAATCGAAGTGTCTGAGGGTTTTTTCAAAAAATTACTTTAAATACTCAAAATGGCTTCCGGTGGGCCACCCAGTATATTATGTCTATGCTTGCTGCGATAAACATTTTCTGAGATATAACGCATTACCTATGTAAAACCAACTAAATGTTGGATCTTAATGGAGAAATAGTGCGTTATATCTCGGAAAATGTTTATCGCAGCAAATACATACAAGAACGTCATAATTAAGGTATTATATGCATATGCTCGTTTTTAGACATTTTAGACACGGTCGCCATCTTGAAAATTTCAAAATGGTGGCAGATGCCCAAAATTTTTTGGCTACTTTTATAAATGGGGTTACCCCAAAATCTTCTTTTAAAATATATTTGGATTCAGCGGACCCAAAAAACCCCATAATTAGAGTATCACATGCAGATGCTTCTTTTTTGAATATTTCAAATATAGGGTTGAACAAAGCTGTCAAGTTCTGCAAAAAACTTGAATAAAGTTTGTTCGTTAAGTCTCCAAATAAACAGTTTTACCCTAATAACATAAATTCCCCCCCTCCACGCTTGCCGCAGGTCGATTTTTTTGATAAAATCATCCCTCCCCCAGTAGGTGTACCACCCAAAATAAATAGTGCCGAATTTTGATTCTAGCGGCCAAAAATGGACTAAAATAAAGTGCCACACAACTATGTCTGATTCAGATATTTTTTTCGCCAATTTTTTCATTTAAAAATAATCGCCATTTTGGTTTTTACAAAAGGCGCCAGAGTAGCATCACTCGGATCATCTCGGCTAACAAAATCGAAAAAAAAATGTGTTATACCATTTATATCCACCTTGTTTTGATTTCTTCCAGACTAATATAAAATATTTTTGAAATCAGAACGAAAAGACAAATTCAAAAATGTAAAAATGGTGGACTTCAATTGAAAAAAACTGACCGTATTGACGCATCCTGTATAGTGAGATAATTTACCAAATTGAGGAGTTATTGTTTGACCTTTCAACAGAGAAGATCCACCACTTTCTACTTTAAATAATAACCGAGTTATTAGGCATTTTACAATAATTATAAAATACTCTGCCAATCTATGGGCACCTAAGCTCACACTAGGTACTATAGTTATAGTGTGAGCTAATATAATCAAAAACTGAAATATATTTTATTCAACTCCAGACTCAATTACCTTTCGTTTGATACCACACAAGCCATGTTTTGACTTAAACTTACATTTTTTTAATCTACCCCCACCCTTTTAAAAAAACTAAAATGTATTTTGTTTAACTCCAGACTCAATTACCTTTCGTTTGATATCACACACGCCATATTTTCACTTAAACTCTAATTTTTGACATCTACCCCCACCCTTTTTTTAAAAATAAACCAAAATTCATTTTTTTTAACTCCAGACTTAATTACCTTTCGTTTGATATCACAAACGTAATATTTTCACATAAACTCTAATTTTTGGAATCTACCCCCACCCTTTTATTTGGCTTGCGTTCGGTGGATTTTGTTCATTTTTTAATGGGACCATCACGGCCCAAGACCCAACTTAGGTACCAAATTTCATTAAAATCGGACAAGCGGTTTTTGAGTTATGCGGGTTGGTCGTTACAGACAGACATACAGACAGACATACAGACAGACAGACAGACAGACAGACAGCAAAACAAAAAAGTTTCAAAATCATCTGAAACGCAAAGATATATAAAAATTTTTGAAATCGGAGCAACTTTTTTTTTCTCGAAAAAATTAGGATCACCATAGCTCACACTACTTATAGTAGTAGTGTGAGCTAATATCAGCACAACTTGACTTGATTTTTTTTTAATCGAGTTAAAACAGTGAGTGTTGGTATTAGCTTACACTACTACTATATAAGTAGTGTGAGCTATGGTGATCCTAATTTTTTCGAGAAAAAAAAAGTTGCTCCGATTTTAAAAAATTTTATATATCTTTGCGTTTCAGATGATTTTGAGACTTTTTTGTTTTGCCGTCTGTCTGTGTGTATGTCTGTCTGTCTGTCTGTATGTCTGTCTGTAACGACCAACCCGCATAACTCAAAAACCGCTTCTCCGATTTTAATGAAATTTGCTACCTAAGTTGGGTCTTGGGCCGTGATGGTCCCATTTAAAAATGAACAATATCCACCAAACGCAAGCCAAATAAAATGGTGGGGGTAGATTCCAAAAATTAGAGTTTATGTGAAAATATGGCGTGTGTGATATCAAACGAAAGGTAATTAAGTCTGGAGTTAAACAAAATGAATTTTAGTTTATTTAAAGAAAAGGGTGGGGGTAGATGTCAAAAATTAGAGTTTAAGTGAAAATATGGCGTGTGTGATATCAAACGAAAGGTAATTGAGTCTGGAGTTAAACAAAATACATTTTAGTTTTTTTTAAAGGGTGGGGGTAGATTTAAAAAATTCGAGTTTAAGTCAAAACATGGCTTGTGTGGTATCAAACGAAAGGTAATTGAGTCTGGAGTTGAATAAAATATATTTCAGTACCTAGTGTGAGCTTAGGTGCCCATACATTGGCAGAGTATTTTTTAAAAATGATTGATATACAGGGTCTTTTACACCACCCGTGGAGGTCGATTATTTTAAAACGCAACATTATTGTTTTTACACTTACAATCACTATTAAGATAGTGAGATGTGTTCTTTCTGATGACGTTGGTTTTGAGGTACTAGCCCTAAAGGAAGTGTCAAAATTCGGCTTCCAGAAAGAGTACATCTTACTATCTGAATAGGAAGTGATTCATTTTTAAAAAATAATGTTCCCTTCTAGAATAATTGGCCTGTACGGGTGGTCTCAAAGACTCTGTATGAAACATTGATCTCTAGAATAAAAGTAAGATAAAATATTGGAGATTTTTCGTGGAAAGAGTATGCTGCGCATCTTCCGATAAAATTCTGTGCATTTGATAGTCCCCGGCCGTTTTGCTTATGTAGATCTAATGCACAAAAGAACTACACAGAGCACAAGGCTTTTCCGTTTGTTTGACAAAAAATTGTAAATGTCAGATCGCAAAAACTAATCAATTAATTTAAAAATTGTATTACTCAAACCACTTTCCCTATTTAAATTTAAAAGGTTTCTTTTAGTCCCCAAGTAAACCCCAAGTGAAATACTAAATAGTTTAAAAAATATCACTTCCTAAAAACAAAATCGACAAGTCTAAATATTTTCACAAAATCGTACGTCAAGGCATCCTAAAAGACATATGTTTGGATGTTCGTAAAACACGCTGTATAGAATGTATTATTAACTTAATTTATTGCCAAAAATAATTTTGGTCGACATCAAAACACAGGTTTATTTTCTGGCAATAAAACAACTACACAATTTCTTTAATTATGCAGATAGAAAAAGTTATTTCCTAGTGATTGGCGGAAAAGTAAACAGTTCAAAAAGAATAGACTTTACTTAATAACTTTTACGGATTTTTTTATTAGAATTTGCAAAACTTGAATACCGCGACGAAAAAATCTCCCAAAAAAGTTTTTTAACGCTCTAGTTCATTTTTCAGCTACTGATATATGTATACCTACGAAAATATTGATACTGTTCCTATTGGAATCAAACCCAATTTCTAAAAATACCTATTACCCGTTCAAAAACCTAAGCATTTTCATTCACATGACGTGAAAACTTTTAAGTCGTTTTAAAACCAAAGATTTTCCGTGACATGATTTTTCTTATTTAGTGAAAATGGGCAATGTTTCAAGCAATCAATTAAATGTATTTTCTGAAAGTGTACCCGATGTATACCTCGAGAGCAACGATCAAGAAAATCGATTCGAAAATAACGAAAATTCCAATACAAATCATTCCGCTATAAATAGCGAGAATTCCCAAGAAAACACGCGATGTGAAAATGCGGTGGAAGGTGAAAATTCGTCGGAAAATTTAAGCCTTTGTTCGGTTGAACCAGTTTTAAATCAACGCCGCGACGAAATCAATCGCTTAAGCGACAGAAATAAGAAAAAGCTTGAAGAATTTCAAGAGGAATTTAACAAAAAACACGTATTGAGAAGGGAAATTCTCGCGACAAAAAAGAAAGAAATGGAAGCCCTACGAAATGAAGTAAAAGTTTTAAAAGAAGAAAATGAAAAGTTAAAAAGAATTAATTTGAACAAAATCAGTCCAAATGATTCAGATTCCAACGTATTAGAGGAAGAGAATACAAGACTACAAAATCTAATAAAAGAAAACGAACAATTAAATAAAGAGTTAACCAAAATCAAAGAAGAAAACTTACTAACAAATCCAGTAACCAAGTCCTTAGACATATGTTCGCAAATTAAAGAATTAACCCAGGAAAATAAAAGCTTAAAAGACGATCTAACTGAGAAAACCAAGCATTTAGAAAACATGGCCGCTCTACTAGACAAAAACAAGGAACTTAGGATAAGCATAGCCGAAATGCAGAGTGAGCTCCAAGATTTAAACAAAGTTGTGGTGGAATTTGAACAAGAACGAGATGAATACAAAACTCATGTGGTGGCTCTGAAAGATGTCATTAATGTCTCGAAGAAGATGTTGTTGATTCGGGAGGGGCAACTAAGAGAAGTAAGTTTTTTTAAATAATAATATAAGGCAAATTATAAGGTTCTAATTTTCGAACTTATGTATTTTTCAAAATATTCTTCTTTTTTGTTTTAACCTCTCTGTTTCCTTTTTTATTAATGCAATTTTCGCTACGATGAAAAAAAACACTATCCAAATTTCTCATCGCCCATGTTTCTCCCTCAGATTTTTCCTTGCATGATTAGTTAGGCTCGCATGACCAATATATTTAATAACAATTCTCTTCTGATGCTTTTTTCAACTAAGTATTCTTTTGTACACCTACATCTCATAAGCTTCCGGTTTTGTAATTATTTCTGCGTTTGATCTCTAGGTTTCGACGCCATAAATACAGAGTGCTTCACGCTATTAATGTGATCTTGTTTTTTATTGTATTTAACACTTATTTCTTTATCGTATTCGTTATTACAAATTACTTTAGTTTTAAAATGGCGGTTGCAGTGGCGCCGGTTTGGTTTGGTTCAATGTCGCCTCCTTTTTCCAAAGAACTCCGAAACAACGTTACAAACTTTTCAAGTGGCATCAACCGGACTACTGAAATCAGCAATAAAATTCTCTCTATCTCTGACTAAAAACGCAATATTTTATAGAGGTTTTATGTTATAATAAACAAGTCTCTAGGTAAACATAGCAATAATATATCATTGATATATAAGTTTATTTCAGCAAAACTTTGATTTTTTCCCATTTTTTGAGGTAATACAGGCTGTCACTGTATCTCCACATCTTGTCCGTTACAATATAATCATTTGGCGGTGGCATATTTTCTTTTTTAGCAATCCCCCCTTTTCCCCCACCCCTCTAACTTTAAAAAAATTTCTATTTATTGAAAAGAGGGGGGCGTTGACCACCAAAATAATGAACTGTATAACGTTAATCTTGCAGTCGACATGAAAGGCCTTGAATATATTTGACCTATGTTTCCCAAAGGTTTGGTTCGGTTCGAGATATACAGGGTGTTTTAAAATATATATGCGCAGGACTTGAGGATGTGATAGCTCGTCCAAAAATATGAAAAAAAGCTTCTATTAACTTACCCTGTAAAATGCACCATTTTCAAGATACAGATACAGATGAAACAAAAAAAAAGTTTTTGCGAATTTTTCCGGAAGTGTTTATTGTACCGAAAACAGCTTTTGTAAGCCTTTTCTACTCATAATAAGACTTTTGTGTGGAATTTTTTTAAAATCATAATTGATGGAGGTTTTGAAGGGATAGTGGGTGTGTTTCTCCCCAACTTCTACACTACTGGAAAAAGTCCCGACGCCTATTTGAACCGGCAATGTTTTCTACACCAAAAAGGTACGTTGGTCATAAGCTCTAAAGTCAACTGTTTTCGAGAAAAATCAACTTTTATGTTGAAAAACGTTTGGTTTTGTTACTTGCTCTAACGTTTAAAGAAATTGTGAGAAAAAAATGTTATTTCAAAAACTTGACCATGTTTTTCAATATAAAAGTTGATTTTTCTCGAAAACGGTCGACTTTAGAGCTTATGATCAAAGTCCCTGTTTTGTGTGTAGAAAACATTGACGGTTCAAATATGCGTCTTAAAACCGTACTTTTTCCAGTAGCGTAAAAGTTGGGGAGAAAAACACCCACTACCCCTTCAAAACCTCCACCAAGTAGACTTAAAAAAACCCGCACATCACAAATATATTTTTTTAATATACCCATCCATATTTAAAAAACGAACAATAGTGACAGTTTTGGTCGGCATTGGAAGTAAAAAATTACCAATCGAAAGAGCGTATTCAAGTAATTTTTTGGATCATTCTCTAGGTTTTAAAAGGATGGGCGGGTGACTTGAGGCACCCATAACCTTGTGTGTTTATTTAAAACAAACGTTACTAACAACTCTTAAAGACAGTTGCTTACCTCTGGCATAAAACAACTGTCAAAATGCATCGAGACCCTTTAGTAGACAATAAGGAAGCTTAAATACCCAATAATTGGCAAAGAGTTTTTAAAATTAAACCAATTGTTGTTGACGCACCTCATTCCAAAAACTACGACACATAAATTGCAAACTTTTTGTCTCGGAGTAAAGACCAAAAAAAAGTTGGCTACATTTCAAACATCTATTTAATTAAAACCTTTTAGATATATAAGATAAATATGACAGACACAAACGAAAATAATCATAACACAAATGTTCTCCCATACAAATTTCAAAATAAAAGGTTCTTACTAGTTTAAAAACACTTTTTTAAACTTTGCTCTTACAGCCTTACAACTTGTTTATGATTAATTTAGCACTGTGCCTAGAGTCAATTTACAGCTGTAATATCCAAGTGTAGAAAAACATTTCCAAACTAGTAAGAACTCATTTTAAAATTTGTATTGGGCAGTAATAGCCACGTTTAGAAAAACGTTTCCAAACTAGTAAGAACCTATAATTTTGAAATTTGTGTTGGAGAACTTGGCTTTACTTTTATCTCAATTCTTTTTACGGAATACCATTTTCGCGTAACTGGCTTTTTTTACATGAAATGTTTTTGTTATGATTTCACTCCTTTTTAAAGGATTTGGATAATATTTAAATTTTAAACTAGTAAAATATGCGGAATGTTGTTGAAATTTTTTGCGATGCCTTATTTACTTTCTTCTTTCTTTCCCTTAAAAATATCCTATAAATCCTTAGTTCTAACTCTTTACAATTTAACAAGAAAAGAATAAAACTTGTATTGTAATAAGATAACTAAAAAAAAAGAGTAAAATCAATGTTTTGATAAAAAAAGCTGGAAGCCGAATTTTTCATCCCCTGCTTAAAAACAGAGAAACAACTTAAAAATATTTAAAATACATTTTTGAGTGAGGGTATCAAGTACTACAAAAATACCAAAAATAAAAAAATCCATAATATATGGTTTTAAATTTTTTTTTAAGCTTAAATGGGCTTTTTTTTATTTTTGGATGTTTACAGTCTGCATTTCCTCAACTTGTCATTAAAAAAAAAATAAATTGGATTATCATTAAACAAACGAACCGAACCAAACTGCCACACCTAACCGAACCCAAACTATAACCCACTCTCTTATAATAATAATTTAACTCTTTGGGTGCGATCACTTCCAAAGGAATGCCTTTAACTCCATAGCGTCCTAGTTTTTCGAGTAATCGAGATCAACGTACCCTACTACCTAGGGATTAATAGAATTAAACTTTTTTAAATAATCGCAAAGCTTATTCAGCTTTATCATATATTTTAGAAAAAGTGCTCAAAAGGCTAATGAGTAGAAAGTTTTAACGTCTTTTTTAAACAAGCAAAGGATTAACTATTGCGATTTTAAGTGATAAGTGAAAGGTTTATTAGACGAGAAAAGGGTAAAGTTATAAAACTTTTAATTTGTTTTAATATTTCGCCAGAAATATTATCGTGGCCACAAGAAGCAGTTGAATTCAGATCGCTGAATTTTTAGAATAACACTATCGGTGACTGGGAAAGCAAAAAAGCTGTGATCACATTAAGGAATACATTTTTCTACGTATAACCTCCATCAATACCTGGGTCGAAGTAGACAAATATTGTTTTCTGATAGAGCTGAACTAAAATGTTGAAAATAGTTTCGGATGATTAAAAATGTTTCTTTATTTTTAAGTAATAGTTTAAATTGGGATTCATTTGTCTTCTTTTCCTTTTTAGTATTAATGATTTGCCACATTTTTTTGATTTGTTCTCCGAGTAAGATTTCTTGGTTGTAGTAACTTTTTTTGGCATGTGATAATAAGGTTTGGTAAAAATTGTTAAGAGTTGTATACACTTTTTAAATCTGAGGTATCTTTGCGTCACAGTTCTTATACTCTTGTTATCTCTGGAGTGATCCATTGATAATTTATTATTTTTCTATTTATTTTTCTTCTTACCCGTTCAAGAGGAAAAGGTATTCCTGGATTGAGGTTTTCAAATTCACATTTTGGATAGTTGGTACAGGATCAGATTTATATACAATTTAAGGGATTTCCTTCATTTGATTTATTTATTGATCTGTTATTTTAGCTTAGACAGAAGGTCGAAAGTATTGAAGAGTCGCTTTCTGGAAAAGAAATGAACCTATTGTCACAAGATCTCCGTCTAGAATATGAAAGACAACTGCAAAGCATTCGAAATCTCAAAACTCTGTACGAAGAAAGGCAAAGATCTGATCAGAGGGAAAAGGAAGAACTGCGATCATTGTTGGATGAAACAAGGAGGGAACTAGAAAACGAAAATAAAAAAAATCAGTAAGTCACAAAACAAATCACCAATTAATTATTACAAGTTTTTACCTTAATTTTTTTTAAAAAGGGTGTAAAATAGTGTTCTGCTACTTGCTGCTTTATCATAGCTTAGGAGCTCGGTATAAATTTGGGCTTGATTTGCAAACCGATTCTTACATATTTTAATTAACTCGCCATAAGACAATGACAAAAAAGAATTCGAGGTACCGCGAGAATCCTGCATGAACAACCCGCCATCTTTGTTTAAGGATGGCGAAAAGGGGTTTGAACCAAATGTACGTCACTTTTTTATTATTACATCGATTTTCCTCCAACAAATTGTAATTAACTTTAACTATAGTAGTATTTTCAAAACACTATCAACAATTTGTTTATTGTCTGTATACTGAAAATTCTATTACTTCCTTAACTACGCTGTTCTTGAATAGAGTTTTTAAGTTAAAAAAACATCCAATATGAAAAATATGCGCATTTCTAAGGTGTATTTATATACAGGGTGTTCGGCACATGAACCGTCAAATTTTTTGGGATATTGTTGGGGTCATTTGCTACCTTCAACCTTGGAACTTGGGTCCTTAGAGTCACGGCTAAAGAGATATGAATTTGTAATTTTTTTTCTCAAATTACCCAAAATCCCACCTTTAAACCCTCCTAAGCTTTTTATTAATGTCTGGAAAAAGCACCATTTTTTTTATAATTCTGTAATCTTATGCTACTTCAACTAATTAATAGATTTGTTAAAATTTATGTACCAAATGGACATACGAGGTTTTTTATTGAAGAACATTAGTGATTTTGTGAAAGAAAATCAATTTCAAAATTAAAAATTAAAAAAAGTATCGACACTTGAGAACTTCATTTTCTTTTAAAAACTTCTCTAGTTGATTACCTTTCTAACGGTATGCTACACATTGATTAAAAAAACAATTCTGCTTTAAAATACGGATATTCCGTGAGACGGGCAATAATCGTTCGGACTTGATAAGAAAAACAATTTGATGTTTGATGATCGTTTCGAACAAACTTTATAAATAAAGAACACAATACATTATTGTTAAAAGTTTAACTTTTGTTTAAGTAGGTAAACGATCATAAAAATCAAATTGTTTTTCTTACCAATTCCGAGCGAGTCTCGCCCTTCTGACGGATTATCCGTATTTTAAAGCAGAAATGTTTTTTATTATCAATGTGTAGTATACCGTTAGAAGGTAATCAACCAAGTTTTGAAAAGAAAATGAAGTTCTCAATTGTCGATACTTTTTTTGATTTTTAATTTTGAAATTGATTTTCTTTCACAAAATCACTGTTCTTCAATAAAAAACCTCGTATGTCCCTTTGGTACTTCAATTTTAACAAATCTATTAATTAGTTGAAGAAGCATAAGATTACAGAATTATTTAAAAAAAAGTGGTGCTTTTCCAGACATTAATAAAAAGCTTACGAGGGTTTAAAGGTGGGATTTTGGATAATTGAGAAAAAAGAATTCAAAATTCATATTTTTTTAGCCGTGACTCTTAGGACCCAAGTTCCAAGGTTGAAAAGGTAGCAAATGACCCCAACAATATCCCAAAAAATTTTGACGGTTCATGTGCCGAACACCCTGTATACTATATATTTTATTTATTTATACTATACAGAGTGTATCATGAAAATAATCCACCTGGATTTTCTCAAAAACTATTAGAAAATTTGTAAAACGCTAAAACACGTCGATTTTGTTTGAATCAGGGACACCTTTTAGCTATCTTGAATATTTTGTAGCACGCACCCCCTTCGAGGGGTAAACTTTAAGTTTTCATTTTGAATAGGGAAAGTCGGTCTAGTGATACCTTGTTGCAAAAGTCTCTTGAATATCTTTCCAACCGTGTAAAAATTTTTAAAATCTATCGAATAGTTTTGGACCGATAAGGTCAAAATTAAATCTGAAAAATAAAAAATTTTGATTTAGTTTTTATTTAATCAGTCCACGTTAAATTTGAAGACAAATATCTCAAAAAATAACCTATAAATTTTTGAATTTTTTAAAGTTGTAAAATCTAAAGACATTCACTGGACCTTCAAAACAAGGATTCACTCGACCCGCTTTTCCTATACAAAATTTCAAGATAGTCTAAATGTGCCCCCACAAACAAAATCGACGTGTTTTGGCGTTTTTCAAATTTTCTAATAGCTTTTGAGAAAATCCATCCTTTTTAATGTTACACCCTGTACAGATCTAAAGGCTATTTTTTCCACACCAAACTTGATATTGGGCTAAATATGGCGGTTTAAACATGGCCGAAACGCGATTTACGGCTTCATGTCTGAGGATGATTTTTTTATATAAAACAAGCCCCTACGGGATCATATTGTATCCCCGTTAAAAAATCCTTTAATTCATTTCAAACAAATATTTTACATTTTTTTCGTTGATAGTTTTCCTGAAAAAAAAGCTAAAAAATCTTCGACATACATAAGGCTTCTTTCTGTCAAGCGCTTTTTGAGAAAAAGTCTTATTCACACTTCTATGGCATGTAAACATTGAATTATGCATGCCGCGGGTTTCTGCTTTTTTCAGGAATACTATCAATTTTACGAAAAGAAAGTGTAAAATACTCACGGACATTTTAAATTGACCCGATCGCAAATAAAAAATATACCTATTTGAAATTAGAAAAACCAGTTTAAACCAAAACAAAAAATAGTAAACCTTACCTCTGTCTGTATACATGTACTTATTTTCATATTTAAAAAAAAATTATAAATTTTGACAGACTAAAATACAACTGCAATTTAAAAAGTCTGTGACATAATCTTTTAACCGGGATACATTTTTAACCTATACGGGTTGGTTTTAAATAAAAACAAACTCTTAGAAATGAAATTTTAAAACGCGTTTCGGTCGTGTTTAAACTAACCAACTTCTATTGAATGAAACATCGAAACTAATATCCATTTCCTATTTACTACATCCCTCTTTCAATCTTGTGTATAGTTTTTTAGTGACTTATGGTCTGAAAAAGATTAAATTTCTGAATACACCTGGGGTTCGTTCGGTTTGGTTAGGTACTGCCTAATTTTGAGGTGTTTTAAGTGGGTAGGGGATAATTCGCCGCGGGCTGATTCGCCGCAGCCTATTCGTCGCGGGCGATCTACCGCACGCCGATTTGCCGTAGGCTGATGCACCGCGGAGACAATTCGCTGAAAATTTTTGTTTAATTTTTATTTAAATATAAGTTATTTTTTCTTAAATCATAGCTCCCCTGTCCTCATGTTGGGAGATTATAACCTGTGGTAAACCTAACCGTAGTCATTTGATCGCTAAAAAGTCCCCACAAAAAAAAAATGTTTTTTGAAAAAAAAAATGCTTTTTTAAAAAACTTACTAAAAAAAAATTGTTACAAATTTGTTGTTTATTAAAAAGATTTTTTTTCAAAACCTAATTAATAAAAAAAAACAACAAAAAAATTATTATATTTTTTTAAAATTATGTTTATGTATGTACACACAAAACATTAAAATATAAATTTAACAATAAATTTCGCGGCAAATTGTCAGCAGTTTTCTTGAAAAACTCAAAAAACCAAAAAAAACTGCGTAGAATTTTCAGTATAGAGACAAAAAAAAACAAAGTATTGACAGTGTGTTGAAAAAATCATTATTAGATCGAGAAGTAAAAAAGTTACATACATTTGATTAAAACATCTTTTCGTCATCTTCAAACAAAGATGGATTTGAAGTTTGCAATGCAAGCCCAAATTCGAACTGGGCTCTTAGACTAGCAAGCTATATTATTAATTGTAGTAAATAAGCGAATGACTTGTAAAAAATCGAATTAGAGATTCTGTTTTAAAAATTGTAATTTTCGTAGAGAATTAGAAGTAAGAATTCAAGAGCTGGAAGACCAAAACTCCAAAAAATACGACGAAATAAAATCTCTAGAGTCAAACTTGGGACTCTCGAAGGCAGAGTGTAGACAATACCAAGCAGAATTGACGGTTATCAACCAATTGTTTTCGGAAATATTACTTGGTTTTAATGCCAACCAAGAAATAGGTAAATAACAAAGTTTAAAAATAAAGGAGAGAGCACACTTTAAGCATAACCAAAAAAGAAAAAGGAGCTAATACTTGTTTAGTAATTTGTGGTATAGTCCGTGTCATAGGCAGTTACACTTTTGTGACATTTCCAACCCCTTTATATATCATATAAATACTGACAGCAACAAAAAGATTGAAAAATGACATGTTTTTGAGTTGTTTTTATTTGTGCGATTTTTTGTCAACCTACAGTCAGCATCTTTTTATCCAGAGACAATGACAGCTTTACCTATAATTTTATACCAACATGAAATATTTACTTTTTAATATATTTCTGGTTAGAAAATATGTTTATTTCATGTCAAAGTCGCAAAAGTGTAACTGCATATGGCAAAGACTATAATATTATTAAAATTTTTGAAATAACTTTCTTTGCCGTTTTCTAATTTACAGTCTCCATTGGGTCTCGTTGAACCCTCTTTCTCTAACATCTTTTTCCACTCCTACTCTTCCGGTCAATCTAACCCTTCCCCATTTCATTTTCCCTTCCGGTGTTATTTTGCATCTTCTTTGGTATTAGGTATGTTAGTTAACAAATTGGATGAAAAATTTATTTGTCAATCGAAACGATTTAATAGCGATTTCAAAACAATGTTCACTAATATTTCAGATTTAGATAAACTCACAAAACACCTAGAAGACCATCACGGTCTACTCAAAGAAATAGTAATCAACGAAATTTCACCTGCGGCATCATCGGCTTTACCGAAGATGTTGTTAGAACTTTTGGGTCAACTGCATGTAGATAAAAGGAATCAGAATGATGTGAAAGGAGACAGTGGAAGTAATGAAGAAAATTTGGAAAGAAATGAATCTGAAACATGTACACAAGAATCAGGTACTGTAAAATATTCAAGTCATTTTTTCGTCTTAAGAATTTCGTCATTCGTCACTGTTTTTAGAATATCGGCTAGTTCTTAAAAATACGATACAACATAAAAATGTCCAAAATAAACTCTTAACCAGCTTGCCCGAATGCTGTGGAAATTATAAATGAAATAAAGTCGGTGTCTTTATATAACAGAGTTTTCCATTCATATCAAAAACGGGACACTCGGTTCCATTAGCTAGAGGCCCCCCGATACCTTTTGACAATTTTATTTTTTGATAAACAGAACAATCACACACACAACACAGACACAGGATAATCAATCTATCTCTATAAAAAGTTTTACATGCAAAACTGGATTATGCCAGGAGTCAAAATATGAGTTGATCCCCTCTGATAAACACATCATATCAGTCAAATGTATTCACCCTCTGGCCCTACCATCTTTTCCAGAAATATCCAAAACCTCCAACGGACCACGCTATAGTTTAAAAACAATAATGATTTATTAACAAATTTGATTAATTTTAGAATTACAAACGACTCCCGCCAATATCAACAGTGCAGAAGAAATCGTCGAACTCCTACCGAAAGTTTGGAGGGTTTTGATAGAACTCCTCAGTCATCAAAAAGCTCCCACTAATATTCTCACAGAAGAAAAGCAACCAAACGATGAAAATCCTTGTTACAAGACAGTGCAGACGCCTAAAGGACCAAGTCTGGTTCTAAGTGTCAGTCAGACGTTTATTCGGTGAGAACCAATCTATATAAGTATCAGTTTTATAGCATCCTTTGCCTCCTCATACAAAAAGAAACAAACGACGCATTAAGCTTTTTAAAATTGGTTTACCAGATTTCCATTTAAAAGTCCTCATCATCATGATAGGCAATCACTCGGTATCGAGTATAATTTTCATCTATTCATTATTGTCGCAATCTATTGTGCGCTCTTCCGCAGTACTGGTACACCCAGTTTCATGTGATGGCTTGTTTGTTCCTCTCTCGATTTTCTCGTTCCTTTCTGCGGACTGTCTTTTGCGTCTCTAGCCTCTGTCGCTCTTGTTCAAACTTTGTGATCCAAGCAGCTCTATCATTTGCCACCGTCTCGAAGATGTTATTGCCTATCTGGGATGTTATCACTTTGCTCTTAAGAACGTCCTTGTATCTTTTCTGTTGTACTCCCTTATTTCTTCTTCCCTCTATCTGCTTTGGAAGACATCCCTATCTGCTTTGGAAGATATGACTCGAACCTGAGAATAAAGTGGCCTGTCTATAGAAGTTGATCCTTGAAAATAAAGGCTTCTATACTAGTTGTTCCTGCCTTTTCCAATACGCTTATATTTGTACCTTGATCCTGCCATTTGATTCTCAACATCCTTAGGCAGCTCTGGTAATATTTTTATAAGCATTTGATTTGCCATGTTCATGTTTCGCACCCATACGTGAGAGTCGGTATTATGACGGCATTATAAACAAGTAGTTTGGTCCTGAAGTCGCTCGAATGCTGCGCTGCCGCATTTCAAGCGAAGCTGAATCTCGCTATTAATGGATGCATTTGTTGATAGATGGCTTCCAAGATATTCATAGTGCTCTAAATTCTGTAAAGGGTGCTCACTTAATATTATATTTGGGCCCTGGGGTTCGTACCCGGTGCTGGCTCATGTAGAACATGCGTCTTCGAGTGGTTGACTTCAAGACCGATGCTTTTCTATTCTTTTCTAAAAAATTCAAATTGCTCGTCCCGACAAGCTCCAAAGTTAAAAATTTTCACAAAATTACTAATTTGTAAATAAATGTATTGTCATAATCGAAAATAACAAGACTCGGCTATTATTAACTTTTGAACTTTAAAATAAGCGTGCCCAAATAATAATACCTTTCCAAACCAACCAGTTTTAGTTGTGGGACAACATATATAATTCTATTAGGTAAAAAAGGGTTAATTGCCAGGCTATTAACAAATTAGGATAATTTGTATCATTAAACTTCCACTATCTAAAGCAAGTTTAAAATAAATCCAATATAACTGCACTTTTTAATTAAATTTTAGTTAATTTTGTGAGATTAATGATATTTAACTGTTTTATAGGCTAAAAGACCTGATATTAGAAAAGAAATCACTGGAGAAAGAAACAGGACATTTAAAGCAACTAAATGGGCACCTAGAGAGCAGACTACAAGATCAAGAAAAAAGACTTGGAATGGTTTCTTCTGAGCTGAACAAAACTTGGCACGTGGTAAGAAAAATTTCATTAATTCAAATAAAGAATGAATTAAGATTGAATAAATTAACATTTTAGTCAAAGAGGACTAGACGATAAAATAACTTTAACCAAAATGTTTAAAAGCAAAAACAAGAAATTACTTTCTCCAAAAACGCATGAATCTTCAAAACAAACTCACTGTTTAGAGTGGTTTGGCCCTCAGAATTTGAGGCATTAAGTAATGCTGCGTGACACAGTACCAATCAATGGATGTGTATTCTACATATAATATTATTGCTTTCTTTTAGGTGGGAAAACTTCAGAAACAACATCAGCTGCTTCACACGCAAGAAAAAATCCTTCGCTATGAACTGGCTCAGAAACGCAAACTTCTATCCACTTTAAGAGAAGAACTCGAATACAGTCGAGAAAAATGGCAACAAGCGCGCGAGAAAAATTCCACCACCGAAAAGCAATGGAGACAATTACGAGGGGAATTCGCTGCTAGAAGAAATGTCATCATGACTGAAGATTTTAGTAATAGCGTAGAAAGTGGATACAGCGATGAGAAGTGCTCGTCTAGTGATGATGATAATGAAAAGGGGTACGAGTCTGATGTTTCGGAATGTGCTCCAAAACCCGAAGACGAAATGGATCTTTCCGAAAACACTCCTGATAATAGTGAAACAGTAGAGTTAAGCGAAGAAAATGTAGAACAAAGTCTCTCTAATACAACTGAACTTAACGAAAACTCTGATGTGTGTGATATTCAAACTACGTTTAAAACTGACCTAACCGAAAGTTCTTTACAAGTAAAAGAAAATGTAAACAAAAATCAGAAAACCAAACACATCGAACTTGATAATAGTACTACAGATTGTGGAAAAGAGAACATCTTAAAAGAAGAAAATGTTAAAATAATTGAAACCTCTAATAATATAGAAATAAATAAGGTGGATACCAGCCTACTAAATAATGCACAAAATACTTGTGAAAAAACCAAAAATATTAGCGAAACAGCACACTCAAATAGTCAAAAAATAAAATCAGACCCGGACAATAAGGATAAATCAGATGAAGCATCAAAAATATCTATGTCAGAACTAATCTACAAAGAATTAGAAGAACTTTTAAAAAGTGAACAAAAATTAGCACAAATGCCAAAGAATGGTCATTCGAATGAAGAGGAGCCTTGTGTGGAAAACAAAAAGACTGAAATTGATAAAAATCAACCTAGTACTTCAAAATCAGAAAATCACAGTGTAGTAGAAGAAATATGGGCAGTCAAAAATGACATTTTATGCACAAAAGACGAGCAGTTACCGCAAAGGACCCATACAGTCCCTTTAAAAGAATATAAAGTAAACACTGAAATAAAAAATGGACCTGGTAAAAGTAATGAAGAGCAAGATGAGGCAACAAAAGTAGAAGAAAACAAAATTGAATTTGAGAATAACGACAGTGAAACATCTGATACAAATTCTAAAAAACCAAAAAGAACTTTCGAAGAAATATTAGCAGCAAAAGAAGCAAGATTAAAAAGATTAGAAGGTCAATGTCAACAATTAGTGGATAAGGCAATTAACACTACGAATAAACGGCAAGTTATATCGACTAAATTAGATGGCTTACATAAGACTTATGGAGAAAAAAGTGAAACCAGTGCTAATATAGAGGAAAAAAATGAAAAACAGCACGAAAGTAGTACTACAGATATAAACAATATACATAACGAAGAAACTAATGAAAACATTATTCCTTCAGCTAGTTTATTAAATAAATCAAAAATTATTTGTGAAACAGAAAATATTAGTGAAACAACAAATTTAAATTGTGAAATAATAAAAACTGGCTCGGACAGTAAGGATTTATTAGATAAAACACCGCTGAAATCTATGTCAGAATTAATCTACAACGAATTGGAAAAACAAAGTTTAGCTCCAATGCCAAATACTGAAAATTCCAATAAAAAAGAGTCTTGCGTGGAAAACCAAAAGACTGAAATTGGCATAGATCAACCTAGTACTTCAAAGTTAAAAAAGCATAGTGTTGTAGAAGACATATGGCCGGTCAAAAGTGACATATTACGTATAAAAGACGGACTAAACCCTTTATCGGAAATGAAAATTGAACAGCCTGATAAAAGTAATAAGGAGCATAATGAAAACAAAGTTGAAGTTAAAACTGGTGAAACATCTGGTACGAATTCCGAAAAATCAACAAGAACCTTTGAAGAAATACTAGAAGCGAAAGACGTAAGATTAAAAAGATTAGAGGGTCAATGTCAAGAATTGGTGAATAAGGTAACTAACACAACAAATAAGAGTCAAGTGATATCGAACAAATTGGACAGTTTACATGAGACTTATGGCGAAAAAAGTGGCAACAGTGCAAATCTAGAAAAGGAAGAAGAGGATAAAGAGAAAAAAAGTAGTACTAAGGATCAGCAAAAATAGAAACATATCGTTTAGGTTAGATTTAATTTTCTGAATGTTACATTACATTCAATTCATATTTATTAAAAAGATGTCGGAGCGTCAAATTTAAATAATAATTAATTAAAGTATTTTATGTTACATTTTGATATTGTGTACCTGTTAAAAATATAAAACAATATTTATTATTATAAATCATTTTGTTATAACGAAACAAATCCAACGCCTTTTTAAGTTCTGATTATTTCAATTTAAGTAGACCAACCGGAAGAGTTATAAAACAAAGAAATAACTCGTTATTGCCAATTCAATTTGTTGAGTTTAAATTGTTTGTATACATTTTTTAAATAATACAAAATGAATATTAAACAAAACGGCGATTTGTACTAGCTGATTTATTTGAATATATTTTTTTACAATTCAAAACTTATTAGGAATTTGTAACCTAAATAACTAAATATCACTGTAATGATTTTCTAATAAATAATTCATAACAACCAATATAAATACTCTAATTGTGAAATTGTTGTTTTAACCAGAAGATTTTGGAATTAAATTTAAGAATTAAACAAACTTTGATATTAATATTGCGAAAATCTTGACTAGAAAAATATTTTGCCTGACAGATCTAATACCTTCCCAACTAAAATATTTTTGGTGGTTTGAATAAACAAAAATTTACTTTTAGTGGATTGCGTTGAAAAAAAAATTGGGTCTCCAATGCAATCTTTTTTGTATTTTTTTTCTATTTTTATAGGATTAGGAGCTCTCTTTAACTTTGAAAACTCAGGATTATTAAATTTTATTGATTACTTCAACATATTTTGACAAAAAAACACCTTACTTTTCTTTTTCTTCTCTTAAACAATAATAAAAGGATTTTAGTAGACATCTAAAAACTCTTTAAAACGAGTATGAAAAGGCTACTTGTTGCCAAAAGAACATTTTATCAAAAGCCGAAACTGCACTTCGATCTTTCGTGGTTTAAAAATTACACTATTGTTTGATATTCAACTCTTAAAGAAAGAAGTAATACTCTTGTAAAAGTTTACATATTTCTAGACTAGACTTCTTTCAGAGCCGTTATATGTTAGATAATATAATTCTTTAACATTTTGTCAAAATCGTTCCAGTTCTGACAGACTGGCCTTTATTTAGTTGACAATATTCTGCCAAAAAATTTTTTAAAGTGTAATCCCAATTTTTTTTTGATTGTAACTCTTTGCCTCCGCTATAATTAAATATGTGACGTGTTTGGGAAAGAGATAAGTTTAGACCAAATTTAATTTAAATCATTTTTATCAGGCGATTGAAGGATGAAAAAAGTCTATGTAAAACAGTATAGTCCAAATGTAAGATAGCAGCCATATAATCTAAAATTTTAATTTTCAATAATAAAACGAATTTTCTTGACATGTACTTAATTTTAATATCCTTGGCTACTAGGGCCATGTTGAACACTTTCTGTATGCTTTAGCTTTAGCAACTTTATACTTTAACAATTTGTACGGGTATATTTATCACGATTTATCGCGTTTATAAACACCATGTGTTAAAACTATACATATGATTTCATAATCTAAAAATAAAAACAGGAACAAACAAACCTCTATTTTCATAAATAAAATGCATTAAATGATCAACAAAAACAATAAAATACTAGACAGCCAGCTACTTAAATCCTGATTGTCCTAAAATTGTATGAGTGAAATTTTTATGTAATTTTATGACTCAGCCCCAATAGTCCACAGGTCACCGTTCTATTTTTTAAGTGATGATTCGAAACCGGCAAAATTTTTGTAAACAGCTTCATTTTGCCCAGACGCCGAACCTTTTCCTCAGCGAAAATTCTTGAAAGTGAGTTGCCTTGGACAGACTAAGCCAAGCATCGGATTTGTAAGACATTGACTTTCAAACACATTCTTAGGCCGCAGAAAAAATAATACACTGTTATTAATTTTTGACTGTTACTTTTTTCATCTCTTTATTTTGGAATGTTTGGGATGGAGGACACGGCCTTCAAAGCATCCAATTTGTAGGACAAACTTTTTTGAAGTTTGATTTAAAAAAATCTTTAGATTTAAGCAAAATATTAACACCAGTAGGCATTTCCTAAGATCTTAAAACTTAACACTTAACACAAGACTAGTTTAAGTGTATTTTTTTAATACCTACAGGTGAAATAACTGCAAAGATTTGGTTCACGCTAACGTGTAATGGTATAATTTTTCATTGAGTTTTATCTCACAAAAATTTAAGTTAACTTTAAAAATAAACAAAAACCAAATAAAAATATTGTAAAGATATGTAATTTTGTTGGAAATCTAGTCCGTGCAGTCATAGAATTTCCGTTAAAAATAGTAAAAACTATGGAAATATTCCATGATCGATAAACAAATTATACACAATATTTTTCAAAGCTAAATAATACATAAATAACTTAAAAGTGTTTCTGTAGATGCATTACCGTATTAAAGAAGTATCAATATCTAAATATTGTAAAAAGCACAAGATATATTAGAATCATTTTCAGTAACACTATACCAAAACAATTGAAAATCGGTTTAAACATCGTCAATTTTTCCAAATATTTAACGGACGGGCAAAAAAATAGCGAAACACAAAATATCGAAACTACAAAATATCGAAACTACATTTTATCGAATTCCAAAATATCAAAACCACAAAATATCGAAACTACATAATATCGAAGCTACAAAATATAAAATCAAAAACTATCGGAAATACAAAATATCGAAAATACAAAATACCAAAAATACAAAATATCGAAAATATAAAATATCCAATTACAAATATCGAAAATACAAAATATCGAAAATGAAAAATATCGAAAATGAAAAATATCGAAAATACAAAATATCAAAAACAAAAAATATCAAAAATAAAAATTTTTGAAAACCTAATCTAACCTGACCCTGAAGTAAACTTTTTTTTATAAAAAAAACTTTCCTGACTTTTTTCACGAAGTCCTAGATGCTGTGAAACCAAACCAAACCGAACAGTTTTTTGAAATATTATTTCCCTAAATTAGCTTTCCGAGCCTCGCAAATGTATCCTAACCGGTCCAGATACCCCCTGACCTCCACCAAAAAAACGCTGAATTGACAAAGCTTCGAATAACACCGATTTCAACCTCCCAAAATGAGGACCGAAAAGCTAATTTAGGGAAATAATCTTTCGAAGAAATGTTTCACTATGGATCGGTTCGGTTTAGTTCAATTTGGTTTTACACCCTCTAGGATCCTGGTAAAGAAGTCAGAGAAGTTTTTTTTAAACATGTTAGAAAGAGACTCCTAAGTCGAACCATACGATGTCTGCAAAGTTTGGCAAGTAAGGTCTAGAATTTTTTTAAAACAAAATTTCCATTCTAAGAAAATCTAAATAAATTTCAGTTTGAAGAAAACGTCTTCGAACAAATTTCCCTTCGAAGTAAATGTTTTCAAACAAGAAGAAAATATTTTCGATCAATTTTCCATTTGAAAATGTTTGATGCTATTGCTTTCGAACAAATGATTTCCGAAAAACGTGTTTTCGTCGAACAAATTTCCGCGAATCTTGCAGTAGAATAGCAGTATACAGGTTCTTATAGGTGATGGTTGGCTTTTATATTTTTTATTTTCAACATTTTTTGTTGTCAATATTTTGTGTTTTTGATATTTTGTATTTTCGATATTTTGTATTTAAATATTTTGTTGTTTCGATATTTTGTTGTTTCGATATTTTGTGGTTTCGATATACTGTTATTCGATATTTTGTGTTTTCGATATTTTGTGATATCAATATTTTGTGGTTTCGATATTTTGTGGTCTCGGTATTTTGTGGTTTCGATATTTTGTTTTTCGATAATTTGTGTTTCGATATTTTTCGCCCATCTAAAATAAAACGGAAGCTGACACTGATCTACTCCACTGTTATTCGACATCTCCTTGTGATGTTTGGAGGTTTAAATACAGCTGCCATTTTTAAACCAATTTTGTGTGGATATAATGTAACTGCTACAACAAAAAAAGATGAACTACTTACTGAAGTTTTGACAGCCGCTAAATTGACATTTGAGATAAAGCTATTTTTCGAAAATTTAACCTGTTACTCATCACTTAAAAAATAGACCGATGTACAGTTCGATCATTTATATCTGCACACGCCTCTAGAGGGCTTATATCAAGATTTAGAATTTTTGAACAAAAAAGATTTTTCGGCAAATTAACGAATTATTTTACATGTCCTTGATTTTCCTAAATTTGATGACTTCTTTTTATTTACTTTTTTCGATTTTACTACAAATTCTCTAGAAAACACGAAAGAATTTACAAAATTCTTTCACAACACAAAAAAATACTTGGTGAATTTTTGACATTAGGAAAAAAATTGACACAAAGAATCTTTAGGCAATTGTTATTTTATCGGCTTTTTACTTGAAAATTTCAAAGCTAAAAATAAGCGCTCCAGATGTGTGTGCAGGTACAAATGATCGCACTGTACTGTGGACTGTGGATTAGGAAATGGGTATACCTATTTATTTTTTTTATCTGGCTGTTTATCCAACATTTCTCAAATTTTGTAGTTTTTCACAAGAGGGCATCTTCATGTTTTTAGCCTGGTTGTGGAGGTCCTGGTCGCCGAAGTTCCGAGCCTTCCATAACATGGAGTCTCCTAAAAACAACAAAAAAACGCTGCATTGGTGAAAGCAAAAAAATATGGTTTTCTTACCAAATCAGAGCAATAACCGATTTTTTTTCGTTTGTTCCAGGCAACTAGGCATGAGTGAATTTCTAAAATATTTGTTTTTAATTTGAGAATTAACACCAAAACTACCTGATTACATATGGTTGCCAAGATAACCTTAAAAAATCTTCATGCTCACATAAAAAAGATATGGTCTAGAGGTCTATAATACCAGCGGCGGCTCATGTCAATACAACATGGTAGTGCCACAATTTTAAGTCAGTAAAAAAAAATTGTTGCGCCCAAGTCTTTACCAACAAGTCATTAAAAAACATACCTACTTTAAAGACGCATGCCCACCCGAAGTCCGCCATGAAATTCCTCAAAATATATCAACGCGCAAAAACAAGGGGCGTAATACTACGACTAACTGATAGCCTGTGCCAGGCACAAAATTTTCTATTTAAACAACGCTAACATGCCTAACATTCACTGTCGCTCATATAGGCATATAAAATCTATCTCTATTCGAAGGAGCCAAGAGAAAAGTGGCAGCGTGTTGGACGCTGCTTTGGTTTTCAGCGGCCCATTCATCGTGTCGCTGTCGCATCGAGTCGGAGTGTGATCCAATGCATTGCACAGGGCTAGTGAATTTCATATAATATATAAATGAAAAAGAATTGATTAAATTAAAATAAAAACCAATAAAAATGTTTTAAAAATTAAAAAAAACCTGTTTTTGCAGAAAAATACGGTAGTGCCATGGCTCCGTGGCACTACCTCACGAGTCGCCACTGCTATATACAGGGTGTAATTTAAATGATACCTCAACTTTAAGGGGTGGTAGAAAGGTCAAAAGAAGAACAAAATTTCCATTACATGTGTGATAAAATTATATTTTTACCTTCCTAGCCCGCATAGCAATGGCTAGAGAAGGTATTATTTTCGACAATTTTTTTTCTTTCAGATAACGCTGAAAATCTGTTATTTGGGTGTATTTGACCTATCCTAGCAATATCGTCGTGATGTCTGTGTGTGTGTGTGTATATTATTTCTGTCCGTAACACGATAGCTGCTAAACCGCTAAACCGATTTTTATAAAATTTTAAGGTAAAATAGTGTTCGATACTCTTACGAGCTGATTAGATTTTGGACAATTAAACACTTTAAAAAATGCTAACTTTTTAACGGAGCATCGTATCAATATACGGAATATATTAGACTACATTTTGCTCAATAATTTGTGTTATAATTAAAAACTTCGTAAGAGCTTTAGTTTCTGAGATATTTAGAAAAAACTGTTTTCAAGGCTGATATATAATATCATGGCTTCACTTGAAGTGTGGTAATAGGCTAGCTAGGAGGAATTTTTTACGATTTATTGTTGTAACTTCCCGTAAAATTACAGACAATCGATATTTTGTGGAATTATGCATTACCATTGAGTGTAAAAATTATTTTAGCTCACACATATACTATACTATAGTAGTATGAGCTATGGTGATCCTAATTTTTTTGAGAAAAAAAAAGTTGCTCCGATTTCAAAAATTTTTATATATCTTTGCGTTTCAGATGATTTTGAAACTTTTTTGTTGCGCCGTCTGTCTGTCTGTCTGTCTGTCTGTAACGACCAACGCGCATAACTCAAAAACCGCTTGGGCGATTTTAATGAAATTTGGTATCTAGGCTGGGTCTTGGGTCGAGATGGTCCCATTTAAAAATGAACAAAATCCACCAAACACAAGCCAAGGAAAAGGATGGGGGTTGATTTTAAAAATTAGAGTTTATGTGAAAATATGGCGTGCGTGATATCAAACTAAAGGTAATTGAGTCTGGAGTTAAACAAAATACATTTTAGTTTTTTTTAAAGGTGGGGGTAGATTTCAAAAATTAAAGTTTACGTGAAAATATGGCATGTGTGATATCAAACGAAAGGTAATTGAGTCCGGAGTTAAACAAAATACATTTTCGTTCTTGTTTTTTTAAGGGTGGGGGTAGATCTCAAAAATCTGAGTTTAATTTAAAACACGGCTTGTGTGGTATCAAACAAAACGTAATTTAATCTGGAGTTGAATAAAATATATTTCAGTTTTTAGTTATATCAGCTCACACGTACACTATAACTATAATACCTAGTGTGAGCTTAGGGGCCCATATATTGGCAGAGTATTTTAAAAGTACTCAAAATCATTAAGAAAAATCTGTTTTTTTTTTCAACCAATTAAAAAACATATGATTAAATGAAGTGCTAATATGACTATTTTCTGAAATTATTAAGGGGCCTTTCGATATGTACAATCGTGTTCATAAATTCCGTACACGGAAAATTGAATTGATAATTTTTAGTGTAAGTTACTGAAAATCCAGCTAAGATGTATTGACATTTTAAAAAAAAAAATTGACATCTAAAAGGTTCAAGTCAATTTTTTAAATGTCATTTGGTACTAACACTATAAACTTAGTTAACAAGAAAATATAAGTAACCTATTACAAGTTTCCTTGTACGGGAACATTTTTTTCACAATGAATAACAAATTTGCCATTTTTAAATTTAACAGTTTTCCCCCGCTCCTCAAACTTTAATGCCATAACTTGGAAAAAAACTTTTGACTAAAAATTGTTTTAACTTTTTTGTATACTTTTGACTTTTCCTACCACCTTTTAAAGTTTGGTGCACCATTTAAATTATGCCCTGTATATTTTGGGCTTCATAGCGCAATGTATCATTTATTTTATCATTTTGCAAACTCCACTTTGAAAAACGGACAATTTTTTCAATGTATTTATTTGTTCACCATAAAAAAGCTTTTTTTAGTGTAAAGCTAAACACTAATCGGAACTGCGCGACACGACAATTTTAATCTATTATATAATGCCGTGCCATGTAGTGCAGCGTAGTACGGAATACATTTGAATTTCATTAAATATTATTTGGCCGCGTCTTGTCGCGCAGTTCCACTTAGTGCAGTCTACTTTATCCGTTAGTACTTTTGTGTTGTTTTATTTAGCACGGTAGGAAAACAAACTTTCGAACAAAAAAGTGTCTGGAAGACGACACAATATGTTAAAAGTTGGCTCAAATGAGTTAAAATGAAATGCTAGTGAATACCCAATAAATCAAAAAGAAACGGCTAAATCATATTTAAAGCCTGTTCGTACCCCCCTCTAGCGGTGTACATTGATTACCACTAACGCCAAAGGTTTTACATTTGTTTTATTTTTAACATTCAGTACAAAATTAAACTGTTGGGTAATGATACTATGCACTATGAACCAAAAAAACATAATGACCTCTAGACCAACATTTTTTGTGTGGGTATGAAGATTTCAATCATCATTCCAGTGTAATGATGAGGCGGTAATAAAAGGGTAGTACTCCTCAAAAATGACAATACTGCATCGTTGCGATCACCCTTAGAGGCAGCACATGCGTGTTTAGAAATTGCGCGTGACAATAATCAAAGCTAAGATAAGTTTGTTTATAATTTCCACTTTTCACAAGAATCTTTTTGGTTCTGATTGTGATGGAGGGAAACAAGAAGGGGTCCTAACTCATTTTTTCTTAAATCTTCTTTTGGGAGGTCAAAATTGATGTTAATTGTGTGTCTGGACAGATTAGGATACGTTGTCGACTAATTGACCCAGGTTGATTTAACACCGAACTCGGTCTTCCAAAAGGAGGTCAGGGGTGCTAATTTAAAAAAGCGTTCTGCAAATAAGATTCGAAAAAATTTGTGCGTCGCAGTATCGGGAGTTTTATATTTATTTAAGTCGTATAATTTTATATCAACACGTAGAACTGGCAACATAGTACAGGGTAATACCCTCTCATTATCGACTCGTAAGTAATGTAGTAAATTTTAGATTTATTTATTAATATGGTTAAAAGGATCCGTGTGTTTCTACGATTTATTTCATTTTAAGCTACCCCTTGGAGCTGGTAGTAAAATTTATTACCTTTTCCATATATATTAGCCGATTGGTGTTAAAAGACATATTTTATTCTTAAATCTTATTTAATAATAATTTAAATAATTTATATATTTTTTAGTCAGATATTCGTCTATATTGGTTTTAAATTCTTTTTGTTGGATTTATGGTAAAACAACACAGACCTTACAATATCACATAAATAGGGGCTATTGAATGTGTCTTTAAGAAAGGAACTGCATTGCAGATTTAAAAAGAGAAGAGCTACGAAATTCAATAATGCTTTTTTGAAAACCGATCGAAAATTGCCCATTTTGACTAAATAACTCGAAAAAAGCAAAAATCGGGATTTAAACAAGAGTAATATTTGTAGTAAATCAGGTTTCCTATGAAAATACTTTTTTAAAATACATATTTTTTATCTTTAACATTAAAAATAATAGAAAAGCAAAGATAAAAATTTACGAAAAATCAAAAATGTAGTTTTTTACAGTAATAATTCGTCCATAAGTTTTTTTGCGTCATCTATAAAAAAAAAAATAGTTTGTTAAAGATGTTAAAACTGTAAAATTATATCACATAAATAGGCTATTGGATATGTCTGCGAAAGGAGCAAGAAAAGCGCTTGTTTATTTTCTCCGTATGACCAAGGACGAGTAGCACCATTTAAAGGTGACCATTTTCCAATTTTTTACCGCTTTTGATCGAATAAATGTTTTCTTTAAATTTTGCCAGTCTGTTAGCCTTACCTTTATTCTGCGCGGGCGCAGCAGCTCTCTGTCATGCTGTTATCTTTATTGAAGGTAACGACACGCGCTAATTAGAGCCGAGTAACGATTTGTTTTACCGTTAGAGAGCCATCTACATAAAACCAACTGTATCCCTTATCTGATAGATTTATAGGTTAGAAAGTTTCTTTTCTTCTGATTGTTTTATATTCTTTAGATAACAAAGGGTGACAGTTTGGCTGACCAAA
Organism: Aspidapion aeneum; assembly: GCA_963576565.1. Lineage (NCBI taxonomy): Eukaryota > Metazoa > Arthropoda > Insecta > Coleoptera > Brentidae > Aspidapion > Aspidapion aeneum. The sequence goes on from OY755043.1 coordinate 103,047,757, forward strand.
AGCACTGTATTTAAATATTAACAATGAGTATATGACCCATATACAGTGGCAACCGGCGAGCCTTGCAACATTGAGGGGCAGATGGCGCTGAAATAAATCCGTCTAGTACGCAATATTCAGAGACAACTACTATGATCTAATGGCATTTGTATGATACGCATGAACCTCGGAACTCACACATGCAACTAAATCGTACTAGTAGTCCCTGAATATTGCATACCAGACGAATTTATTTCAGCGCCATCTGCCCTTCAATGTTGCAAGGCTCACCGGTTGCCACTCTATATGGGTCATATACGCATTTATATTAATAAATCGTAAATTGAGACCACATACGATTTTTTTATGAAATTAAGACTGGATATGATAGAAAAGTACAGAGTGTCCTTAAAGTGAGATCCCATACGGCAAATTTCTGTATTTCAGTTGTTCACGAATAGATGGCGCTGAAAATTATTTAGTGGCCTTATACGCCCGCGCAGAATTAAGGGTAGGGGTAGCAGACTGGCAAAAGGCCTGACCAAAAGCACCCTAATATATATGTATATACCGTAGTTAGGGCACTAAATATTTATTTATATGGTTTACGGAATCAATTTGGTACAAGGCGAAATATTATACACAATGCCTATCTTCGATAATTCTAATCAGTCTGTGTAATTGAATTGATAAGATAGTGATGCTATCTTATAACTAAAATATTTAAAACATATGTCAAAAATTTCATAAAAGATTCCCATATGTAGGGGATCTATAGAAAATGCTACAACTTGTCTAATTAAAACTATACAGGCTAATATAAATTAACGAAGCAAAATGTGACGGATGACCCTGCAGAAATAATTTAAAGATCTTTCAAAAAAAATATATAAATTAGAATAAAATATTATTTCTTGAAACATGTGTTTCTTTATAATATGGAGTTCCAAAAAATATTTTATCCATGTTTTGTCCCAAGGCCTTTTAATCACGTGTGTCCTTAGTCAGAAGTATAATTATTTGTTGCGCTTAAAAACAATAATTTTTCTAAAAACTCGAAAACGCGACGCTCAGTAATGGAAACTATTATGTATCTTAATAATAACGAAATTTGACAACAGAGGACACAGAATCTGGAATAGCGCACCTGAATACCCAGGATGCCCCAAAAAATAGTGCACAAATCACTAAAAAAATAATACGTTTTTGATATTTCTTAAATTTTGAGCCCCAACGCAATTGTTGCTTTCTAGTCCTTAATTTTGGAGACATTCAATAGCCTGAAATGAATAGAATGAATAACACAACTAAATTTATTGCATTTCACCATCAAAGGTAAAAAAGTTTTTAAGCGTTCTAAGGCACGAAACCACACACCACAAAACGTAATAAATATAATAATAAAAACATTTACTGTAGCTTTTCTCCCTGTAGCAGGCGTGGCGCAGGTTAGTGACGTATTCTTCCTCGACAGACATCTCAAGCCGCCTTACGGAACCCTGGTACTCGCTGTGAAAGTTCTCCTTCACGTAGTACGGGATCTGCATGTTGACAGTGCGACGCATTATGGGGTATTTTCTAATAAAAGCAAAAAAAAATATAAACTATTATCTCTCAATTAGAATATTCGTTAAAATTGAGGTTAGAAATATTAAAGGTAGTCTTAGATGATTGGTGGGCTTTTTTCGTTTCTTTTGGGAGATGCTTTTGACAGATGTTAAGAGTAATTCTAATTTTTTTAAATGCCCTGTCCCGGGCTATGTAGGTGAGGCAGTTAGAAAAATCCAGCATAAAAGATGATTTCTTGTTTGTGTTTATAATACATATAAAAACCAAAATATATTATGTCCATGTTTTGTCCCTAGGCTTTTCAATTACTTCTTAGCCAGAAATTAGTAAAATTGTGTGTTTTTACTTCGATTATTAATCTAGAGACGGCGCAATTTGTCAGTGCGCTTTGGATTTTTGGTTGTGCAAATACGTTTTAAATTTAATGCTAATACAGACATGCTGAAATAAAAAAACCGAGTGTAACGGAATTGAAACTATCCAACTATAAGATGTTGTTTTAAAATTGAATTTAGCGTCTTTTTTCAACATCTCAAAAACCGAATTTCAGACAACTTTTTTAGTAATCACAAAAAATGTTGCAAAAATTGTTTTAACCAACGTCCAAAACCGCATTTCGACATATTTTGTGGTTTAAAACCTATATACATTTTTTAGCGTTTGTACTAAGATAATCATGTGTCAAAATAGGTCACCGAAACATCCTTTTTAAGTCAAAACTATAATTGTCATGCAAACATTATCATTGACTGGGCAAAAATCAAGTTAAAAAATATGAGAATTTCATTTGTAACTATCTTTGCAATTACTCAATTCCTGGAAGAATTTCGCAGGCAAGTAAAGTTATATTATTCGAAAACAACTGTTTATTAATAATTTAATTAATAACATTCGCTACTAAGCTTTTTAGAAATTGAAAGAAAAAGGTAGGGAGACATTGAGAGATATTAGAGAGAAAAAATATTCTGCCATTTATTTTCTAAGTAAGACAGCCTGCCTACTAATAACAACATAAAACCCTAAGAAAATTACCAATCCTTTTAATTTTAATATAAATTATTTTTTATCTTAGCCATTTATATATTTTTTTTAAAATCCATCAATAAAAAGAGATAACTTTTTGATCTTTTCCCGTATAGTGGAAGCTTCTCATAACGTGTGTATTACAAAAGTCCAGAATTGTCGAATTTTGGAGAAAATAGCACATTTAAAAAAAAGACAAGACCCGGTCATTTTACGTGGTGTCTCAAAAATAAAGTATGGAAAAAAATAGTTTCTGAGATTTTTACAAAAACTGTTTTCAAGGCGTGGAGTTCACTTGTAGTGTGCTAAGTTAACAGATTTTTGATATAATAATAAAAAGTCAAATGGAAACTGCAATACTTTTTAAATTATCACACTGGTACGAGCGATAAGTAACATTTGGTAACACCTAGAATTGAAAAAAACGACACATCAAATAGTGATTTATGCTTGCTATTTTTCCTGCGAGTTATTTCAAGACGAGGAAAGCCTAAGCAAAATTTTTCTGACAACGGAAGCAATTTTAAAGTATAATATAAAATATATCTTAAAAAATTATACATTAGAATTTTTATTTAATCCACCTGTAGCCTTAACATATGGGTGGAGCCTGGAAGCGATTAATTAGATAAGTGAAACAGATTGCTGGTAAAACTTTGTATGAAAAGTCCCTTTGAGAAGAAACACAGCATACCATTATTTTAGAAGCAGATAATATAGTTAACGACCAATTACTTAAGTTTCTTAGACCCTCCAAGACTTAACCGCTTTGACGCCAAACCACGTTTTATCTATCTAATCGAGAGATAAGAAAAGCAAAAATTGGTTCAGACGCTGAAACCTACAGAAGTGAATGGAAGAAATCTCAAGCGTTAATTAATAGTTTTTGGCAACGTTGGGTGAAAGAATATCTTCAATCCTTCAAATCAAATCAAATCAAATTATGCTTTATTGTCAAAAAAGTAGAGTTTTACAGACAAAGCAAAAAATGGTCCTTAATTGTAAATATAAGATAAACACTTGCTTACAAGTCTAAGTTGAGGTACAGAATAGTCATTTAAAATAGTGTAACAGTCTATAAATTTCGCGATATATATATATTTTTTTAAATATTTCTCCTATGCAAATATGCTCTCTTTCCACCTATCACACCTATTCACTTACTATTATCGAAATACAACGAAATTCCTTGACCATTAAATTAAAATATGTTAAAATATGTTAAAAACATGTTAAAATATCTTAAAATACGTAAAAACATGTTAAAATATGTCAAATCATGTTAAAATATGTTAAAACGTCAAAATATGTTAATCCTTAAGAATGAAGTTGTCATCGTAGTTGATCAAAATGGGCCAAGATATGGCTGAAAGTTGGGTTTGATCACAAACATATAGGCTGGTCGTAGATGTATAGACACAAATTTGTCAACTAGATTTGGAATTAGACGTTGATTAAATGTTCTAATAGGGAAAAAGAATGTCAAATAGTTAACTTTGTGGTATATGGTTTTGTTATTTATTATTTGTTCTTTCTTGTCAGTTTTTGATAGAATGACAAAAAGTCAGAGGAAAACTGATAATATTTTTAGTTATTACACTGTTACGACCGACAAGTACCATTAGTGGATTTTCTTTAAATATGTGTTTTTCTAAAGAATCGATGTTTCCAGACTTTATTTATAAATTATGAAAAATATACTTACGAACTAGCCTGCAAACTGTATGCAGGATCGCTAATAAAAAAACTTGAAGCCATGGAGAGTAAGATAGCTATGATGATAGGTAGCAACTGGACGAAGGACGAGAAATTGTTCTGCTGTTAAAAAGAAAACAAAGTTAGAAATGACCAGCTATAAACACTGGCTAACACAATATAACAATCGTGAAAAAAATACAATAACCGGCTTTAAAATCAACTTATCTCTAGTATAGTATTTTATTAGTTATTTTTTTAACTGATGAGTAACAGGCTGAATTTTTGTACATTTTGCTTTGATGCTCAACTTTTTCGTCTGAGAAAAGTGATTTCAAAACCAAACCAAATTAAACCGAACATCTTTTAAACATCCGATTGACTAAACCAAGGATAGGATAGCATTTGTACGGCAATGCTGCCATTTCCTTTGAAACACATTTTTTAACTCACACAATAAGAAACAGCCGGTTACTAATTCTTTACTGTAACTTTCTTCATCTTGTCATTTTGATATATGTATTTGGGGTGGAGGGCAAAGCAAAGCATCTAATTTCTAGGACAAACCTTTTTTCAATTCTAATGCCGTAAAACTTTATATTTAGGCAAAAAGTTAATTTTTTCTACTTGATATTTGGCGTCTCGGCACTATGCTAGGAATCACCTTCAAGAATTTCGCCAGAGAGAAAAGTTGAGCGTCTCAGCAAAATAAAGCTATTTACGAAAAATCAGCCTGTTACCCATCACTTCAAAAATAAACCAGTGCTGTGTTCTGTGAACTATAATAATGATTTTAAAGAACATAGAAAGAAAATAATAAATGTGGTCTTAAAAAATGTTTAAAATATTTGAAACTTTATGTAACTTCATAGCCGGATATTTTTGTGTACAAATTTTTTGGAGAAGTGTGTTTTCACACATTAATATTACCTCAGCAGCTCTACCTCTATGTTGATCAGAATGTTGAGAATTAGCAGTCTGTCTCTGCCATCTTCCACCTCGCCTAACGTAGACATTTGATCCACTGAAACCTCCTGTCAAGAAAAACATTTGATAACTTCCGTATTCATAACCCGTGAAGTAAAAGTTTGCATTATCTTAGCTCTTCAGAAAAAATGAGCATAATTAAAAAAGTTTTTTTAAAAATTATATATATAACAATCTTCAAAAAACCTAACCACTGACTTACAAAACCTAATGTAATATAGTTCGCTGTTCAAATTTTTTGACGTTTTTTTTTCAGATTTTATAGGAAAACCCCTAAATATGCAAATTTCTTAAATATTTCCTAAATTTTAAAAACAACTCCGCCACTGATAATCCCGATATAATATTTTTTACTCCGTATGATAATTTTATGTTCTGTAATTCATTACTCCTGATATTTAGATATCGAAAATTAAAAAATAAAGCTAAATTTGCGACCACTCTGTGAAAAATATTTTGTTCTAACTTTTTTGAAAACACTGGGAATCGGCTGAAAAAATATGGGGCTCTTAAGAATATAACCCGGTATATTTCTGTAGCATTTTATTTAAATCAGTTAACGAAGTCTCGAGTTATAGCGCCAAGATCCAATTTCTGAGGCTCGGTTGCTTAATGAGATAAGTCCGGCAGGCATCCAAAGATACCTTACATAAAGGAAAAGCTAATTCCGAACACGGAAACATGTTTCCGCGATGGATTTAAATCAGTTAACCCAATCTCGAGTTATAGGCCAACATCCAACCTCAGGGGCTCGGTTTCGTAACGAAGTAAGTCTGGAAGGCATCCAGAAATACCTTACATAAAGGTGAAGCTAATTCCGAACACGGGAAAACACCCTTTTAATGTATAACGTAAAGTAGTAAATAGTTAAGTAACCGGTGGTCCAACCAAGATCATTTAATAGTGTTGGGTGAGAAATACGCAAAAAAATTATATAAGAATTTTAATAAAATTTAATGGAGATTCTAAAAGTCCTACAACTTTTTCTCATCAGAGTTACAGTTAACATGCAAAACGCAAAAAACCGTCATCTTTGGGGGTGGGTTTTTTGGCACAAGGGGATGAAGCTTTCCCCGGGGGGGGGGGGGATGATTCGGTTGTTTGGAGGGAGGGGTCTCTTCGGATCTGTATTCGGGTTCCTACTGGGAGTTCCTAACCAAAATTTCGAAATTTTATAAATGTTTTCTTCTATTCCTCGTTTCTTCATCTAACTTGCCTATACTTAAAAAATTCTACTAACCTCCAAAGAACATATTAAACAACTCCTCTGGATTGACGTCAGCTTCAAAGCCTCGTGAGTACGAGTTGTACTGGCTGCGGGCGGGTCTATCCTCCTCGTTGCCGTATAAGTCGTACTGTCTACGCTTTTCTGTGTCTGTCAGCACTGCTACAGCGTTTCCTACAGAAAATACTTAATGTAATTTTTTACTTTATATATTTTTTATATTTTGGATACCTATTTAGAATAGATTAGTGCAGGCGCTAGAGGTAGATAGGTGCAAAATATGAGGACCGCAGTTTGACAATGGATCCTACTGAGAATAGGTCACATATTAACGATCCGAAGACAATAAAATTTCTGTTTAACAATATATAAGTCAGTGAGGTACGGCTAATAAAAAATTCTACAGCAGCGTCCGTTTATTGTGATAATGTAAAAAAATTAAAAAAAGAATCATGCTTATTACAGGTTTTACCCAAATTTCTTAAAAACCAAGTTCCTATATCAAAAAAATGTAATCCACACTTTGTTAGACTATAAAATTTACTTTTAAACGATGTATAATAAGAGAAGGTGGTGTAATGGTAGTTTTATCTATAACAATTTAGGGGCGTCCGTAAATTAAATCAATTTTGATAAATAACTAAACTTATAATTTTTTTACAAGTTTTATCCAAGTGTCTCAGAAACTAAGCTTTTTGGGAAAAAATGTATTCTACACTTTAAAGAAAATAAAATTCCCTTTTTAAAAGTGTATAAGTCAGTGGGGAGGCCTTTTTAAAAGTGTATAAGTCAGTGGGGAGGAACTAATGACAAACTTTCTCGTTTATTAGGAAGACATAAAAAAATTTAAAAAAAAATTATTGTGTGTGCTTAAGACCACACGGCAGAAGTGTAAACTTCAACAAGGCGAAATTAATAATATTGGCCTATAACATATTCTGCAAAGCGGACCGAACCGAACTCTTCTGTGTGCTGGCCTTCATCTGCATCATCATATCGCTCGCTGAATGTTTCTCACAGTTAGTCGACTCGAGCCGATTTCACCCGAATGAGCGTTACATAGCCGAGCCTGACGGCTCAGTTCAATTCACTACCCACAAAAACTGCTAAACGCGCCTAAAGAAGTTTACACTTCAAAAACACGTTTGTCAAAAATTTTGCCCCATAGTCGATTGCAGACAATGAAATTTTCTTCTAAATGATGTGTAATCATGTAAGATTTATTTTCAGATTAAAACTTGACAGGCGTCCGTAAATTAAATCAATTTTTACAAATCACCAAACAAATTATTTTGATACAGGTTTTTTCCAATTTTCTCAGAAACTAAGCTCAATTGACAAAAATTGTGTTTTTTCTTTACTGTTAAAAATAAAATTCCTTTAAATATATTATTGAACTTTTAAGTCTATTGAGATGTTCCAACGAAAGAATCAAAGAAGTTTAAAAGTAGCAGATCAAAATCAGCCAGATAAAAGAATATTATCAGGCCTTAGGCTGACGGCTTTTCACTCCAGGCATTATCGTGACTCGAGCCCAGTAACATGCTTGGTGCTTTTCTTCAGTCGGTCAATTTTGGAGTACAGTCAGCGAAGTACTACATTGGTACCTTCTGAGTGCCCCTTCGACTTGGCAGTGATGTGTCTGCAGGGTTTTTTACCAAGAAACTTACCCACTGCCTTAAAAGCTTCATCAGCTCCGGGCGCCATGTTTTTGTCGGGATGTAACTGCAACGCAATTTTTCTGTAGGCCTTCTTGATTTCGGTGTCTGTGGCGTCTTTGGTAACACATAAAATTTCATAATAGTCCTTGCAAGTTTTAATTCTCTTGACTGCTTCTAGTTGCTCCTTAAGTAAAATAATTTTTTTAGAAATGTATGCAAGGATCAATCTCTTTTTCTCACTGGATTTACAATGGCCTTGAGTAATACTGAGACTTCAGTCGAGTAAAATTTGAATGCAAGGTTCTATCACGTACGTCATAAACAATATTTTTTTTGGTTTATTTATTAATTCTATTTACTATTGTAAATAAATTAACAGCTCACATCGGTGGACACCAAGATAGTGTAACTTAAAGCCACTTGGTGTCCAAAATAACCCGTCCGCAGGACCGGATCTTTGGGTGCCCACAAAAAAGGCATTTTTCTCATATTTATAAATAAAAATATTGATCACATACAAATCACAATTAACAACATTCCCGTACCATATTCAAATCAGGCAAAATATCTCGGTATGACACTGATGCCAAATTGCACTGGAAAACAAGAACTTGAGATAAGAGATTTCAAAATAAAGAATTAAGAAACATTGTGAATGCACCTTGGTACCTTCTAAATAGTGACCTTCATCATTACCTAAATAACCAAACTGTAGCAGATACTATAAAAAAGTACGCAATAAGCCATGAAGATTTAATCCATCGACATGTGAATATCGAAGCAATTGAGCTTCTAGACAATACTATGCTAGTTCGAAGACCAAAAAGGGTGAAGCCGTTTGAGCTAGTGAACTAAGTGAAATATATAAAACAAAATAATGCTATCCACACAACACAAATGTGAGGTACAGCTGAAGCAAAGCGGGGAAAACTGTTGATTGAACCCTAAAAAATTATTTATTATCTGATAGACATTTCAGAGTAAAGCAGTAAGATTCATAATCAAAGAGTCCAGCTCGGAGCTTATGGGCGGTGGCTTTCGGTTGAATTTCTTTTAAATTTCGGTAAGTTGTAGATCTTGATGTCCTGATACAAAGTTATTATTGCCCCATCGTCGTCTGTCCTATCGTTTCTAAGATACAGGGGTTCAAAGTTTTAGTTTTTAGCTTTTTTTTTTCTATTTCAAGTTATTTACACCTACTCTCAAAACTGATATTATTGTTTGTTATATATTAAACGTTAGGTCACAAGTATAGCTTAATATATAGCTTATAAAAATTGGTCCTATTAACTGTTCGCTACATTCAGTGGCGTTCCAAACATAAAAATTATTAAAAAATATTTATTTAAAAAACGATGCTTTACAGAATTAACTATAAAAAAAACGGTGGAATTTTTTTTGTTTTCTCTTGTCTATTAGGAATCTCCCAAAAAAAAACCAGAATATGTATTAATGGTGAAAATCGGTTCGTAAAGTTTTTCACAAAACGCTGTAAAGCTCTAAGCTTTTTAGGATTTTAATGTTTTTTATAAGAAATGCAAAATAATTTTGTTTTTTTTAAAGATAATATCTAAAAAAATATACTTATGAGATTAATGGAATGATTTTTGTTGTTCACAGTAATTTTTTTTCATTTATTCAGTCCGTGGTGTGCAATTTACTACCTTTGACATTGATTTTTTTGCGACAATAATAGTAAAATAAAAAAGTTTAACAATATTAGCTGTCAATTTCACATTGGCAGGTTAGTGGAAAAAGCTAAAAAAGGTGAGCTCCACACGAAAAATACTCTGCCAATATATGGGCCCCTAAGCTCACACTAGGTACTATAGTTATAGTTTACGTGTGACCTAATATAACAAAAAACTGAAATATATTTTATTCAATTCCAGACTAAATTACCTTTTGTTTGATACCACACAAGCCATGTTTTGACTTAAACTCAAATTTTAAAAATCTATCTTACCTTAAAAAAAAACAAAAACTAAAATGTATTTTGTTAAACTCCTGACTCAATTACCTTTGATATCACACACGCCATATTTTCACTTAAATTCTAATTTTTGAAATATACCCCAACCCTTTAAAAAAAAAAAATGTATTTTGTCTAACTCCAGACTCAATTACCTTTCGTTTGATATCACACACGCCATATTTTCACATAAACTCTAATTTTTGAAATCTACCCCCACCCTTTTATTTGGTTTGTGTTCGATGGATTTTGTTCATTTTTAAATGGGACCATCTCGACCCAAGACCCAGCCTAGGTACCAAATTTCATTAAAATCGGCCAAGCGGTTTTTGAGTTATGCGCGTTGGTCGTTACAGACAGACATACAGACAGACAGACAGACAGACAGACAGACAGACGGCGCAACAAAAAAGTTTCAAAATCATCTGAAATGCAAAGATATATAAAAATTTTTGAAATCGGAGCAACTTTTTTTTTCTCGAAAAAATTAGGATCACCATAGCTCACACTACTATAGTATAGTATATGTGTGAGCTAAAAATTATATCTCATCTAGAAAACTTATTTTCTGGATAATATTATCTTCTCTCAAAGTGACGGCAGTGTCTGTTTTCCAACATTATTTTATTTTTCTCGATATCTAGTTTGGAAAAGAGACTCAGTATTTTAAAACAAAAACCTATTTTACAAATTAACTGTTTGAGTTTTATTGAATATATTGATTTATCTGAAAAAACCATTCTTAAAATTAAACAAAGAATTACCGAAACTAAAAGCTTTTGCAATCAAGAATTTTCTTTCCTTGAATAAAAACCGTTATTTCCTCAATCAGAAATCTATATTTTATTGGTATAAGAAAGAAATACAATAAGAATTTTAACAAACAAGACATTAATTTTCTTAAATCAAAACAAGTATTTTTCTTTTCTATCTTCTGTCTAATACACTTTCGGTTGTGTAGTCATTGGTTTTCCGCATGAATTGTTTCTGGGTTGTTATAGACACAGGCATCCAAGTTAAGTAATAACTTAATATACCGGGTGTGGCGCTGTAACTGGTTTTATTTGGTAGGTACATAATGGGCTATTACAGCCATCACAACTACATTAGTACCATCTTTTATGTGGTACTGGTTGCTGGTTTTGGATTTCAATAATATTCAATAAACTCTTTAAACATTCATGTCATATTTTTAAGCGTAGGGTTATGCGCATGCATACTCCATGTTTAATACTGCCAGTTATTTTTTCTTTATTGTTTTATTTTGAATTTTTGGGAAAACCTAACCTTAAAGTTTGTTTTGATATTTTGGGCTTTCTGCAAAAACCTTCAAAAAAAGAAAGTCCTGTTTGGGAAAAATTCCGATCAGGTGATAATTTCTCTCATTGTTGATTTTTTTTTTTGATCACCTGATCATTTTGTTAAAAGCGCGTTTTTTGCCCACGCTGGGAGTTTGAAGCGCCACCCTGTGTGTGACAGGAGAATGAAGAAATCACTTCCGCCAAAAAACTAAAAGAAGTCACGTGTTTTCGGGTTGAAGATCGAAATTCCAGTCGCAAGAAGGGGCGGTGCCGCCAGTACAATTTTGGGGTTGCTGCAGAATTACAGAAGGTAAGCTTCTAGCGTGTTGCCGATTTTTTCCTTTGTTTTTTAGTTTAATAGACTCTGTTTTCCCAGGCGGGGCGAATTTAATTTTGGGGTTATTTTTTTTGGGATATATCTAGTTTTTCTCCCCTCCAGGGCTCAGATCTCTACTCCAATTATAAAAAGTTTACATTTAAGTTTTGATTCTAGCATAACAGAAAAAGATCTGCATTATTTTAAGTAAAATATATGATTAACGCTATTACGCTCGTGTGCAATGAGTTGTTGAAAAAAATCGCTGTGTTCTTAAGAACTTTCCTTTAAGTGCAAATGTCAAATTGACAGATAATATTGTTAAACTTTTTAATTTTACTTTTATTGTCGCAAAAAAATCAATATCAAAAGACGTTAGGATCTCGAACATTCCTCTTAGTAAATTGCACGCCAATGAATAATTAAATGGATAAAAAGGTACTGTAAGCAGCAAGTTCCATTAACCTCATAAGTATATTTGTTTAAATATTATCGTTAAAAAAAGCGAAAGTATTTTGCATTTCTAAAAAAAATATTAAAATCCTATAAAGCTTAGAGTTTTACTGCGTTTTCTGAAAAACTTTACAAACGGATTTTAACCATATATGCATATTCTGGCTTCTGTGGGATATTCCTAAAAGAAATAAGAAAACAAAAAAAATTCCACCGTTTCTTTTTTTTTATGGTTAAATCTGTTTTTAATAAATATTTTTTAATAATTTTTATGTTTGGAACGCCACTGAATGTAGCGAACTGTTAATAGGATAAATTTTTTTATTTGGATATTAAGCTATACTTGTGACCTAACGTTTAACATATAACAAATAATAATATCATTCTTCAGAGTAGGTATAAATGACTTGAAATAGTTTTTTTTGAAAAATAGACAAAAGCTAAAAACTGAAAATTTGAATTCCTGTATCTTAGAAACCATAGGTCGGACGACCATGGGGCAATAATAACTTTTCATCAGGACATCAAGATCTACAACATACTGAAATATAAAAGAAATCCAACCGAAAGCCACCGCCCGTAAGCTCCGAGCGGGATCCTTTAAGAGAAATTCAAGCAGGCGTTCCTCAGGGTAGCGGACTTGGCCCTTATTTATACATATTATTCACTTTCGATATCCCAAAGCCAGAATATTGTCACTTAGCAATATTTGCCGATGATACTGATTTATTGACGGTAGAAAAATCTATTGAAGAATCAATAGGAAAAGCTCAGGATGCACTCACCGAAGAACAGTTGGACCACATAGTGGCGAATAAAATTAAACCGAGCCAAATAAATTCATGTTGATTTTACAAACCAAGATGTAAATCATCAAATAAGGTATAGAAAAATAAACTGGCTAATTGGAACAATTTATAATAAGTTACTGCTGTATAGACAATCGGGTTGTAATAAAGAACGTAAAATTCTAGTTTTACACAGATTTCAAAATAAAGTATTAAGAAATATTGTGTACTTGGTACGTCCGAAATAGTGAACTTCATTGGGACCTTAATATCGAAACTGTAGCAGATACTATAAAAAAGTACGCAAAAAGCCATGAAAATTGAGCTTCTAGAAAATACCATGCTAGTTCGAAGACCAAAAAGAGTGAAGCAGTTTGAGCTAGTGAACTAAATTATATATATAAAACAAAATAATGCTATAAACACACAAATGTGAAGAAATAAAATTTCGGACTTCCATTGTCTTTATTTATTTTAAAACACGACGTTTCGGTTAGTAAGTATCTCTAACCGTTATCAAGTGTAAACTAAACAATCTAGTCTCTAGGCTACTACTTATACTACTTGGTGTGCAGTCAGGTGTGACGGCCCGCCCCCTTTTTAATCGTAAGACGCCTGTTTTCCTTAAGGAGTGGTTTCCATATGTTTGGTATGTCCGTGCTTGGTTGACTGAAAACTTCTTTATTCTGCATTATAAACGCAGCTTCAATAAACTTTCGTTTTCGCCAATGCGACTCCTTATGTAAAACTTTAGCTTCTGACCACTGAATCCTGTGATCATTTGACCATGCATGATCTGCTAAACCAGATTTTTCAATATCCCCTAATTGGGTACTTTTTAGATGTTCATTTACTCTAACCTGAAGAGGGCGTTTCGTTTCACCTACATATGATTTACCACACTCACACGGGATTTGGTAAATACATTCCTTGTTATTTGAGGGATTGTCTGGTTTTGTTTTAGTTACAAAACTTCTTATCGTATTTCCCGAAGAAAATACTGTTTTTATATTATAGTGTTTAGCTATTCGTCTTATGTTTTCTGAAATCCCTTGAACATATGGAATGTTAATAACACCTAACGGATTATTATTTTGAGAATTTGGTACATTTAGTTTGTTTTTAATTTTAAATATCGTTGAGTTTATTAATTTCTCGGAATAACCATTCTGTTGTAAGTCCTTTTTAATGTTGTTAATTTCTGTGGTTAATTCTTCATTATTACTACAAATATTTACGGCTCTTAAATACAAACTTCTTATAACTCCTTGTTTTGTTGCAACAGAATGATTAGACTTAAAATTTAGGTACTGTCTTGTGTGTGTAGGTTTCCTATATACAGTGGTTTGAATGTTTCTGTCTAATCGTTTGACAAGAACATCCAAAAAAGGTAAGGCCGAATCTTTTTCAATTTCCATGGTGCACTTGATTGTTGGTCGAATACCGTTTAAATGGTGTAGAAAATTTTGTAGTTCGTCATCATTTTCCGGCCATATAATAAATGTGTCATCCATGTATCGTAGCCATAGTTTTGGTTTGACTCTTGCTGTGTTGATCGCATGGTCCTCGAACCACTCCATGTAGATGTTTGCTACCACTGGCGAAAGAGATGGACCCATTGGGAGTCCATCATTTTGCGCGTAAAACTTATCTTTCACTTGAAAGTAAGAGTTACAGAGACAGAGCTCCAAAAGATCCATCACCCCCTCCACCGATAGCGTTGTTCTCTCATGAAGTGTATCATCAGTTTGTAATTTGTTTTTGATGATACTGAGTGACTCATTTATTGGCACGTTGGTGTAGAGACTTTCTACATCAAAACTTACAAATCTATCGCCGGGATCTAATTCGATACCTTTGGTTAATTCTTCATTATTACTACAAATATTTACGGCTCTTAAATACAAACTTCTTATAACTCCTTGTTTTGTTGCAACAGAATGATTAGACTTAAAATTTAGATACTGTCCCGTGTGTGTAGGTTTCCTATATACAGTGGTTTGAATGTTTCTGTCTAATCGTTCGACAAGAACATCCAAAAAAGGTAATGCCGAATCTTTTTCAATTTCCATGGTGCACTTGATTGTTGGTCGAATACCGTTTAAATTGTGTAGAAAATTTTGTAGTCCGTCATCATTTTCCGGCCATATAATAAATGTGTCATCCATGTATCGTAGCCATAGTTTTGGTTTGACTCTTGCTGTGTTGATCGCATGGTCCTCGAACCACTCCATGTAGATGTTTGCTACCACTGGCGAAAGAGATGAACCCATTGGGAGTCCATCATTTTGCGCGTAAAACTTATCTTTCACTTGAAAGTAAGAGTTACAGAGACAGAGCTCCAAAAGATCCATCACCCCCTCCACCGATAGCGTTTTTCTCTCATGAATGAATCAAGTGCACCATGGAAATTGAAAAAGATTCGGCCTTACCTTTTTTGGATGTTCTTGTCAAACGATTAGACAGAAACATTCAAACCACTGTATATAGGAAACCTACACACGTGGGACAGTACCTAAATTTTAAGTCTAATCATTCTGTTGCAACAAAACAAGGAGTTATAAGAAGTTTGTATTTAAGAGCCGTAAATATTTGTAGTAATAATGAAGAATTAACCACAGAAATTAACAACATTAAAAAGGACTTACAACAGAATGGTTATTCCGAGAAATTAATAAACTCAACGATATTTAAAATTAAAAACAAACTAAATGTACCAAATTCTCAAAATAATAATGCGTTAGGTGTTATTAACATTCCATATGTTCAAGGGATTTCAGAAAACATAAGACGAATAGCTAAACACTATAATATAAAAACAGTTTTCTTCGGGAAATACGATAAGAAGTTTTGTAACTAAAACAAAACCAGACAATCCCTCAAATAACAAGGAATGTATTTACCAAATCCCGTGTGAGTGTGGTAAATCATATGTAGGTGAAACGAAACGCCCTCTTCAGGTTAGAGTAAATGAACATCTAAAAAGTACCCAATTAGGGGATATTGAAAAATCTGGTTTAGCAGATCATGCATGGTCAAATGATCACAGGATTCAGTGGTCAGAAGCTAAAGTTTTACATAAGGAGTCGCATTGGCGAAAACGAAAGTTTATTGAAGCTGCGTTTATAATGCAGAATAAAGAAGTTTTCAGTCAACCAAGCACGGACATACCAAACATATGGAAACCACTCCTTAAGGAAAACAGGCGTCTTACGATTAAAAAGGGGGCGGGCCGTCACACCTGACTGCACACCAAGTAGTATAAGTAGTAGCCTAGAGACTAGATTGTTTAGTTTACACTTGATAACGGTTAGAGATACTTACTAACCGAAACGTCGTGTTTTAAAATAAATAAAGACAATGGAAGTCCGAAATTTTATTTCTACACAATCATTGTCTACGAGTTTCAAACAAAGACACAAATGTGAGTTACAGATAAAGCAAAGCACAGGGAATTGTTGAGTAAACACTAAGTTGATACTTAGTCTTATTGACTAGATTGTAATACAATAAACACAGTGTGTTTAACAAATATTTTGGTTTTTAAATTAAACATTTCAACCTGTTCATTTTTCATCAACATAAAAGTTTGGTGGAATATTGGGATAGTGTTAATAGTACCCCCAATTAAGGCCTGTATTTTTTTTGGTGGTTTTAGTTTCCCATATAAACAATGTAAGGCATCTATCTTTTTTTTGATTTAGCCTTGGACATGGCCAAGTTAGAGAGCCTGTATGTATGACATATTTTTAAAAGAATATGTCATACATACAAGGTCTCTAGGCCAAGTTAATTGAAACTGTCAGATTTAGACATCTTTGTATTTTTTATTAAAATTATCCACATAATAAACTCTTAGTTACAAAGAAAGGTTTGTTACCTGGGTATACTCAGGTTTCTTTGGAGCTGCATCTTCACTTTTTGGTGTGATCTTTCTTTTACGTGGTTGCTCAGTTCCCACATTGGATGCCATAATTGAGACGACAAGTAACAAATCTAAAAGAAATATTACACTTTTGAGTTGAGGAAAAAAACTTATTTGTTCTGTAAGGAGGCAAATAGTTAGTAAAGCTTAACACAAATTCTTCATTGTATTTACCTTAAGCAAAGTTGTCACGTTTTATTCTATACAGGGTGATCCTAAATGTAAAGACCAAACAAAGAGGGGTGATTAGGTGGCTTATTTTATGTCTACAATTTCCTATAAACATAGGTCCGTAAACAGCTGGTTACTGAAAAACAGAGTTTTAAAATTTGTATTTTTTTAAGATTTTCTTGATAGCTTACAGTTTCCTGAGATATTTAGCTCAAACTTGAAACGTAAATTAAACTAAGTACAGGGTCATTAATTATATTTGCGTGGCGTTTTTCAGGGGTTACTAAAGGTGATACAAAAAAGCTTCAAATAAAAAAGTTGTATAATTTTTTCCATATTATCTTTAGGACTATGTCACAAGTCACAGAATTCATTGGTTATGTCAAATTTTGACATCTACCTTCTTAAGTTAAAGGGAACACCCTGTATATTATTCGGCAAAACTAAAGATATTGTTTAATGCTGCCAGTTATTTTTTGTTTTTGTTTTTATTTGAATTTTTGGGAAAACCTAACCTTAAATTTTGTTTTGATATTTTTGGGCTCTTTAGCTAAACCTTTAAAAAAGAAACTCCTTGTTTGGGAAAATTCCGTTCAGGTGATAATTTTTCTCTTTGTTGTTATTATTTTCTCTTTGAACACCTGATCATTTTGGCAAAAATCATGCGCGCTTTGCACACGCTGGGAGTTTTGAAGCGCCCCCCTGTATTTGTCATGGGAATGAAAAACGACTTCCGAAAAGAAACTGAAAGAAGTCACACGGGTTTTAAGATTAAGACCAAAATTCCATCCACAAGAAAGTCCGCGGCGCCGCGAGTGAAACTGTGGAACTGCTGTTAAATGAAAGAAGGTAAGCTTCTAGCATGTTGCCGATTTTTTTCCTTTGTTTTAGTTCAATAAACGTCTGTTTTCCCAGACGGGGTGAATTTAAATTTGGGGTAATTTTTTTGTGAAATCTCTAGTCTTCTCGCCTTCAGGCACTCAGCCGTAGAGATATCTTTGCCCTAATATTAAAAACATGTAGGTTGTTGACATTTAGATAAGCCGGTTTTGAGTTATATTAGTTTTGAATTACTGTTAAAGTGCAGTAATAATAATCCACTTAGCCCAAGGTTCCATATTATACTTCAATTTAAATTTGTAACTTAAATAACCCAAAAACGGCGTAACTGGATATTAACAAACCATATGTTTTTAAAATCAGGGAAAATCCGGCTTTCTTTCTGGCAGAAAATATACAGGGTGTTGCTGCCGAAATTTGACATAAGGACTTTTAAATTAAAATATTTGTATTACATAAAACTAAACTAACAGACATTTTCTGCAGGACTAGGCTGGACTCCACAGGATACCATGCATACAGGACTTTACAGTAAACTACAGCACCAGCATTTATTTTAAAGTCCTGTAGGATGGTGTAAAAATTTGGTTCAGCTGATCACCTATTTTCTGACACTGGCTCTCCAAGGCTTCCAACAAGTAATAAAAAATAACCTTAAATACTGCTTTAGGACTACATTTTTATTATTAAACAGAAACATAGAAATAGGTACATTAGTAGAGTAAATTTGTAGCGTATTTCAAGAACAAGCTGCAAAAAGGGTATATTTTTTTATATTTGGCATGGTGGTAGCTAACATCAAAAGTTAAATTTTCAATCGAGAATTCCTTATTTTTCGGCATCAGAATTCAAGATGGCGGCTGCCAAAGTTAAGAAAATACTCTGCCAATAGGGCCCCTAAGCTCACACTAGGTACTATAGTTATAGTGTACATGTGAGCTAATATAACTCAAATTTTTGAAATCTACTCCCACCCTTAAAAAAATAAAAACTAAAATGTATTTTGTTAAACTCCGGACTCAATTACCTTTCGTTTGATATCACACACGCCATATTTTCCCTTAAACTCTAATTTTTAAAATATACCCCCACCCTTTTTTTTAAATAAATTAAAATGTATTTTGTTTAACTGCAGACTCAATTACCTTTCGTTTGATATCACATCCGCCATATTTTCACATAAACTCTAATTTTTTAAATCTACCCCCACCCTTTTATTTGGTTTGTCTTTGGTGGATTTTGTTCATTTTTAAATGGGACCATCTCGACCCAAGATCCAGCCTAGGTACCAAATTTCATTAAAATCGGCCAAGCGGTTTTTGAGTTATGCGCGTTGGTCGTTACAGACAGACATACAGACAGACATACAGACAGACATACAGACAGACAGACATACAGACAGACAGACGGCGCAACAAAAAAGTTTCAAAATCATCTGAAACGCAAAGATATGTAAATTTTTTTTAAATCGGAGCAACTTTTTTTTTCTCGAAAAAATTAGGATCACCATAGCTCACACTACTATAGTATAGTATATGTGTGAGCTAAAAAATGAATTTCCTGTTTTAAGAGAAATTAAATTAATTTTGATAAATTTACTTTAAGTGGGACCCACTTAATTCAAAAATGTAAAAAAAATTACACCTGTCACTTTAAAACAAAATGGCGGCTATATTTAAAAAAAAATGTTTTTCCTCCATATTTTCTTTAATTTTTGCGCGATATTTATGTTTAATACCTCATATTAAAGCCACTGACCAGCTCTTTGAACCTACCGAAAATTATAAGTTTCCCAGCCGACACAAAGATGGCACTTAATATGTCAAAAATAAAAGAGACCTTTATAACCTGTAGACCAAATAAAATTTTGAGAAATTTTTTTTTTGGGATAATAGTAAGCCAAGTTTTGTAAAAATGTATAAAAAGTTACAATGTGACATTTAAAATTTTAAGATGGTGGCCGAAGTTCAAATAAAAAAGTTATTTTTTTGTTCTTGTTTGACACAACTAGTATTGCCATGTAATATATCGATATATTTTTGAAATCAAAAAAAGGAGCCCTATCAGTTTCAAAAATTATATACAGGGTGTTTTATTTAAAAGAGTAAACCACATGTCAATAGTTTGACAAGTGTATGACATATGTCATTTTTGACATCAGATTATGATAATTTATGAAAAATTATTAAACTTTGCTAATTTAAACGCTACTGTTAGATCAATATTAACAAAGTTAAGTAACATATGGTCAATTTATTCAAATCACCCGGCACGTGACTTATGTCAACTTTTTTGACATTTTTATAATATCTGTGTTTTGTTTAACGAGATGTCTTGTTTTTTTCAGTTGTTTTTGTTAAATTTCAAAAAAATAAACAAAAATGTTTTTTTTAGCTTTTTCGGCCGCCATCTTTAAAAAATAAATAAATTATATTTTTTTTGTACATTACAATTTAAAACTAAGTAATGTTAATATAAAACTACATATCTTGGTAAAAAAAAATTACTAAACCAAAAAGATACTGTTGTATTTATATTTTGAACGCCGCCATCTTGGATAATAATAGACATATGTCATTTATTATCAAATATTTAAAATCGGCGACCCCCATTTAGTATAAATCGACATATTACACGGCAGTACTAGTTGTGTCAAACAAGAACAAAAAAATAACTTTTTTATCTGAACTTCGGCCGCCATCTTAAAATGTTAAATGTCAAATTGTAACTTTTTCTGAATTTTTACACAATCTGGCTTACGACTGATAAAATCAAAAATTTTTTTTTATAAAAATTTTATTTGTTCTACAGGTTGAAAAGGTCTGTTTTATTTTTGACAAATTAAACGCCATCTTTGTGTCGGCGGGGAAACTTATTATTTCTTTTAAGCATGTTTAAAGAGCTTGTCAGTAGCTTTATTACGAGGTATTAAAAGTAAATATTGCACAAAAAATACAGAAAATATCGAAGAAAAACTTTTTTTTTAAATAGCCACCATTTTGTTTTGCAGTGACAGGTGTAAATTTTTTTTACATTTTTAAATTGAGTAGGTTCCACTTAAAGTAAATTTATCAAAATTAATTTCATTTCTATTAAAACAAGGAAATCATTTTTTTTCTTAAATTTGGCAGCCGCCATCTTGGATTCTGAGGCCGGAAAATCGGGGATCCTCGAATGAAAATTTAGCTTTTGGGTTTAGGTACTACTATGCCAAATATAAAAAAATATACCCGTTTTGCAGCTTTATTTTACAAATTTACTCTACTACATAGGTAACTTATATTATAACCTATATCCTCCAGTGATTAACACACATTTGTGGAATATCAATCTTGAATTTAGAACAACAATATGTAGTATGCCAGTTATTGACACAAATGTCATAACCTGGAAAATGTTCTTTTATTAGAGTCAGGGATTGACAGGTAAGCTGAAAGCTTTAAAATGATGCAAGGGAATGTTTTAGGTTATTTACAAGGTTCTCTAATACATACCTTAATGTGCAGTACAAAAATGATCCCCCTTTACTAAGACCTTAAAACTTAGCATTTTAGACTGGGTTTAAGTATCAAGTATTAAGTGAATTTTTTTAATACTTGCAGGTCAAATAACTGCAAAGAGTTGGTTCACACTAATGTGCATTTCTCAGTGCTTTTCATCTCATATTAAATACAGATTAACTTACAAACACAACTTTTTCTGGGTATTACGCCACTAGTAAGGAAAAATTATTTTAAAAAATTAAAAAAAAACCACTGCGTTTCTCCTAGAAAAATAAAAATCACTAATTTGTCAGTGGCTTTCTATAAAAATAAATAATTGCCTAGTAAAACCTAAACCACTTATCTTTTAATTGAATTTGAATACGCTACGTTTCGATTGCCAATCTACAATCGTTTTCAAGCTCTTTATTTATATTTTCTCTCAAAATCTTAAATGTTTCTCGTTCAAATATATTTTTTATTATTATATCGTTGACAAATTGTCAATATTCTGAAGTTTATCAAAAACAATTGACCAATCTAAACAAAACACAAGGTAACATGATACTATTTCAAGACATTATGTCAGTCAATGTTGTTTTCAAATTTGAAAATAAACAGAACAGGGTGACTCATTAAAACTAGAATCAATAAGGTCTCTTTTTTATAACCGTTTAGAAATTTTTACAAAATTATGATCATTGTTAATAATATTAAATTTATTAAATTATAAATAAATAAATTATATTACTATTATATCAAAATCTATTTAAAAAACAGTAATCAGAATTTCATTACAGTATTAATTAATTTTGAAAAAACCTTTTTGCAAATCTTGTCTGAGAATAGGAAGCCAAGCTTTACTTATATCTATAGAAATACTTGAAAGACAGTTATCTTCATTTAAATAAATACATGCTGATTCTTTTAATTTTCTTTTAATGTCATTAGATTCTTTTTGTAAAATTATTGTTTCTCCCCATTTAATTCTATGATTACTCTCAAAAGAATGCTGACAAACTCTGGATTTCTCGTAATCACCCCTTCTAAAAATAAATAAAGAAAAATTTGTTGGAAATCTAGTACATGCAGTCATAGGATTCTCATTAAAAATAGTCTCAAATTGTAGTACCACCCCTGAGGGCTGGTTTGAAGTTCAAAAAACTATAGAAATAATCTGTGATTAGAAAAATTACATACAAAACAAATATTAGATGCATATCATAATTTAAATATTGTAAAAAGCACAAAATATATCTGAATCCTTTTTCAGTCACACATCTCCCAAAACAAGTAAAAATCAGTTTACTCATCACTAACTTGTTTAAATAATTAACATGTAAAATATAGCGGACAGCTGATACTGACTACACCATTTTTAATGAACATGTCCTAGTGACATTTGGAGGTTTTAACATGGCTGCCATTTTTAATCCTAAATATTACACATTTTTATTTATTTCTAACTTTGTGTGGAAATAATGTCTTTGTTACAATGAACAAAGATGACCCATATCTCAAGGTATTTAAGTTAAACCTTCAACCAAAATCAAGACTTGTGGACCTAGGATTATAGCACTTAACACTATAGGCCCTTTAGTCAATACTGGTGTAAGAATACAATAAATAAATAATTATACTACTTACATTTGCTATTTCTAATTAAAACACAGTAACAAAACACCTGTTTATGTTGTCATGTCAAAAAATGCCATGTTGTTTAGGAATGAGTGGATAGATCTGCAGCCGCTTTTAGGCATCATTGCCAAATGGACTTGGTAACATATTTATGTAGAAATTTAAAAAAAAAAATTTTTAGGTTCCTTAAATAATTAAACACTAAGACGAGGTGTCAATTACTGGTTGAGTGTCAAAGACTGGTCAGTGTACCTTATATTCTCCATTATATTTTTCTTTATATCTTATGCAGTTTTTGAGATGTTTGGCTCAGATTTGGAACGCATATTTACTTGCAAGGCACTCATCGTCAAGCATGAGAAATATCAGGAAAAAACTACAGGGTGATATTTTTTCAGGGGTTATGCCCCCCTTTTTTCCCCCAG
The DNA here is from genome assembly GCA_963576565.1 of Aspidapion aeneum. Classification (NCBI taxonomy): domain Eukaryota; kingdom Metazoa; phylum Arthropoda; class Insecta; order Coleoptera; family Brentidae; genus Aspidapion; species Aspidapion aeneum. Next base: position 103,071,207 of record OY755043.1, read on the forward strand.
AACTTTTTTGCAGTAAGCCAAGGTTAGATTAAAAAATATATAATGGATTAACAAACTTGGAATTTCGTACCCATGAATTTAAAAATCGAGGGGTGAACTCACAATCGGTGTACACATTTTTCACAATCTTTACACAATCTTAACACAATCCCTCCCAATCACTCACAATCTGTCACAATCTTACCACAATCCTTCACAATCCCTCAGAATCTTACCACAATCCTTCACAATCTTACCACAATCCTTCACAATCTGTACACAATCCATCCCAATCTTTCACAATCCTTCATCCCACAATCCTTCACAATCTTTACACAGTCTGTCCCAATCACTCACAATCTGTCACAATCTTACCAGAACCCCTCACAAGCGTACCACAGTCCTTCACAATCCCTCGCACAGGAAACTATAGACATGATGACCTTTTTTTTGTTTTTTTTGGTCGCAAGAATTTTTGATGGGCTGTCGCCCCCCTCTCCCCTTCAGCATGCTACACCGCTGCACAGTCCTCCACAATCCCTCGCAATCCCTCACAATCTTACCACAATCCCTCACAATATTTACACAATCTTAGCAAAAGATTGTGGATTTTCACAATCGGTGTACACATTTTGGGTTAGCTGTTCACCCCTCATTAAAAATCAAACAAGTTTCATGGCTAATCGGGCAAAAAATGGATTCTTTGTTTTATCCAGAAACTTTTTGATCTCTTGCAATTTTTTGTATCTCTAAATGTTTTCAAGAAAAAATACAATAAAGGAAAATTTGTACCACAACATTACATTATTTTAATTTTATGTGAGTTTTATGTAATTTCTTGTCTTTTTCTCAATAATTAATAAATTAATTTTATATTTTTGAATCTGCCAGTGACTCCAATAAAGTTCTGGGGGAAAAAAGGGGGCATGGCCTTGAAAGAAATATCACCCTGTAGTTTTTTTCCTAATACTTGGCATGCTTTCAAACATCTCAAGGTATTTAAAGTTAAACCTTCAACCAAAATCAAGACTTGTGGACCTAGGATTGTAGCACTTAACACTGTGGGCCCTTTAGTAAATACTGGTGTAAGAATACAATAAATAAATAATTATACTATAGTCCTTGCCATACACAGTTACACTTTTGTGACTTTGACATGAAATAAACATATTTCCTAACATGAAATATATTGAAAAGTAAATATGTCATGTTGCTATAAAATTAAAGGTAAAACTGCCATTGTCTCTGGATAAAAAGATGCAGACTGTAGGTTGAAAAAAAAAACGCACAGATAAAAACAACTCAAAAACATGCGATTTTTCAGATTTTTTTATGATGTTCTCAGTTTTAACTGTCTATGGCAAGGACTATACTAACATTTGCTATTTTTCTAATTAAAACACAGTAACAAAACACCTGTTTATGTTGTTATGTCAAAAACTGCCATGTTGTTTAGGAATGAGTGAATAGATCTGCAGCCGCTTTTAGGCATCATTGCCAAATGGATTTGGTCACATATTTATGTGGAAATTTCAAAAAAAGATTTTATAAGTTCCTTAAAAAATTAGACACTAAAGTATTGTTCATACTCGTCTTAGTCTTTTGTTTTTGATTAGTCTTTGTCCTTTGATTAGTCTTAGCTGTCTTAAACAAAATCGGCTGTTCATACTTGTCTTTTGTTTTTGATTAGTCAGTCATCAGAACTCACTGAAAAAAAATTCCATTTCAATAAAAAGGCCCTCTTCAAAAGTTATTTTCTACACAAAATGTTCTTATTTAACCTAATCTGTGCACGAAACACAGACATGAAAGAACAAAAGCGAAAAGGAAAAAAAAGCAAATAAAATTTTGGTTATGTTGAGATGTTAAAAACATGATTAATGGCGGTAAATTCAAAATTTCGACAGTGCGCTTGCACTCTTCGGACGTCCTGTAAAACAAAACAACAAACATCAGCTGATGTCTGTCACTCATCTTAGTTGTTGTCCTAAGGATTGAAAGTTGGCAACTCTTAAGACAAAGACTAATCAAAAACAAAAGCATTGTATGAACACTCCCATAAGAAACAGTGGTTTTAACTTTCTTATGACAAGACATATGACTAAACCAAGACAAAAGACTAGACAAAAGACGAGTATGAACGATCCATAAGACAAGGTGTCAATTACTGGTTGAGTGTCAAAGACTGTGTACTATTCTCCATTACATTTTTAAAAAAATGTCCTGCCATTTTTTTTTAGTTTTAAATTGTTTTAAAAAGCATTAGCACACTAACCTTTTGCTTCTTGAGTAGGGTACAATCTCTCAGCCTTATCCAGAAACTTTTGGGCCTTTTCCTTATTTTTCTCCTTGATATACCTCTGAGCAACCTGAATGCACCTTAATGCTTCATCCTTGTTCCCATCCATTTTAAGAAGTGTCTGATAAATGCCTTCAAACAAATATGATCTAGAACATGATACAAAGCTAAATTAATAAAAAAAATAAAGATCAGTTTTAAAAGGGCTCATAAAATAAGAACAAAGACCTTCACTAGACCCAAATTAATTCACTTTTGAGAGGTACCTACCTTGTTACAGTAATGTCCTGTTGTTAGGTGCTCTTCTGGATGTTATGACGTTGTTTCGATGGATTTTTAATGAAATTTTAAATAATTGAATAATAAAAGTCGATTTTTGCTTCCTAATCCTCCATATTTTGACGATCAGCTGATTTTGGTGACAGATAAATGATAACACTGAAAAGTGGGGCAATTCACAAATGAGGGAACACGGGGTACACCGAGAACCTACAGAACTCAGCATTGGGATTCCTATCGCCATCTAGGAATTTTCCGGCTTCGGTAATGTTTTGAAAACTTTTGTAAACTCATCAGATTAGTTCGGCAGTCAGCTGATTATCTGGCTATCTTCTTTTGCTGGATAACTGTAAACGAGGAACATGCTGGTAGTGGTTTACTTAGGTGACTTATTTATATATAACTGAGTTGTAATTTGTTATACAAGTCAGAGGTCACCTTGAGATCTATAAATTCGAGATTTTTGCTTATTTTGATCGGTTTTTTCAAAATTTTCAGTGAGTTTTTAAAAAGAAAACAAAAAGGTGAGTGATTTTATAATTAACTGTAATTGCTTTTCATCATGTTTTCAATTTGTTTATTAATAAATCATCTAGTTTTTATTTTTTCTTAAGTTTATTTGTTTTGGTTTTTTGTTATTAAAAATTATTTAATTTGCATTGCATTTGTATAGTTCTTGTGCTAAGGTCAGTTCGGCCTCGAAAATTACATTAGTTTTAATTAAATTAACTTAGCCTGAACCAAATTAGACTAATTTAAGGAAAAATTGTCTCAATTTTACAGTTTTTTTGAAGTTTTTGACTTGTATTTTCTAAGGACACTCATCGTAAAGGCAAGCCTTATATAGGGTGACCATATGGGTTTCTCTTAAAAGGAGGATGTCACAGACAAAAAAGCTGGATTTTCGATAAAAAAGCCTGACAAAATGGGTCATTTAAAAAAACTGTCCTTAAAAAATTTGATGACCAACAAAAAAGTCTCTTGGGACCAAAATCCTACCTTATAGAAAGTGAAGCCAATGTAAGGCTTTCTATTTTTTAGTTATTATTTTTGAAATTTTTTCCTCATTTTCGGATTGGCAGTTTGGTTTTATTTTACAGATGTTGTTTTACACAGTATGAAGGTACCTAAACTATATATATTTATGTAATTAGAATTAAAAACTTATGCTGCAAACTATCTTAAAACTATATCATTATTCAATAGATCTTTAAACTGTGTTAAATCCACATTTTTAAAATAAGAACGATCAGCCAATGCGAAACCGAGGAAAACTTGCAAAAATTATAACCCATAAAGCTTGCTTTATGATGAGTGACTTTAGTATTTTCTGTAAAGGTCAAATGTTTTGCCTTCAGCAAACTTGCTAAGTAGAAAACCAAACTTTTTTCACAAAAAAATTAGTCTAATTTGGCTTAGGTTAATGTAATTTAATTTAATCTAATCTAATTTGAGAGGCTGAACCAACCTTTATTGAAAAGAGAGTTCTAATAAACATTTTGTTTTTATTAATATAGGTATTTGGTTATTTCTATAAATCATACACAATTGAAGATAACCTTTTAGATTTTATTGTCAAATATAAACTTAAGGGACTTTATAGAAATGTTATTTTTATGTTTGTTTTAATATTGACAAAACTAATATTATTGGGTTTAAGTACAATATGCAAATCGATCTTGATAACAATCCCCTACTAGATAATTCAGTTAGAAAATTCTTGGGTGCTCTCATTGAGACCAAAAGCTCAGTAAAAAAACTTTCTTCTGGTTGCTTTGCTCTAATGTATGTCAGAGCCAAATTGGGTGATGCTATGGCATGGTCAGTTTATTTTTTTTTATTTTAGGCACATTTCAGGTATGAGCTTCCTTTTTGGGGGTTTGCTCATCAGAATCTTTTATTTTGCAAAAAAATGCAGAACACTTTTTATGTAACATTCACCAGAGGGAATCTTGTAGACCTCATATTGTTGAAAGAAAAACTCTTAGGCAACCCCTAGATGGTCAATAATATTGCACAATATTACAGATTGTGCTTAATTATTGACCATTTAGGCTAAGTATTGCAGTGCCTTTGACTGCAAGGGGCCATTCAAGAATATTGTGCAAAAATGATATTGTGCAATACTATTGTAGGCCTTACATTTTAGGTTATATTAGAAACATCAATTAAATGGCAGATATTTGTAATACTGGACTTCTCTGTTTTTGCCAGTTTCCAAAAGCTCTTGGTCTAGAAATCCCTTATCATCCTGTTAATAAACATGGTTTCCTAAATGCTTAGTTTTTGAGATACAAGGTGTTTCAATTTTTTGTTTGTTATTTTCTTTATAGCTCATGCAGTTTTTGAGATGTTTGGCTCAGATTTGGAACGTGTATTTACCTACAAGGCATACATTATCAAGCATGAAAAATATCAGGAAAAAACTACAGGGTGATATTTTTTCAGAGTTTGGCCCTTTTTTTTCCCCAGAACTTTTGCAGTTCTCTGTTTTATTCAGGAACTTTTTGATCTCTTGCAATTTTTTGCATCTCTAATCGTTTACATTACATTATTGACATTTTATGTGAGTTTTATGTAATTTCTGAATAGCAATTGAATATATAAATTATCTTTTTTTGTCTTTTTTCTCAAAAACAATAGAGATACAAGAAATTGTAAGAGGTCAAAAAGTTTCTGAATAAAACAAGAAATTAATTTTATATTTTTGAATCTGCCAGTGACTCCAAAAAAGTTCTGGGGGAAAAAAGGGGGCATGGCCTTGAAAAAATATCACCCTGTAGTTTGTTCCTCATATTTGGCATGCTTATTGATGTATGCCTTGTAGTTAAATACATGTTCCAGATTTGAGCTAAACATTTCAGAAACTGCAGTTTTAAAGAAAAGACAAACAAAAATTTTAATTTAAACAACCTCGAAAACAATAGCAAAGTTTAAAAAAACATTTGCAAACTAGTAAGAACCTTTCATTTTGAAATTTGTATTGGAGAATTTGGCTTTACTTTTATCTCAATTCTTTTTATGGATTTTACCATTTTCACATACTTGGCTATTTTTACATGAAATGTTTTTGTTATGATCAAATTTGCCGACAAACATCAAGCATGTCACATCACTTAGTCAGTTTAAAAAGCTGCTTGTCAAGAGACTACTATTTACTCCATGTCTGAGTTTTATGATTTAGACTTATTTCAAGAGTTTCAAAAAATGTAGAGTATGTCCCAAACCGCTAGAAATTGTAGATGCTAATATTTTAACAGCAGCTTTACTAAATCTCAGTTTATCATATATTTTTGAGTTTAGAAAGAAAATATATATTTTTTTAAAAGTTTAATCATCAATATATTAATTTATATTATGTTCCAGAAGAAATTTACAATGTTTGTATTTTTTTATAACTAGCGACATTTTTGACATGTTTGATGCCTTTTTTGATGGTAGGATAAAGCCTACAACTTATGCATTTATACTTTTTTTCTATTTCTAATTGCAGTAGACCTTGCTTTAAAAATATAGAAACACCTTGTACCTTGTTGTAAAATACACTTTGTTGTAAAATATACCTTGTTGTAAAATACTCTTTAAAAAATGTGCCTTGGTTTTGTTTGGCCATACCGCATCCAGGCCTAATTCAACTTGAAAACGTTTTTTCATACTTTTCTTAATAAATAAAATTTAAAAAATACATATATTTTTGCTTAGTAAATGTGTTTTCTTAAAAAAAAAGTTGGGTTTGGCAAAAAAAAACTTATTTTTTTATTCATATTTCCTTCATATTTTGTTTTCTTAATTTCATATTTTTCATATTTTTATTAAAAAGGTTCATATTTTTCATATTATTTTGCTGTTTATCTGTTAAGATCCCTATATTTGATTTGACTAGAGAAACTTACTGTGTTGAATAAAATTTGAGCTGTGATGAATTTTAAATTGTAAAAATATTGTTACGATTTACAAAGTATTTTTAAGTATATCATTTTTATATTAGGACTTCTATTTAATAAAGCTATTTTCAATTTTCAATTATTTATTTCAACAGCTGACTTAGGTAACTATTTGTGATTATTTTAAAAATGTTGCATGTTATTTTAGCTCTAAATTGTACTTATTTTTATGTATTTCCCAAAATTTTATTTTATTTTATTTTTTACATTTTATGTTGTTACCTACTTACTATGTTCTTCTTTTTTCTTGAATTGTTCGTAATCTGAGGGCACGGCAGTGCCCGACCAAGTTCGCGCAACTGCTGTACTATCTTTTCTTGAAACATTTCAGCCCATATTTGACCTAAAAATCTACTTCGAAATGCGCTACGAAACTCAAACTTTGCACAGTCGTAGATCTTCATAGAGTTAACAACCCCTCAAAGTAGTTACGAAATTTATAGTTCATCAAAATTCTACTGTACTTCCAGACATGCTACAAAGCTGAAATTTGGCAGACTGATAGAAATTATGACCAAAACCTTGGAAAATATCAAAAAATCCCAAAATTGTAATTTACTTCCCTCCCCTATACATGTAAAGTCATGTGCCGACTTCCAGAAATGCTAGAGAGCTGAGCTTTGGCAGACTGATAGGAACTAAGATAAAACTATAGGAAAAAATGTAAAAACATCAAAATTTTAATTAACTTCCCTCCCCTATAAATGTAAAATTATGTAAAAGTAACATTGCCCACTTTCAAAAACGCTTAAGAGCTGAGCTTTGGAAGGCTGATAGGAACTATGGTAAAACCATGGGAAAAATTAAGAAATCTCAAAATTTTAAATAAGGCATTGCAACAGTTTTGAACAATATTCCGCATATATTACTACTTCAAAACTTAAATATTATCCAAATCCTTTAAAAAGGAGTGAAAGCATAACAAAAACATTTCATGTAAAAAAGCCAAGTACACGAAAATGATATTCCGTAAAAAGAATTGAGATAAAAGTAAAGCCATGTTCTCCAATACAAATTTTAAAATGAAAGGTTCTTACTAGTTTGGAAATGTTTTTCTAAACTTGGCTATTACAGCCGCAAATGACCCTTAGGCACTAAATTGAACATAAAGAAGTTTGGCTGTAATAGCAAAGTTAAAAAAAACATTTCCAAACTAGTAAGAACCATTTATTTTGAAATTTGTATTAGAGAACTTGGCTTTACTTTTATCTCAATTCTTTTTACGGAATACTATTTTCGCGTACTTCGCTTTTCTTTTTACATGAAATCTTTTTATTATGATTTAATATTTTAAAATTATTTACAGGCCTTTATTGTCATAAGAACATATATTTCACTTAATTGGTGCAACAAATGTCGAAGTTGTGTTTGTTGTCATACCTACGTAACTACCTGTCAGATGTGCCACTTATATTTCATTTGTTAGGAGTTTTAAAGTATCTCAATTAATTTTGATATTTCTTGAGTTATACTGCCAATTAAATTTAATATGGAAAGGTTTCCAAATAGAAAATAATTGGACTGGTTTTTAGATATTGTGAATTTAATCAAAATATGAACATTTGGGTACTTTAATTTATGTCAACGATTTGTCATTGGTTTTTGGTCTTGTTTTGAGTTTAATCATAAAATTTATGATTAAACTTTATTTATTAATGTTTCAGTTCACTTTAGTATCATACAGAAAAGATAAATTTTAAGAAAGTTATTATTTGGCCAAAGGTAAAAAAGTAAAGTTAAAAGATTTCTCTCTATCTTCCTCTCATCTTTAAAGCTAAATCAAATAATTGGCAAAATTTTGTAAGATAATTATGTATTTAGGTATGACATCAAACACAATTACTTTGTATCACAGCCAACAAAGTGAAGAACTATTTTTTTAATAAAATAATATTGTTACAAATTTAAGTTATTAAAATTTTATAGTTTTAATTTATTTAGGTTTAGTGTAGTATTAGGTTGACTTATCTTATGGTTGTATTCTTAGTCTAGGTTTTAGTTGCGTTATCTATGACTCACACTCGTACTCAGACGCGGACTTTCTAGAAGAAACTACTCGTGAATCGAACAAGGATGGATAATTCCGGAAAGTTCGACGATCCTATGTATAGGGACGGGTATCGCGCATCGAGTAAGTCATAGATAACGAACTTTAGTGCTAGCTAGATATTAACACGAAGTTAATAGGCCGATTTCAGTAGTGAATTATTAGCAAGTTTAAATGCGTGTTTTGTACATAATTGTCTAAATAAATTGACATATCGTTTTTTGACATTTGCGAGTTTTAATAATTGTGGAGAACCCGTAACAATATTTTTCATAATCCAATAATAGGCTTGTTATACATGGTTGAAAAGCTCCTTTTATGTTCCATTTAATGGCGTATAAATTCTCGAAAGTTTTTAAAATTTGGGAAATACTAAAGCTTTATGTTCTTTTATGCAACTGTTTATGAATCAAAATTTCAAAAACTTCTATTACTTAATGGTCATAATAGAAATTTTCGTATTTTAATAAATTTTTAACTTCCTGGTAGTATATAAGTATAAGTATAAAAGTTACCATATATTTTTTTTTATTTCAGGCTATCAACATGAGTGAGAAGGCTGGGGCTAAATTTATTGAGCGCGGAGCCCACAAAGGCAAAGGCATTGCTGTGTTTACTAGTGGAGGTGACTCTCAGGTAGGGACCTAAATGACAAAAACATTTTTACTTAAGGTATATTTTTAACTAGGAATATTTCGTTCAAAATAGGTTCTTTTGAGAACCACAATCTTTCTTGAGAAAGTATTTTGAACCACAATCTTTCTTAAGAAAGCATTCGTAAACTCTCCTGACATCTTTCCCGAAATGAAAGTACTTCACTTTTTTTGTCAAAGGCACTGTGTTTTTTTTATATATATACTGGGACTTTCCATCCAATCAGGATCAATCGCCCAGTTTCGCAAAATTCGAGCTAGTGTTTTAAACAAACACAAACATACAAATACCTAGCCAGAAATCGAACCCGGACCACTGGTGTGGGAAGCAGACATTGCTACCACTACACCATGACCACACTGTCTTTATTGTATTACAATCTAGTCAATAAGACTAATTAGCAATTTTGTTTTAACTTAATTTACTGAAAAAGTTAGATTTAAACTTAGGGTTCACTCAACAGTCCTACCCGCTTGGCTTCGTCTGTAACTCACAATTGTGTTGCGTTTATAGCATTATTTTGTTTTATATAATCCATTTAGTTCACTAGCTCAAACGGCTTCACTCTTTTTAGTCTTCAAACTAGTATTATATATAGCAAAGTATTGTCTAGAAGCTGAATTGCTTCCACATTCACATGTCGATGAAGTCTATCTTCATGGCTTTTTGCGTACTTTTTTAAAGTTTCTGCCACAGTTTCGATTTTTAGATCCCGAAGAAGGTCACTATTTAGAACGTACCAAGGTGCATTGACAATGCTCCTTAATACTTTATGTTGAAATCTCTGTAATACTAGAATGTTACTCTCTTTAGTACAACCCCATAGTAGAATAACATATGTCCATACTGGTTTCAGTATTTTTGTCTATAAAGCAATAACTTATTATGAATTGTTAAATTGGACTTCCTGTCAATTAGCCAGTTCATTTTTCTATACCTTATCTCAAGTTGTTCGTCTTTTTTCTTAACATGTGATTTCCAGCGCAATTTGGCATCAAGTTTCATATCGAGATATTTTGCCTGATTTGAATATGGTACGGGAATGTTTACACATTTAGGACCGCGGGGAAAGTCAGGAGAAAAAAAAAGTCGTCTGACAAAACATATCTACTAACATATATTACTTAATGCGTAAATACATGATATCAAACAAAATTCAGTACACAAAAGATATAAAATCAAATGCCCCCCTTCTGGCCCTTCAAGAGAAAGAAAGCAATGCATGGCTCAATGTTTGCCTCCACCACTGGGAAATTTACTAGATAATACAACATTCCGTATTTCCGTTGCTCTTCGCTTGGGTCAACCGGTGTGCGGACAACATACCTGCATTTGTGGACAAATTGTTGATATTTTGGGTCATCATGACCTGAGCTGTCCAAATAGTGCAGGTAGGTTCGGTTCGGTTCGGTTCGGTTCATCATGGCCTGAGCTGTCCAAATACTGCAGGTAGGTTAGCTCGTCACCGTTTTTTAAATGATATAATACATTGATCATTGACTGCAGCTGACACTCCCAATATGTTGGAACCTGTAGGAAAAGTGATGGAAAGCGGGCTGATGGTGTGTCGTATTTCCCGTGGAGAGAAGGCAAACAATTAATTTGGGATGCCACCTGTCGCGACACCTTAGCGAATTCTTATATTTTAAAAACAACTATTAGAGCTGGAGAAGCTGCTCTTATTGGTGAGCAACAAAAAAAAACTAAATATAAAAAACTTTTAGACAAATATATTTTTATGCCGTTTAGTGTTGAGACCTTAGGTCCGTGGAGAGACGATGCAAGGCGACTGGTTAGTAATATTTCTGAAGAACTTAAAAACTCTTGTAACAAATCACTAACCAGGAGCTTTATTACCCAGTTGATTAGCTTAGCTATTCAAAGGGGTAATACTGCATCGATTCGTGGAACCCTCCCAGAATAAAGAGGTTTGGAGGAAGTTTTTTATTTTATTCAAAATTAATTTTGTAATTTTAAATATAGTTTATTAAATACAATTAAGTTATTTTATTTAGTTATTATTGTTGCTATTTTTTGAATATTATTAATAATTGTAATATGCAAAAAATACAAATTTATAGTTAAAATATATCTTTGATAATATAAATCAATTAACGAAGTTTACATTAAACATTTCTAAACATCATAATATGAAAACAATGAACTTATTATCAATGTAAACCTAAGCCAGATATTTCGCGCCGAAATATACCCCTGCGCCGAGTCAGCCGCTCCGAATAGTACCTTTCCCGAATATTTCACGTGCTCCGTCACTTGAAAACTTCTAGGACCTATTTTAAAATTTGGGGTTTTACTCGAAACACAATTCTTGTAAAGTACTGATAATAAGTTAGCTAAATAATTTGTAAACGCTGGCTGTGCCGGGCTAGAGGCCCTGTATGTAAGACTTATTTTAAAGAAATAGAGACACGACAAACCCATCAAAGTCACTGAAAGTTTTATTCTAATTTCTTTTCAAGTTTATTGGTGTTTCACTTTGTCAGCGGTGAGTGACATCAATCATCATGCAATCTAGAAATAAACACGATTGTCCCTCATTCCTGGTATGCTTTGTCAAAAACCGTTTATTTTTATTTTCCGACGCTTATAAATTAACCAATGCTAGAGCATAGATGACTGATATTTCCCTTCTTTGAACTTAACTTGGATTCATTTTCTTAAGTTAAAACTTTGGTACAGAGTGTTAAAAAGTAACTAGACAATAAAGTTTTTTCGTCATTTTTTATTTTAGTGCTGAAAATTCAAATAATTCTAGATATGCCAAATAAACATCTCATTGCAATCACTATATTCTCCTTTATAAACCATTTATCGTACTCTATTTTTGTGATAAGCGCTACATCATTACTTTTTTCTGAATGTATATACTGGGCGACAATAACTTTGCTGTCATTTTTACTGTTTTTTACATTATGTATTTTAGCTACTACGTTAATAACAATTTTGCAATGAAACTTGGCACAATCTGTCGGCTTATTACAGGCTATGACACAAATATTAATTTTTGTGTAATTTTGTGCTGAAAGATACAAGGTGATATTAAAAAAATCATGTAAAAAGTAGTAGTCTCAAACTTTGGGTCATACCGGTTATGCAGTTTAAGATACTTTGTGAATTTTACAACTTTTTAAAACTAGAAGAACGCTTTTCTCACATGGTCTACATTGTTTAATTTAGCTTTGTAATTGTAAGAAAATACAGGGTGTTTCTTTTGTCAATACATAATTTTTTTTTAATACGTAAAATGTTATTTCCACCACTTTTAAAATTAGAAAATATACAGTAGATAGTTAAACTGTTAACCACCTATGTAGTTGTTAGATAGAGGCTTTAAAACATACAGGGTATTCGAATTAAAGTCGGTAATATTGTTAACTTTGTTATTATCAAAAAGGACGGTTAAGTTATTAGGCAAAATTTTAATATTTTTGCCACACTAAATTGGTGGAACAAGAATAAAATTAAACAAGGCATAGGTAAGTTATAGTAAAAAAATTATTTTAAAAGATACACATAGTATACAGTACCAGCAATCGATTTTTTTTATATACCTATAAATAAAAGCTGTCTTATAACTGTTTCTTTCCAAGTAAAAAGTTATTAATATAAAATACAGTAACTTTAATTTTATAAAAAATATTTTTTACATAATGTGCATTATCATTATTTCTCAAATATTTATTTCATTATCACTTCTGACAACCAATCTCAAACAGGATGCAATTATGTAATTTTATTAAAAGTGTAAGCTTTGGTGCCCAAGAAATGGCAGATTATCTTAAAAATTCAAAATTCTAGATACTTGATTCCACATTTACTAAAGTTATCAATATTTATTAAGGCTTGGTTAGGTATTTTTAATAATCCCTGGCATAAAATGCGAGAACAGTTGGTGGCCCTTCTCGGGTAAAACCAGATTAAGGTGTCAGTTTTGACATATCATGTGAACAGTTTGACGTATTGACTCAATTATTATTTATTTTGGTTTAGAATACTAAATTACCTAGAAATCGATACCTCACACGACCACTTTAGACGGAATAAGATTTGAACAATTTAACCTCCTAGTTTTTGCTTCCTCTTCCCTCAAAAAAAACCTCATTTCCAACGTTTAATTTTAATAGATTTTTTTTTAAATTATAAGCTACATAGCTATAAGCTTAAAGAGACAAAAAGTGTACGCCAAATTAGTTTCATATTTAATTTATAAATTTTTTCTGTCCTACCTCAAGTACGCCCCTGTATCTGGGCCCTGCACTAGGTTCCATCGGAGCACCACTTCTCAAATGGCATTTCTAAATATCTACTTCCTCTGTGCCAAATTTCATTACGGTACGCGAAAATGCAGACAAACCCCAAAATTCCCCTCTTACATAGGCCCCGAACTACTTCTGTAGCCATTGCTGCGCAGGCTAGCAAGGTCAAAATAGGTAGCTGGATTAAAAATCAAAACGGTATATACTAAACTTACTGGATGTTTAATTTTTTTTAGGGCATGAATGCAGCAGTAAGAGCTGTTGTTCGTATGGGCATCTATTTGGGTTGCAAGGTTTACTTTATCCGAGAAGGATACCAAGGCATGATTGATGGCGGTGAGTACATTGTGGAAGCCAACTGGTCCTCAGTAAGCTGCATTATTCACAAAGGAGGTACCATTATTGGTTCCGCTCGATGCAAGGACTTTATGTAAGTGTTTTTTGTAATTATTACTCTATTTGCTTAGAGGCCTTCATGCACTTATCGTGTTAATGCAAAGTTTACTCCAGGGGTTAAAAACCCTTATCTTTGGGAATACAATTTTACTTATTGGACATCTTTCAAACTTATGACAAAAATAATATGGCGGCTCAAATATGAAAAACTGAAGAATTTTGGAAAATTTACAACTTTTTTATATTTAAACTGATTTTTTTAAAATTAATTTTGTTTTATTTAAATTATAGTGCGTTTTTATAAAAACTATCAATCACTTGTATTTTTAATGTTTCTGTGTCTCAAAAAAAAATCACAGGATAAAAAAAGATGTGTATTGAAAAGTTGTATCCATTGTGGGGCTCATTTTTAGCATAAGTTAAAAAGTTTTTGAATTATGCTAAAAAAACCAAGACAGGTTTTTTTAGATTTTTGACGAAAACTATAATTTTAAGAGAAAAATGGTTTAGTAGTTTTTTGTAGAGCTTTAAATTAGCTTTTCACCGAAGTGCCCTTTAGGTTCCTAGAGGCTGCCCTAAGGAATAAAAAATAGTCGGGAAAACATTCGTGTAAAATCGTGGGTCGGCCATACCTGTCATATTTGACAGAATATAGACTACAAAAAATAAAAACCTAGCTTACGTTATTTATGTAATTTTTTATTTTTCATGAAAAAGTAATATTTTGGTGTCTAGATATCCTTAGGCCAATTTCGTAGTTTTTTGAGCATAACTCGAAAACTTTTTATCTTATGGTATAAATGGATGGACACACTATGAATACATAAAAATATGAAACATGATGTTGAGGAATACATTATATAGACGTAAAAACTTTAAAAATGCAAGTGATTAATAGTTTTTATAAAAGTGCACTATAATCCAAATAAAATAAAATTAGTTTGAAAAAATTCGGTTAAGAAATAAAAAAGTTGTAAATTTGCCATATTGTATTTGGCATGAGTGTGACAGATGTCCAATAAGTGGAATTGTTTTCCCAATGGTAAGGGCTTTCAACCCCTGGACTCAACTTTGCACTAACACGAAAAGGGCATATGTTTTGGACATGTTTTAGTTCTGAGAAAAAAATTATGTAGAATTATTTATTTATAACTACCATTTTAAAAGATTATATATAGAAAATTTTTTATGGGCAATTGAACAAAAATACATTGTCGTATACATTTTGACCTATTCAAAATATTTTTTTTAGAAGTAGTTCGATTATTTGTTTATGTTTTCCACACAATCGAAGAAAACATATTGTTCCTGATACGTGCGCAAATTAGTTTTCCCAAACGCGAAAACAATTAGAGGAACGACGCAAAGGGAGTTCGGATATAATATAGGAAAACTACTATGTTTACAATCGTGCGAAAAAATACGATTTTAAGCATTATTGCCAGTATACAAAATATTACTTTTGCTGACTGGTACCCTAATTTTTCGTACAACGTATAGGTCACGGACAGAATCGCGCTAAACACAGCGCCGTGGGAAGGGAAACTAAGCCTATGATATGATTATTTAACTATGTAGCAAAACTCCAAGTGTGCTTCTTTGATTGAGGGTGTCAAACAATTTTTTTTTGCGCTACTTGCTTTTTTAATTTTTTTTGAATTAAACTTTTTATTTTAGGATTTTCTTTCGTATTTTGCTTGGGTTTTAATATTAAGAATAGAAACTACTTTATTGCATTCCCATGGAAAATACTAAAATCAATTTTTAATAATTATTATTAAAAAAAAATCGCGTTTTCGACTAAGATCTACACGCCGTACAAATAACTTGTTGATTGAGAATTCTACAACCTTTTTATTTAAATGGGCCAGTTATTTTTCATGAAAATGGTTTAAAAACTAGAAAAACAGCGTTAATAATTTTATTTTTTACGCTATATTAAATTTGGGGGTAAAAAAGTGTTTTCATTATCTACACTTATCTGCAGGGTTCGAAAATATCATGATATTTATATAAATATCATATCCCATGATATATATCTGATATATATCATTATCAAACTATATGCTTTGGTTTTGGCATATTAAATAAAAATCACTACTTCCTAATAAATCAAAAGTACACACAGATGGAAAACACAGTAAATGCTCTAACCTGGGAAAATAGAAAACAAAAGAAATCGTCGCGTCGGGGATCTACCAGATGTGAAACAGAGGATTTTCAGTCAGCTCCGCGATGCCTATGCGGCAGCCGAATCGATCGATACTACACCTTTACAGATGCTTAAGGCCTTCACACACACCTCTGTAGCATGGTGCATAACGCGTGGCATGGGGCTTTCAACCAATCAACGAATCGAATAGCAGCGGCCATATTGGTTTTGCATAAGAAAAGTCCATAAGGTTGAACTTCTATGCGCCATGCTATGCATTTTTGAGGAGCGGATAATTCACAACTTGCATTCCATTTGCTATTGGTTGACATAGTCAGGCGGGATTTTTAAAATTAAAACTCTCCTGTCCTCGTTTTGGGAGGTTGAAATCGATGTTAAACCAAACTGAAACAAAACCTAACCGTGGTCAATTGATGGGAAACGTATCCTAACCGGGGCGTGTCTGGACAGGTTAGGATACGTTGTCGAATAATTTATCAGGGTTAGGTTAACACCGATTTCGACAGGAAAAACAGGATAGGGAAGCTAATTTAAAAGAATATAATGTTTTTAAAAAACAATTAAAAAAAACTCATCGGTATATGCATAGATTTAGTTAATTCAATACGTATGTACTGCACAAACCACTACACTTTTAAATCACTTACAACTAGTATATATTCGTATTTTACGCCGAAAGCTGTAAACATAATGTTTGTTAAATGCTTGACTGGTGGCACCATCTCTTAATATAATATAATAATAATCTTAAACGGCAACGTTTTTAGCCGCTCCTTCAACATCAAAAAGTCAGCTGACTATTTCGACCAATAGCAAACGGAATGCAAGTTGTGAACTAGCCGCTCATCATTTTTGTGTGTGATCGGCTTTATTTAGAATGGTAGAAAACATTTTTAGTTTAATAAGTAAAATTATTGAATATATCGGATATATATCAAGCTATATATATATCGTGATATATATCATGATATATATATCACTTGATATATATCCGCGGAACCCTGCTTATCTGCATACATTACTTTCCCCATTTTCTTTAAAAAAGATCTAAAATGATCGGGCCAATAATAATTTATTCATGATGAAAAAAAAAACGATAATCGGCTTCATATATTTTTAGTAGGTAGGCTTTAATTAACTGCGACAATATTAAATTGGCAGAGTTGCAAAAATCCAATGCGTGAAGATATTAAAATAGTAGGTCGGGTCAATAGATGCGTGCCCCTTGTTGATTAATAAATTGAAAGCCATAAAAATGTATATAATTGAGTTTTGATTGATTTAAAGTGTTAGTCTCTAAATACATATATTGTTATCGTTCAAAAATGTTGCCGAAAACAATAAATAGATTCTATTTTCTAAATATATCATAAACTAAACTTGTTAAATATTTATTAGAATTTAGATGAAATTAACAGGTTGGTCACCGCGTTATTAATACCATTTTCGATCAACACTGCTCAAAAATCGCTCTTTGTTGGAGCAGATCTCTGTGGGAGCAATAATTGTAAATTGATTTCTGACTGATACTACTACTATGTGTTTAGAACCTTTTTCTAGGTTGTCCGACGCTTATTCTCCACCTCCTTCGATCCTGACAATCATCTTCTGTCAGGTTTTTTTGACTTATTGATCTTTGGATTGACTGTTGCCATTCTAGTTTAGGACGCCCTCTTTTTCTGCGTCCTATCGGTTACCATTCTAGGAACTGCTTTTGTAATCTTTCGTCATTCATCCGTTGTACATGGCTGTACCATATCAGTTGTCTTTTAGTGATGTCATCCGTTATGCTTTCCTCGATTCCCATTCTTTCTTTTATGATCTCATTTCTTATATATATATATCTGTTCTAGATATTCTCATTGACCTTATTATTGCATCCATTTCGACACTTTTTATTTTTGTTTTGTATTTTTCTGTTACGCGACAAGTCTCTATTCCATACAACAGCGTGCTTTTCACCATCGTTTCATATATGTTAAATTTTACATTCTTTTAGATCTCTCTGCTTCATGAAATACTCTTAAGACATCCAATAACCTTTTTTGCTTCTACCATTCTTTTTTCCAGTTCTTTACGGTCTGTTCCTGTCTTATCACATGTGACACCCAAGTATACATACTCATTGCATAGAGATATTGCTTGTCCATTGTTTAGTTCTAACTCACTTGATTAGTTTCCAATACATAAGTACTGTGTCTTGTCCACGTTCACTGTTAACCCCTACTTTTGGTATTCTTCCGTTAACTTTCTCATCATATACTCCATGTCTTCTTTATCATTAGCTACAATTACTTGGTCGTCAGCAAAGTGTAGTGTGTATATGGTAAATCGGTCGTTAAGTTGTATTCCCATGCCATGTACTTTCTGATTGATCCAAATCCTAATTCGGGTACTACCAGCAGGATCTCTAATCTAACGCGCTTTCAGCACAAACCTCAAAATATTAAATTTTTTCTTTTAACATTTTTTTAAGCAAGCAACATAATGAATTTTATTAATGCTTATCATGTTTGTGCTCAGCAAATACCTTCATATCTTAATACAATAACGGGGAAAATCCTATAGGGTCAAGAGGTGGTAAGACACACAAAGTCCCGTTGAAAAATGAGACACTTAATTAAAAATACTAATAATTAAATTCCTATAGATTTTCTGTTATAAACTGATAGCAGCAGTTGTAAGGACTTCATACCGATAATTTATTTTATTTTTTTACAAAAAATAGACTCATAATTAAAATTACAAAATCCATAACTTTATTTGTGGTATAATAAAAACGTTACTGAAACTTTTGTCGTGTGAGCTCATGGATCGGTTTGACGGGTCTCTTCCTATAAATAAATATTTTTGCACTTATTTGTTGTATTTAAGTAAGAAAAGACAAAAACTTGTGTCTCAATTTTGTACGTGAATTTTATCACTGTCTCATATTTCGCCTGACCTGTCTCATTTTTGAACTTTTTCAAGGTAAAATATGAGACACAGTAAAAAAAAATCATATTATAGGTCACATTTTTATGTTTTTATGTTTGCAATATTTTTTTGATTATCGCTTATATCCTAAAATAAATGGATCCATGATGGATCTGTTACTTTTCTAGCTAGCATATTAGCACAATTCAAGTGAAGCCATGATAATATAGCAGCCTTGAAAACCATTTTTTCTAAATATCTCAGAAACTCAAGCTCCTACGAGGTTTTTGGTTATAAGACACATTATTGAGCAAAATATAGTCTACTAGATTTCGAAAACCGTATATTGATACAAGGCTCCGTTAAAAAGTTATCTTTTAATTGTCAAAAAACTGTCATTAGCATTAATGGATTTTGACCAAAATCTAATCAGAGTGTCGAACACTATTCTACCTGAAAATTTTATGAAAGTCGGTTCAGCGGTTTGGGACCTATTGTGTTATGGACAGAAATAATATACACACACACACACAGACAGACATCACGACGATATTGCTAGGATAAGTCAAAATACACCCAAATAACACATTTTTGGCGTTATCTGAAATATTTTTTTGTCGAAACTAATACCTTCTCTAGCCATTGCTACGCGTGTTATGAAGGTAAAAAAAATCGAGTCCTATAGAGGAGTCTAAAATCTTAAAAATATAAAAGTTTTTAAAAGTGTCTCATTTTTACACCACTTGATCCTAATATTCTTGTCTGTCTTCAGATCTTGAGCTGGGTGATTAAATCTTTTGCACTTCACAAAAAAAAAGACATGCCAAAATACAGCGCAAAAAGTAGGGTTATGTTTATTTTTTTGGTTCTAACCCTTAAATCCGTCTCATGACTGAAAACAAAAGAGCTGTAATCAAACAAAAATCTCAACAGGGCGACTGACGCGCGACGAGGCTCCGTTTTAAATCGAATAGACAAATCTTTTTGATATTGATCTATCTCGGATCGCTGTCGAGCACCATCCACAGATACTTCACCTCCTGCGATAATGCAAGTGGTCGTCTGTACATTGTGGTGCTTTGAAGCCTTATCTTCCTTTTCTTTGTAAAGAAGACCATTTCCGTCTTGCTGGGGTTGACGAAGAGGCCTCTTGGCATCCTTTCGCAAATTACGCCTAGGTACTTCCCTGGTACTGTAACCAGTCCATCGTCGACGTACGCTTTGCAGTCAAATCCTTGCTTTTTCAGTTTGTGAAGTAGACTGTTCATTATAAGGCACTAAGGGCGTGGCGATAGGCAGCAGCCCTGGAGGCAGCCTCCTTTTACCCTGCTCTTGACCTGGAGGTCCTTCATCTTGCGGTGGCGTAATCTTTCTTCCCCCTTTGGGTATGACTGAAGTTGGGTTAGCAGCAATTCAAGGCCCTTTTGCAATAAATGGAAGATTTTGTCCGTCCTCGCTACCTTAGACGGAAGGAAGCTTTGGACTGCCCAGGCTACCGCTTCGTCTGTTATGATTTCAGCGGCGGTTGTTGAATGTTTTTGAAGTGTAAACTTCTTTAGGCGCGTTTAGCACTTTTTCTGAGTACTAAGTTGAACTGAGCCGTTACGCTCTGCTATGTAACGCTCATTCGGGTGAAGTCGGCTCGAGTCGACTAACTGTGAGAGGAACAGTCAACAGAGCGATATGATGATGCAAATGAAGGCCACTCAGAGCAAAATTTACCAGAGTTATTTATACCCAATTATAATTATGTAATTGTTATTTCGTATTATTAATTTCGCCTTGTTGAAGTTTACACTTCTGCCGTGTGGTCTTAAGTACACACAATTTTTTTTTGTCCTGGGCAACCTCTGTAGAGTCCCTGTCGCCTGCGAAGTGTGTCTCCAGAGATATTCGAGGGATTCTTCTGCAGGTTTCGTCCACGTTCCTTCCTGTGTTTGAAATACACCTATAGCTTTTCGTGACTAAGCAGTTTCATTAGTCTGGCGGCGTCTGGAAGGTTTTCCAGGTCTTCGTAGAATTTCCACCAAGAGTTGCGTTTGCTTCGGCTCACCGCGTTTTCAAAATTGTTTTTGGCGGCCTTGTACGCAACCCAGACTTCTGCTGTATCCTCTCTTATTGCTCTCCTGAAGGTGTTCCTGGTGTTCATTTTGAGCTGCTCTAGCTCATTGTTCCGCCATGGTAACTTTCTGGGGAGTTTTTTTAAGAGGGCACGCCTTTTCGTAAATATCAACTATGCTGCGCTGCATCAATGTCGACTTTAAGACATTTCTAATTGTCTCGCCTATACTATTTTCCAGACCCTTCAGATAGGTGGCCCAGTTTGTTAGTCTTGTGTTTTTCTTAGTTCTGCCGGATGTGTATCACCTGTGATCTCGAATTCTATCATCCTGTGATCCGAGTTCGATATCTGTGGCGAGACAGGCCAGTCTTTAATTTCCTTTTTTATGCCTCGCGTTGCCACTGTTATTTCTAAAACCTCATTGCGGGTTCTTGTCACAAACGTTGGCTCGTTCTTCTAAATCTGTACCGCTAAGGAATTCAAGTAGAGCTGCCCCCCTCACGTTAATATTTGCCTAACAAAATTAAAAGAACGTATCTTTTTGACAAACAGCACTAGTGCGACATTTCGATTGTTCTTCTACAATCGTTCTCAAGCTAGATATCTAATCTTTAAATTATTCTTTGTCCAATACTATTTATTATTTTATACATATTTTACCACTTTAAAACCTAAATATTATCTAAATCCTTTAAAAAAGGAGTGAAATCATAACAAAAAAATTTTATATAAAAAAGCCAAGTACGCGAAAATGGTATTCCTTAAAAAGATTTGAGGTAAACATAAAGCCAAGTTCTCCAAGACAAATTTTGTGTTTCAAAAAGATAATTTTTTCAAATTTGTTTAATAAACCACGGGCAAAGTAACTTGTTTTTTCTAGGAGAAATGCAGTGTTTTTTAATTAAAACATTCCTTAATAATAATGGCGTAATAAAGTTTTTTATGTAAAATGAATCTGCCACAAACATAGATTTTATTTATATTTTTTATGTCTAAAACATAACTAATTTTAGGGAACCCCACGGTCGGCTGAAAGCTGCGAAGAACTTGGTTGACAGAGGCATTACTAATTTAGTTGTAATTGGTAAGTTGACAAAAATTACCAGTTAAGTTTGTGGGTAACCTTCTGTGGTGACGCCATATATTCCCAATATTATATATATTATATCGCAAACCACGTTTTGATTATGGTTTTCGAGTTTTACGTTTTTTTTTTAAATAATTCTTCCCCCCCATCCCCTCCGAATCATTCTCCTTACAGCTCACCGCATCCACAAAAAGGAAATTCCAATGGTTGCTGTAGTTCTGAAGTTGTGATTCTTTATTATTCAATCCCTCCTTTACCTCCTTACAAACCCTAACAAAAAGTTAATGTCTATGTGTGTCTTATCCACGGCGCACCAAATTAAATTTAGTTAAATGGTTTTGAGCTATCGTATTACACGCAGACAGGCAGACACCATTACAAAATTTGGCATAAAGTCTTTTTTCACCCAAATAACTTATTTTGATCAGAAATAAAAAAGTCAGTTGTGGTTATTTTTGTTGTGTTTTTGTTAAAAAATAAATAAATTCTCGAACTTTTTCTATTCTGATGGAAAAATTAATGCTTTAAAACCCTAAACAGTTTTTAATAAACAAAAACAGCGGTTGACAACGACTTGATGTTTCGAAGCCAGAGAACGAAATGTCATTGCAAAAAAAACCTATACCACAAGCCCCCTTTTAAGGGGCTGTGAATACCTATAAATAAAAAAAATGTACCTCATTTATATACTATGCAATAAATTAAGCACCCCTTGATGGCACTAGTGGTGCTTTTAGCTAGGTACTCACCTCCCACTCACCTTGATAAGGCTTTTGCTCTCTAAGAACGAAATGTCATTGCAAAAAAAACCTATACCACAAGCCCCCTTTTAAGGGGCCGTGAATACCTATAAATAAAAAAAAATGTACCTCATTTATATACTATGCAATAAATTAAGCACCCCTTGATGGCACTAGTGGTGCTTTTAGCTAGGTACTCACCTCCCACTCACCTTGATAAGGCTTTTGCTCTCTAAGCTACTGTAAACATTGCAACCTCCAACATTTCTTAATAAAACTTTCATCCTCTCTAGATTTTCTGTCCTTCTTTATCAATAAATACTAAAAATAACTGACTGGGGTGAAAAAAATCTCTAATGTATGCCACAAATGTCAAAAACATAAACAAAAAGTGAGAATTTCCAAGGATGCCAATATGTGCTTAGCGTATTCCATCCCAAGGGCGCGTTGACTAACGTGAATACCAAATTCGACCGGTCACCGCAAATTCCAAGCGAGAAGGATGTTTTTCGTTTCTCTTAGGACCGGCTTCTCAATAGAGGGTTAGCCCTGACCCGTGGGTTAAAAAAAGAGATGAGACATATTAACCTCATGCTAAAAAAAGACAGCTATCAAAGACAACCCACGAGTCGGGGCTAACACTCTATTGAGAAACTGGTCCTTAGCATTTTCAATTCAATTTTCGAGAATAAAAAAAAATAAACCCGCCTCTTTTCAAGTTGGCCAAAGATCGTTATTTTTGCCCAACTGCAGCACGGCGAAAGGAAGGGTTATGTTTTTCGATTGTTGTATGTATGTAAGTAAATATGTATGTTTGTGTCACGCTAGAGGCTAAACGGCTGAACCGATTTTAACAACAAAGGTGTCGTTGAATTGCTACTGATCCCGAAGGTGCTATAAGCTATATTTTTTTAAACAGGAGTCAACATGGCGGTCTGCAGACGCCATTTTGTCACATGATGTAGGCTTTAAGGCATACAAATTATATCAAATTTTCATGCGATTTTATTGAAATTCCTTTGATTACCCATTGTAAATGTCCTTTAATTTGCTGTAGTTACTTTGCATTCCCCCCACCCTATTTTCAATAACCATATTCACATAAATTTATCAAATATAGAGCGATTTCAAAAATTCTTTCTGCATACGCTTTCAGATTTTTTTTCAAACACCATTTTACTAGTCCCCTCTCTCCTCCCCGCCATCCTTATTAGTAATAGTTATAGCTATAACTTTCACAAATATAAAGTAATTTCAAAAGTTCTTTCTGCACACGCTTGAAGACTTGTTTCCAACATCATTTTACTAGTTTCCCCCTCCCTCTCTTCTCCCCTCCCTCCTTATTAGTTTGTAGCTATATCACCTTTCACAAATATAGAGCGATTTCAAAAATTATTTCTGCACTCGCCTTAATACTTTTTTCCAACATCATTTTACTAGTTTCCCCCTTCATCTCCCTCTCTTCGCCCCACCCTTCTTGTTGTAGCTATACCTTTCACAAATTTAGAGCGATTTTAAAAATTCTTCCGGCATTCGCTTTAAGATTTTTTTCGACACCATTTTACTAGTTCCCTCCTCCCTCTCTCCTCCCCCACCTTCACTCAATGGAAGGTAACTGTTCGCGTCCGTAGAAAATCTACGCGTACTTTTTGGGTAAAGCTAAATGAATTGTAAATACATAGTGCTTTTTATAAGGCTGAATAAAAAATAAACCTAAAAGTTGGAAATAAAAAAAAATTAAATAAAAAAAACATCCAACTGCTAAATTTACTTGTAACTACTAGTCGCAGTACGGGAAGCGTGACCTTAAAATTATGGTCAGATGCTTGCAAATACTCTGCATTCAACTGAGATTGACACTGTATTGTTCTTCTTTATATTTTTTTAGGCGGTGACGGTTCTTTAACCGGTGCCGACCTCTTTCGTCAAGAATGGGGTTCCCTGCTAGACGAATTGCTTCAAAAGGGTGACATCAACAAAGACCAGAGAGAGAAGTACAAATGTTTGCAGATCGCCGGTTTGGTGGGATCGATCGACAACGATTTCTGCGGCACAGACATGACTATCGGTACTGATAGTGCCTTGCACAGGTTAGTTCGTTCTTTACACAGGGTTTGAGTATAGACAAAGAAGAAAAAAGAAGACGGGTATAGGCCGATGTTGCCACTACAGTTTAAAAGTATTAAGTGTAGACTTATTCATATGGTTTTACCATATTAATACGATCAGTTCAGGGCTATTCGCAAAAATGTTACTAGAAGTATTACTTCTTCCGCATTATAACTTTATTAGGAAAAGTTAGGACGAGTGTTTTTCGAATAACTTTATTATTATGTTGTTCTTTTTGTTTAAGTAGAAATTTCTGAAAAATTGTACACTTCTTATAAATGAAGATATTCTTCAATCTTGTATACATACAATACGTTTTTTGCAGAATTATTGAAGCTACAGATGCCATCGTCAGTACAGCCTATTCTCATCAAAGAACATTTATTATGGAAGTTATGGGTCGACATTGTGGGTAAGATATTTATTTACTATTTTATATTACATCAAGCGCCTCGTGTGTGTAATAACTTGAGAAAGTTTTTGTGTGAGTGAATCTTCCTTGGACGGATAGCAAGCGGATCGACTGAAATTGTCTGTTCAAGAGAGGTGTTCGTCCAAGAGTGAGTTTATACAATGTATGAGAGTGGATCCGAGGCGGCTCGTGAGGTGGTGCCCTGGCACTACTGTATTTTTCTGCAAAAACACGTTTTTTTTTATATTTTAAAACATTTTTATTGATTTTAATTTTAATTTTATATATTACCTATATAAAATTCGGTGACCCTGTGCAATGCAGCGGATCACACTTCTACTTGATGCGACGGCGACGCGCTAAATGTGGCATCGCCACTGAAACCCAAAGCAGCGTAGAGCACGCTGCAACTTTTCACTTGGCTCCTTCGAATAGAGATAGATTTTATCTGCAGCCTATATGAGCGACAGTGATAGGGCCAATATTGGGCATTTTAGCGTTGTTTAAATAGGAAAAATCAAAGAAATTTTGTGCCTGGCACAGGCCATCAGTGTTAGTCGTATTACTCGCATTGTTTTTGTGCGTGCATGGAGCATATATGTTTTAATTTACGCCCTTTACAATACATTTCAATTATTTCAGCACAAGTTTTTGATAAATTATTTCATGACGGAATTCGGGTGGGCATGGGCTAGTTAGTTTAAAAAAATAAAATTAAAAACCCCAAACATAATAGTTATGTTGTTTTGATGACTTGTGGGTAAACATTTAGGCGCAACACCCCGAATTTTTTTTTACTGACCTAAAATTGCAAATAAAAAATAGGACCTTTTTTATTTATAGGATGTACATATATCTAAGTAGACGTGTTTCTAATTTATACCTGCCCCGCAAACACACAGTATTTTGAAACACATTTTTTCGAAAAACGTGTATGTATTTGATAAAGAGTTTTGAATTTATAGCTCCCCTGTCCTCCGTTTGGGAGGTCCAACACGGTGTGCTTAACCTTGATCAATTGATCGAGGAAAGGTTAGCACAACGATTGAGATCTCCCAAAAATGATATCCAAAAAAAATTTTTCAAACAATATCCATATTTAAAGATTAGTACATGCACCGCCGATAAGTCAATACTTTTCGGCTACTTACAACAAGTATATGAAGTTATTGGCCATATGTGCGAATTTTTGCTCTCCCCAGCGCCTCGTCTTACGACGGGTTCCATTAGCCACTTCCATTTTCGATTAGTATAAACGTGCAAAGATTTTTAGTCACGTGGATAAATTTTGACATTTACATGACAGGTATTTGGCCATCGTGGCCGCCCTAACCTCTGAGGCCGACTACGTTTTCGTACCCGAAATGCCGCCACCGGATGACTGGCAAAAACGCCTGTGCGATAAGTTGGAACAGGTTAGACGTATGCTACTTTACCGGCGGGGTTGCCATATTATGTTATGTGAAGTTTGTTTTAGTCACTGAAAATGAGTATGAGCTTGCCCATTATCAGTTATACTAGGTTTTCGTGATTTTTTACCTTACCTTAAAGTATTCGATTCTTCAGAATTTGAAAGGTATATTTTTTAGATATTAGGGTTGTCATTTTGTTTAGGAGAGTGAGCTTACCTCTATGCATCAACGATCAAAAGATATTTTAAAAGAAAATTAATTTAATTAATAAAGTTTTCTCAAATTAGACCGAAAGCAGGCATTTTTTTATTGCTATAGGAATCTAATTTTATGTTTTACTTGTTTGAAACTTGTCAATTACAGCAAATTCCTAGGGGTAGATGGAGGGACAAAATTAGTCAAAGTAAAAAACGCATTACGGAATCTTATAAAATGATAATTTTTCTTTAGAAATATATCACTTTCATAAAGATTGGTTAATTAACTGCCTATGTCAAAATAACTATTATCTTTTTTGTTCTTTTTGATTCAAATTTTTTAACTCTATTGACAGCTTTCATAAGAAAATACACAGTGGTTGTCAATCCAGCTGTCAAAATTAGATAGATCCCTTTTGAGTTGACTATAGCAGATATACCGTATACTTTATTTTGGAGAATCGAGCTTTTTCTCTGCTTGCCTTGTCTGAAGGGGTTTTATGTTACTAAATAAGGGTCATTTCATATCAAATCAACTACAGATTTGTTGTATTCTAAGATCAAAAATCCCAAACAAAATTTTTTCTAACAATTGTTTTTTTAAATAATTTTGAAAAATAAAAAACTATTCATTTTATTCTAATAGAAATTGCAATCTTAAAAACTACTGACACCAGTGTAGTTTATTTAAAAATTTGACGGGGATACGTTGTGTTAAAAAACATATCTTACAAAAATTGTTTTTATTTTTAAGAGAATTATAATTTTTCTAATATATTTTTGCATGCATTTCACTTTATTTGAAACGCATTTAAAGAACTGTTAAGTAAGTCATGAATTGATGCCCTAGTGTAAGTAGTTCTTCAGATATCAATTGTTTGAATCTTCAAAAATTAATTTAAAAAATAACCTTTTGATCACAAAAATGTTAGTCTTGGCATTTTTCATTCATTTTATGGGCACAACAAATTACAAAAATTATCAAAATCGTTGAGGTGGTCTGCAAAACCTCACATTTGTGCTTGATTTGATATGAATCGACCCTATGGTTTTTAACTGTGGATTTGTAGAGTTCTGTCTTGATTTTGTAAGGTTTTGCCAGTAACCCATTTGTTATAGCTACCTAGCGCTAGTAGCTGCGTTAACCAGTGAAGCTGACTACGTGTTCATACCGGAAGACCCGGCTGGAGTTGATTGGCCGCAGCGTTTGTGCAAAAAACTTCTTCAGGTATCACATTTTAAAATCTTAATCGATGTAGTAGAAACAAGTTGATCCCTCTACCGTTTAGTTCTGTAATTAGGGACTTATTACGCTTGCATTTAGGCCCGCATTTATGAATGTGTTTTTGGGGTATTTATTAGGGGAACCTTAATAAAATAATATTGGGCGCAGATTCACATCTGCTTTTTTTTAAGGCAAATCTTTATTGGCATCTCAGCATGCGTATTCTCGCGGTTTTTTTATGAGATAGTCATTAGTTGTGTGTACGCTATTTTAATTTCGCCATTCTCTTTAGTATACTCGTAGTTTATCCTTAATAGCTCGTAAAGGACTATTAGAAATTTGACTTTTATAAAAGCTGATACTTCACCAATTATGATTTCAGATATTTACTCCTAAACGCCCGAGATTATTGTGGTGGCCAGAATAATAAGAATGCCCTAAAATTGTATGAGTTTTTAATTCTGCTATAACTATGATAAAACTAATGGTAAAATTAAAAACTTCGATCTATTTCTCAGTTCACGAGCTATGGTGACTTTTCTAATAAAAAATGTTTGTGCCCTGTGGCAGGTTTAAAAAAAACTACAAAGAAAGTTTTTTCTGTGTAGTTTTAGGTAAAAGGGACTAGTACTATTCGAAGTTATATAACTCCTGAAAATTTCAATTGGAACGTGGAAAAAATTGCTAAAACTAACTAATTAGTTAGTTATATAACTTTTACCACTCTTTCGAATGGCACTAGTCGCCTTTGGCAAAAACTTTTTTTTAGCTTTTTTTAAACCTGCCAAAAAGGCATTAGAATATACCTCTAGTTTTCGTAAACTTGGATCAGGATTAAATTTTCATACAGGTTTAGGGCACTCTTATTATTTTGGCCACCATTGTGTATTAGAAAATCAGCGAGTGCTTACAAAAAATTATAAACATAATTTTAAATTTTGTGCATTAGTCCGTTTTCCTTGACGACTAGTTCTTTCTCCCAAAAAAGCTTGATGCTATTTTTATCCTAATTTAAAAGGCTAAACTAAAAACCCAAAATATGTTCTGGTATGAATCATTTTGTTGTTTAATACTTGCCAAAAGCAAAATGGATTTTCGTGTTCTTACTTTTGCATAAAAATGAGAATACAATACTGAGAAACTTAAAGCTTTATAAAAAAAAATACCAAAACATATTTTAGTAAACTTGAGAAATTAAACGATGAATATTAAAAGTAGCAGTAATAATTTTTTTTATTGATATCAATTTTAAAAGTCTTGTTTTAGGTCACTAAATCTACCTAAGTGACGAAAGAATAAAGTCTAAGGGCGGGAGACTGACCAATTTGTTAGAATTATTTTAAAACTTATACACTTGTTTTTATTTAATTTTATAATTTCTTAATCAAATAAGTTTACCAACATTATAAACTTTAGGTAATATATGTCTTATATTTACAGTATTTTTAAGTTTTCTATTCAAAATTGTTACAAAGCTATTACTTTATTAAAAAATGACTTGACACGATACTACGAAAATTAGACGATAAATATATTATTATTTGTTGTCAAAATACAGAATTTTAAAAAAATACTTAATACGAATAAATAAAGCAAAGTATTTTGTGTATTTTTTTTCCTGGGATTATAACATTACTTAACTGTTATTTAGTCAGCGTAACGGAATGTACCTGATTTAAGAGGATCAGCCTAATAAGAACTATCAAAACGCGCATGCTTAGATGTCAAAGAAGGATTTCCCCTAATAAAAGAAGTGCAATTTGCTGTAAGCGATAATTTGGAAATACTTATTTTTACTTAGAAAAAATTAATCTAAAAAGTTTTTATTTACGAACTACCATCTAGCATCTTTACATGTTACGCAGTGCTTTTTATGTTATCTTAAGTTGACGTTTTGTATTATTTTTGTTTTGTTCCATTTTTGATAAGATTTAAGTAAATTTAATTAATGTTTTCCTAACAAAATTTGCTAAGCTGTGCATCCTTAGATGTCAAACATGGATTAGCTTTAATATGTGAGGGCCCTAATTTGTTCTTTTGGTTTTGTCATGTCCTGATGTGTGCCATTTTCGTTTTAAAGGAAAGAAACGTGGGTCAACGTCTAAACATCATCATCGTGTCAGAGGGCGCCATCGACCGCAACGGGCAGCCAATTACTGCCGAGCAAATCAGAAAGGTGGTCGTGGACAACCTGCAGCAGGATACTCGAATTACCGTGCTGGGGCATGTGCAGAGAGGTGGAAATCCGTCTGCGTTTGACAGAGTTTTGGTAAGTATACTCCATTGACGTAGGGCTAGACAGGTAATGAGAGAGCAGAGGCTGAGACAAGATCTAATCATCTGTGTTATATGTTCTTTGAAGCAGCAACGAAGAAACACGAACCATTGCCGGCAGGATAGAGAACGATATAACAATTAATATTTATTTATAATACTAACAGATATCCAAAACCAGCATTCACTAATAGCTAAACTTATATGTTTACGAAAAAAGCCTAATCTAAAGATCGAAAAGCCAAACTTATATGTTAAAAATGCCTAAATTAAGGATCGGCAATAAGCATTGCAACATTAAGTAAAAACTGACTTAATCCTGATTTAAAAGCACTAAGACTTAGGTTAAAAATATCAATGTGATTACAATGGTCTTTGTACAATTTGACTATTCTGACTAGAGGAGAATTATGACTTGAGTTAATGCTTTTAAACAGAATTAAAAAAGTTTGGTGGTGACGCAGTTGTTATAAGGAATACAAAAACCAAATTGTGATAAGAGTTGTGGACAATCAACAAATCCAAAAAAACCTAATCTACAATGGGTCTTCTATCTTGAAGATATAGAATTTTGTTTTTTCTCCGAAAATTGCTATAATCGCCAGTTATATTGTGATGTTTTTTGTAGGATAGGTATTTAAGATATTTATTTTATACTTCTTCTAAACGATCAATATATATCTGATGCTGCGGGTTCCAGACAGAAGAGCCAAAGCTTAATTTACTTAAAACATAAGGTTGATAGAGCCCTATCTGACGTAAATTTCTTTGATTGTCTGAAGATGTATCCTAGAATATGCATTGCTTTGTTCACTATGTTATTGACGTTTTCGTCATAAAGCATTTTAGAGTCAATAATTGTACCTAAATCTCGAATTGAGTCAAAACGTTTCAACGATTTATTCATTAGTTTTTTTTATATTGGGACTTTTTCCATCCATACTAGGGTCAATCGTCCAGTTTTTGCCAAAGTTTTTGCGTCGAAAAATAGCTTTTTAAACATAACAACACAACCATGCGTTAAGTGGGACTCGAACCCACAAGCTCGCGAAACGCCGTGATCGAGGCAGTCCGCTCGAATATATGCTACCAGCATTGCAGCAATATATCCGAAGCAGGACCACTACACAGCAGCCACGAACTCACACATTCATTAGTTTGTAGTCAAAGATTATAGGTTTTGTGTTTCTTGTAAAAGTGATTTGTTGGCATTTATTGAGATTTAGGAACAAACTCTCGCTCTGGCAATATGAAACAAATCTACCGAGATCAGCCTGGAGTCTAAGACAATCAGCTAAGCTACCAAAATATCCTTTGAAAACATCAGGCAAAGTTAGCATTTCTTTCTTCTTTAAAACATTTCTTTATGTTGTTTATGCAGATATAAAAAATAGGGTTATTTGGTAATTCACTCTCGATATTTTTAATATAATTTTTAGTCTTGCTATACGAGCTACTTTGAACGCCTTTCTTAAAGACAAAATCTCATTTTTTCGCGGATAGATTGATAGATCGATTAGTATTTTTTGTTCTTAGAGGGGTATGTTTATTTATTATTTTAGTTTAAATACTCAGTCTAAAAGTTGTAAAACATTAATTAGAGCGAAGTCAGTGGCGGCTCGTGACAGTAAAGTTTGTGAGTTCTATTATAATTATAATATTATTTTTTAAAAATCAAGTCCAAAGAGAGAGAATTTTTTTACAATAATTAAATTATCCACCACATTCATTGTGACACAATTATACAAAAACAAACAACAAACACCACCATAACCTCCCGCTCATGCGTTTGGCGTCTTCTAAATAAATAAATGCGCCCGCAAACACGCAACGCTGAGCCCGCCCGCCCGGAATTGTACTGGAACTGCAAGTTTTGCAGCAGGTCTATTTTTGCCTAGATTTCGCTATCTAAACCTTGAGCAAGTGCGGTGCGGGGCGAAGAAGGGGTTCCTAGCCGAGCACAGATCTCGTTAGCCGCCCAGCTACGTTGTGTTGCAATTTAGCAGCGCAAGAATGCCAATAACTTCATTTGACCGACTGTGAAATGCGGCCTTCGGCGACGGCGCGCGGCGTCATATTCAACACACGTACGCGATTTGAAGGCCTACTATACCAACACCGGACCGAAAATATACTGCTATTCCAATAATTTTAGAAATAAAATAATTATATTAGAAAAATAGCAGCGACTGAAAAATAGTCAAATAATGTGAAAATTTTGGGGGTTCTGCAGCTCTGCAGCCCTTATGCACTAGCCGCCCCTGAGCGAAGTATATTTATTTTATAACTTTTCTTAAAAGATCGCGACAGCCTGCATCTCTCTCAAACTCCCGCCCTCAATCCGAAACATACGTTTGATTAAATGCAACAAGAAGATTTTCAAAGTTTTTCTATTTTTTGTGAAACTTATTTTGTTCGCGGATAACCTTGATTGTTGCCTGAGAATAATATGGTGAAAATTTGTTTTTTTTTGTTCTTAAAGGAGTATGTTTTTTTATTATTTCGTTTAAGTTCAAATACCCAGTCTAAAAATAGTAAAACATCAATTAGAGCGAAGTATAGTTACTTTGTAACTTTTCTTAAAGATCGCGACAGCCTTCATCTCTATCAAACCCTCCCGCCCTGAATCCTAAACATATAGGTTTACTTAAATGCGACAAGAAGATTTTCAATAATTTTACTGTACGGTTAACCGCGATATTTTTGAAATTAAAAACAATTTTTTTGTTTGGAAGCAAAAAACAAAAAATCTTATTTCTTAACCGATATAATATTTTAGAAATTAAAGATACATTTTTATTTTTTGAAAGAAAGACATGAAGAAAGCAATGTAGAAAAGCAACAATTAGTTGCCATAACAAAATAAAACAAAAACAAAATTTGTGTTGTATCTCTTTCCAACTCATATATTTTATTTTAAATAATGTTTCAAAACATCTACCTACCCTAATGTAGGCTTAATAAAAATAAAATGCTTTCTTTCCTTGTTTAAAAAACTGTTTTAATTATTATATTATTGTCTCTAAAACTAATGGATAGATTTTTGAAAATTTTGCACGGTTGTAAAGACATTCAAAAAGCATTCAAAACAATGTATCACTAGACCCACTTTCCCTATTCAAAATATAGGGGTAAAGTATACCCCTTGAAGGTTGTGCGTGCTACAGAAATCCCGAGTGGAAAGTTTTAAGTGTATATCGTTCCCCTGAATCATACTGTTTTAAAGTTTTTTTCCTGGGTTACACACCTACACCTACGATAAAAGCTTTGTAACGTTTACTACCGAGTTTTCACTGCATAAAATTCGATTTTACTCAATAAAATAAGCGAGTTGAAAAAAATTCAATATTTAATAACTTGCAAACATTGTAAATTGTACGCGTACCATAGAATTTCTTATTCAACAAAACTCTTTTATTTTTTTAATTTATTATTAAGTAAATTTTTAAAAACAATGTTTTTGCACAGTATGTTTACTCCAAAATTTAAAGAGGTGAAAAATATATACGATATTATTTTATGTAGATTATAAAAAAGCAGTCAATGGATGTTTTTCAAAATTTGGATTTGACTTAGGGCTCTCGCATGGGCGCCGAGGCAGTGATGGCCCTAATGGAGGCGGACGAGAAATCCGAACCTTGCGTCATCTCTCTTGACGGAAACCAAGCAGTCCGACTACCCTTGATGCAGTGCGTCCAACAGACAAAAGCCGTTGCTCAGGTGAGTTTTACAGTGTTTCTTATAACTCTCGAATCCAATGGCGGCTCTTGACTTTTGAAACTGATGAGGCACCGTGGCCAAAAATATACAGGGTGTCCCAAAAGTTCGTGTCCACCCAAATATCAAATAGTATTAAAGATAACTGAACCATATTTTACAGTGACCGATTACAATAAGAGATCTATTTTATGTAAGGGCGGGTGTGCCGCCCCTACATTAGGGGCGGCATAGGGGCAGTGAACTTAAAGTTTTTAAATTGAATATCCTATCGAGTGACATCTCATTTTAAAGGTCTTTGAAAAACTAACATTTGAACATAACTGTCAATTTTCTACGTCAAATCTGTCAAATGATATAGACTGCTAAACCTATTTTTTTTTTAAATTAACTAGTTTGTTGTTTCAAACAAAACCCTATTGCGTGATAACTTGTTTGAATGATCTTTGAAAAACCAACATTTTGGCGTAACTGCTCCTTGCTTGTGCAAAATATGTTCGACTGTCAAACTTATTATTTTACCATTTTTGACAAATTTCACAAGTTTTGTCTAACCATAGCATGTTCGAAAGGTCTTTTATGAACTAACATGTTGACGTAACTGTCATTTATTTACGTCAAACATAGTTCCTAAATTTTTTGAAAAACTTCAAAGTTTGATGTGTTTAAAATAGTCATATTTGTCAATAACCGGTGGTTAAAACCGAAAACTCGGTTTTTTCAAAAATTCTGGCATCCTTTGTTTAAAATGCCACGATCAAATAAAGATATAATTTGAAATAATTTTTTATGGGACAGGTCTGTCGGTAAATGCATTGTTGAAAAACCGTTTAGTTTTCCTGTAACATCTTGTTTGTCCATAAAAACAATTATTTCAACTTTATCTTCATCTGATCGTGACATTTTAAACAGTTCAAACTGAAGTTTGTTAACAAATGTTGAAAAAATGTTAGAAGTAAACAAGTGACAGTCAAGTCAACTTGTTAGTTCTTGAAAGATCTTTCGAACAAGCTATGGTTAGACAAAGCTTGTGAAATTTGTCAAAAATGGTAAAAAAATAAATTTGACAGTCAATAGGTTTTGACACGTTCCACATGGGCAAGGGGAAGTTACGCCAAAATGTTCGTTTTTCAAAGACCTTTCAAACAAGATTTCACTCAATAGGGTTTTGGTTTAAAACAACAAACTTGTGAATTTTAAGGAAAACTGAAAAAATTAGGTTTGACAGTCTATAGCTTTTGAGAGATTTGACGTAGACAATAAGGGTTTCTATTTTAAAAAAAAGTGTGCCGTCCCTATATGCCGTCCCCTAATGCATTACTGCCAAAACTGATTCAGTTATCTTCAATAATTCAGAAGAAATTTGCGTGGACTCGGCCTTTTGGGGCACAATGTTTATTTTTTTTTGCAATTTTTTATTTTTATGGTTGTCGAACAATTTAACTGGAACATAAGTATTTTTTCTTAAGAAGTGGTTTTCTTCAAATAAAATATGGGCATGATTATCTACCTATTAAAAAAAAAAATTATTTGTAAATAAGAGATATTTTGGAATCTTTTGCATGTCCCATTTTTCACTTATCCCTTATTTGAGGTATGCGCAGTTACCTGGTTTAAACTGTATCCCTTACTAAAGGATAGTGTTTGAACTTACTTGTGTTCGAATAACGCAGGCTACTAGTTCCCTTATTTAGAGACAGTGTTGCCGCGCATATAACGTTATGACATAATATAATCTAAATTTAAAATATTTTTGATACCTGACATTTATTTCAAGACCTACCAATACGGCGTAATCGGCAGATTACTACTTACTTTCTATAAAAACTGGTAGATATGTGTTGTTTGGCAACAATGTTCATTAACTAACCAAAAGTCATCAATGTTCTGTGAAGTGTGTAAAAAAAGAAGAAGTCGATGTCAGAGCGAATTGTTTGAGGTCGAAACAAATCCTAACTAATAAATCAAAGCTGCTACCACTCCCAAACACTTACCTGTTTATCTATCACTTAGGTTCAGATCAGTTTTAACTCAAAAATAAATCTTTTCACTAAAAAACCAACTACTACAATCATAATCAAATGAGGTAGTAGTTGGTTTTTTGGTGGTAGAAGCTAGGGGAGGGTGGTAGTAGTTGGTTTTTTGATGGTAGAAGCTAAGCGAAGGAGGTAGTTGTTGGTTTTTTGGCGATAGAGGCTAGGGAAAGGTGGTAGAAGTTGGTTTTTTGGTGGTATCAGGGCTCTCAACACCTTCATATTTTATGAAAATGTTCATATTTTCTTTCAGGCTTCATAAAACTTCATATTTTTAGAAAAATCTTCATATTTTTCATATTTTCTCCAATGAAGAAACTTTAGTCATAAAATAAGTGTGGAAATTTTCAATAATTTTCCTAGTCTTGAATTTTGAGTTTCTTTTAGTTTATTATTAGTTTGTTGCCTCTGAGAAAGTCTGAATAAAGTAGGGCTTTTTTGCCTTTTGTTTTATTATTCGTATGTTTGTTGCATTTATGTTAATTAGTTGTTTTGGTCATCCGTGGTTAGTTGCGTCTGAAAAAGTCTAATTGAGGAGGGTTTTTTCATAAATTTTATTCTTTTTCTCTGTAATGTTGAGTTTTTTTAAATGTTTGAGCTCGGAATGGGTATTTAAAGTATATACTTGGTACAATCGAGTATACTTAAGTTTTCTGTGTTACTAGATGTACAGGGTGTTTTGGTATATTTCCACAAAGGTTTACTGCACTTATTTCAAGAGATAGAAAATAGGGTGTCTATTTTTTAAAAATATAGAGTATGTCCCAAACCGCTACAAATTGTAGATGCTAATATTTTAACAGCGGCTTTACTATATCTCAGTTTATCATATATTTTTGAGTTTAGAAAGAAATTATATATTTTTATAAAGTTTAATCATTAATATATTAATTTATATTATGTTCCCTAAGAGATTTACAATGTTTGTATTTTTTTATAACTAGCGACATTGATTTTTGTTTGATACCTTTTTTGATGGTAGGATAAAGCCTACAACTTTTGCATTTATACTTTTTTTCTATTTCTAATTGCAGCAGATCTTGGTTTAAAAATATGGAAACACCTTGTACCTTGTGGTAAAATACACCTTGTAAAATATACCTTGTTGTAAAATACGCTTTAAAAAATGCGCCTTGGTTTTGTTTGGCCATACCCCATCCAGGCCTAATTCAACTTGAAAACGTTAAGAACTCTTCTTAATAAATAAAATTTAAAAAGTACATATATTTTTGCTTAGTAAACGTGTTTTCTTAAAAAAAAGTTGGGTTTGGCAAAAGAAAACTTAATTTTTTATTCATATTTCCTTCATATTTGGTTTTCTTAATTTCATATTTTTCATATTTATATTAAAAAGGTTCTTATTTTTTATATTATTTTGCTGTTTATCTGTTGAGAGCCCTGTGGTAGAAGCTAAGCGAAGGTGGTTTTGGGACAAAACTGAGTCGTGGCTGAGTGATAGGTCACTGCAGCTGTGGTAAAACAGCTTAGACTTATTTGTTTTTACCACAAACGAGGCGGCATTACAGCGAAAAATACGAAAATTCGTTGGTTAGTAACATCTTAGTCAGTAAAATAGGGTTTTGATAGATAAATAAAGGATAACAAAAATATTGCAATTAAAAATGTGTCTGTCTGCAAAGTGTCAAAATTGGACTTTTTATTATCACGTGATATCAGTCATTTAATGTCGCATTTATAAAGGATAAAGTTAGCTAAAGGAGTGCATGCCAAAGGTCCCTATTTTTCTTTCTTTTAACAATAAAATAAACAAAAAGACAAGGCCAACAAAACAGTAATTTCTTATCAATCCAATCATATTTATCGTACAAGCTCCTCTGAGAGCTTCAAAAAACTTTTGTCTTTACTTAACTTTTTTTCCAATATAAAAAATTACTGCGGCCTTCAAATTTAACAGTAATTACTGACACACAGACTCATTTTTTAAAATAAAAAACCAAAATATACTGAATTTTAATAAAAAAGCAAAAGAATTTCTAAGTAAGTAGGTGCAAGATATACAACAGGTAGCGGGCGGGCCGTTACATAAACTTCTTGGTTGCGGCAAAATCTTAACATCGATTTCTTTATTTGATAGTTTGCCATGAAAGATTTTTAATTTTCAAATGTACCTTAAATAATCATCAGCCAGCGTGTTGTACGTCGGCTGATTGCCTAACCGCAGCATAGATGAACTGGAGCTTCAAGTCGCCTCATGGAAACATAAAATCTAGCAAATGTGAAGGCTGTGTGTAAGCGGAGTTTTTTGAAAGATTTACCTTCTAGTTAAACACAAACCTACGAGTTTTTTGCTCTAAATTATATAAGGACACCGTTACATGCTGCTGCACATATGTAGATGAACCATTTTGCAGAGTCAGAAGGCTGGGTGAGAGGCGACCGAAATGAGTGCAAATACCACAACTTTTAGTGACAAAGGGCAAGAAAAAGCTTGATATAAGACATGCTATACATACGATACATAAATTAACAAAGAATTAAAATTTACGTTAGTTTTTTAAAAAAGTTTGTAAGGCGCCTCATCTGACTTGCCGCCACTCTGGAATCACTGATATTTTTAGAAGACTACACATTTCTTAGGGTGGATCTACACCTAAAAGTTTGCGGAACAGATCGAACTAAGCTTGTATAGCAGAATTTGCCCAGTATGGATGTATTTTCGAGCCTTACCGAAGACGCCAAACGTTTTCTGGAGCTTATCAGTAAAGTTAAATTGTTTAAAAGGATTCATTGTTCGTCCAATTATTAAGTTGACGGACGTCATCATCATTTATCGGGAAAAGAAAATAAACATCTTAAAATTTTAGTTTAAGGATATGCCAAAAAAGTTATAAAAACCATTTTGCAAAAATAATATCAGGCAAATAAATATGTTGGTAAAAATGAAAAAAAAATATGTATTTAAATTTAAATATTGACATTTGCAATTGTCAGAAATTCTTATTAACTTTTTAATAATATGACTTACCGTGTAGATTTTTAAAAACAATAATATATTTTTTGCATCCAACATCCAACAATACCGCATACTAATAATAGCGGGTAATAGTATTTATAAGTGCTCGCTGTTATTTTAGAGTGGACCCAAATTTGGTCTTGCTGTTACAATGATTATATTTAAACTAATTTATTTCGCCTACGATTTTTTGTCGCGGCAAATGTTTTTTTAAACTGAATTTGTCATCGTACTGATGACCAAGCATTTAAACCAATGACCTGTACTTTTGTACTGCAACAAATGTAGTTTTAAAAGAAAACTTGTGTTTGGCGTTGAAATTACACTGGTTGCATTTAAACTAATTAATTTCTTTCGCTTTTTTATGCCTTGGCAAATGTATGTTTAAAACAAACCTACATTTGGCCTTGTAATTGCACTGTTCGCAATTAAACCAATGATATACAGTCTTATGCTGCAGCAGATGTTTTAAATGGGACTTGTATTTGGCCTTGTAATTACACTGGTCACATTTAACCCAAATTGATTTCTTCTGCTTTTTTATACCGTGGCAAAGGTTGGTTTAAAATAAATTTGACCTTGTAATCGCACTGTTCGCAATTAAACCTGTGATATACAGTTTTATGCTGCAGTAAATGTCGTTTTAAATGGGACTTGTGCTTGGCCTTGTAATTACACAGGTCACATTTAACCCAATTGATTTCTTCTGGTTT
The DNA here is from genome assembly GCA_963576565.1 of Aspidapion aeneum. Lineage (NCBI taxonomy): Eukaryota > Metazoa > Arthropoda > Insecta > Coleoptera > Brentidae > Aspidapion > Aspidapion aeneum. Next base: position 103,111,126 of record OY755043.1, read on the forward strand.
TTTTATGCCGTGGCAAATGTATGTTTAAAATGAACTTGCAATTGGCGTTGTAATCGCACTGTCTGCAATGTTTTTATGCTGCAACAGTCTTTTTAAATGTGAATTGTTCTTGGCGTTGTAATTACACTGGCCACATTTAAATCATTAGATTTTTTTTTTGCTTTTTTATGCCGAGTCAAAAACATTCAACTAAAGGTGCCGAGTCAAATGTATGTTTAAAATGAACCTGCATTTGCCCTTGTAATAGTACTGTTCGGAATTAAACCAGTGATATATAGTTTTATGCTGCAGTAAATGTCGTTTTAAATGGGACTTATGCATGCTTGGCCTTGTAGTTACACTGGTCACATTTAACCCAATTGATTGCTTCTGCTTTTTTATGCCGTGGCAAATGTCGGTTTAAAACAAAGCTGCATTTGGCCGTGTCATCGCACTGTTCGCAATTAAACCACTGATGTACAGTTTTATGCGGCAGCAGATGTCGTTTTAATGGGATTTGTGTCTGGCCATGTAATTACACTGGTTACATTTAACTCAATTAATTTCTTCCGCTTTTTTATGCGGTGGCAAATATATCTTTAAAGTTGAACCAGAATAGGTCTTTTAATTGCACTGTTAGCAATTAAACCAGTAATATATAGTTTGGTCTTGTAATTACACTGGTCACATTTAACTCAAGTGATTTCTCCTCCTTTTTTATGCCGTGGCAAATGTCGGTTTAAAATGAAGCTGCATTCGGCCTTGTGATCGGACTGTTGTTGTGATATTCAGTTTTAAATGGGTCTTGTGTTTGGCATTGTAATTCTTCTAGTCACATTTAAGCTAATTGGTTTGTTTTGCTTTTTTATGCCGTGGCAAATGTATATTTAAAATAAAACCTGCATTTGCCCTTGTAGTAGTAATGTTCGGAATTCAACCAGTGATATACAAATTTATGCTGCAGTAAATGTCGTTCTAAATGGGACTTATGCTTGGCCTTGTAGTTACACTGGTCACATTTAACCCAATTGATTTTTTCTGCTTTTTTATGCCGTGGCAAATGTCGGTTTAATATAAAGCTGCATCTGGCCTTGTAATCGCATTTTTCTCAATTGAACCAGTGATATACAGTTTTATGCTGCAGTAGATGTCGTTTTAAATTGGCCTTGTGTTTAGCCTTGTAATTATACTAGTCACATTTAAGCCAATTGGTTTCTTCTGCTTTTTTATGCCGTGGCAAATGTCAGTTTAAAGTAAAGCTGCATTTAGCCTTTTAATCGCACTTTTCGCAATTAAACCAGTGATATACAGTTTTTTGCTGCAGTAGATGTCGTTTTAAATTGGACTTGTCTTTAGCCTTGTAATTACACTGGTCACATTTAACCCAATTGATTTCTTCTGCTTTTTTATGCCGTGGCAAATATCGGTTTAAAATAAAGCTGCATTTGGCCTTGTAATCGCACTGTTCGCAATTAAACCATTGATATACAGTTTTATGCTGCAGCAGATGTCGTTTTAATGGGACTTGTATTTGGCCTTGTAATTAGACTGGTAACATTTAACTCAATTAATTTCTTCCGCTTTTTTATGCGGTGGCAAATATATCTTTAAGATGAACCTGACTTATTTCTTTAGATTATTGGTATTTTTTATTTTTATTGTTTATTGTAACTTCATGACTGGGCTTAAAATATTTTAAAATAATCAAATTAAAAAACTATTTAGAAATTGAAAAGTAATTAAAAAATAAATCTATCAAAAACAATCAAAAAACATAAAAAACAAAAAATTGAGTGTGATCGTCATTTTATAGGAAATTTTAGGCTGATTTCAAAAATCAAATAAAAAGAGGTTCCTTCATATCTCAAAAATTAAACGTGACAGATGAAATTAACTTTAACAGATGGATTCTTTAATAAAAAATCTATAAAAAAGCAAGAAAACGAATGTCTCGGCAAAATAAGCTATTTACTTAAATTTAGTTATAATTCACCGATGTACTGTAAAATTGAACAGAATGCCTGGACCCTGTTCTGATAAAACTGTTCTGTTTCGTTTCTAAACATCTTTATTAATTTTTTTCAGGCAATGAAGGAAAAAGAGTGGGAAAAAGCCGTGCAACTCCGTGGGAAGTCGTTCATGCGCAACTTGGAAACTTTCAAATTGTTGACTCGTTTGAAACCGCCAAAGACCGCTTTTGACGAAGAGGGACATGGAAGAGTAAGTTACTTTTTTTTTAGTTTTTAAATCGACTAATAGATGCATTAGTGGTCAAAAGATAAAAGGAAGACCTTGAGTAGAAAATATACACATCAAAAAGGTCTGGGAGACAAAAAAGTCGATTTTGTTCACAGGGGACACATTTTGGCTCTTAAAATTTTTGTTGCGCTCGCTCAAGGGTAAACTTTAACCCTATGTTTTAAATAGGAAAAGTGGGTCGAGTATATATTCTCAAGATACTTTGTTTAAAACTCGTAGACAATGATTGGGTAGAAACAAAATTTCCGACTTTATTTGTCTTTATTTATTTGAAACACGACGTTTCGGTTAGTAAGTATCTTTTACCGTTTGCAACTTTTACCTTTTTTAAGTGTATACTAAACAATCCAGTCTACAGGCTACTACTTGGTGTGTAGTTTAAACATTCAAACCACTTTATATAGGAAACCTACACACTGGAGACAATACCTAAATTTTAAGTCCAATCATTCTGTTGCTACAAAACAAGGAGTTATAATAAGTTTGTATTTATGAACCGTAAATATTTTCAGTTATAATTAAGAACTAACCACAGAAATCTAATTAGAAAGGACTTACAACAGAATGGTTATTCCGAGAAAATAATAAACTCAACATTCGCTAAAATTAAAAACAAATTAAATGTAGCACATTCTCAAAATAATAATCCGTTGGGTTTTAGTAACATACCATATGTTCAAGCGATTTTAGAAAACATAAGACGAATGGTCAAACACTATCATATTAAGGTATTTTTATCGGAAAGAACCATAAGAAGTTTTGTAACTAAAACAAAACCCCAAAATCCCTGAAATAATAAGGAATGCATTTATCAAATCCCGTGCGAGTGTGGTAAATCATATGTAGGTAGAACGAAACGGCCTCTAGAGTAAAGGAACATAAAAAAGTATCCAATTAGGGCATATCGAAAAATCCGGTTTAGCGGATCATGCGTGGTTAACTTATTACAGATTCAATGGTCTGAAGTGAAAGTTTTGGATAAGGAGTCGCATTGACAAACACGGACATACCAAACATATGGGAACCACTCTTTATGAAAAACAAGCGTCTTAGGATTAAAAAAGGGGGCGGGTCGTCACACCAGTTGTATCCTGTAGATTGAATTGTTTAATTTACACTTAAAAACGGTGAGAGACACTTACTAACCGAAACGATGCGTCATGTTTAAAATAAATAAAGACAATGGAAGTCCGAAATTTAGTTTATTCTCAAGATAGCCAAAAAGTGTCTCCTTTGCTAACAAAATCGACGTGTCTGAGGGTTTTTTCAAAAACGTACGATAAATACTCAAAAAAGCCTCTGTTATCTTAACACCCTGTGTATTGAAAATATTGAAATTAAACAAATCTAGAGGTTTCCTAACATATGTAACATAAAATTTTACGAAACAAAAAGCTCGTCGCTTTATAGTGGGAGTATAAAAAATAAGAAAACATATTATAAAAAATTCTCAGGACTTTACTATTAAATTTTAAGTTCTAGTAAAAAATAGTATAACCCAGAACCACACTTATTTATTTTTTTCAAGAGAGTTTAGATTTTTCGTTTTTTTTTATATTCTCTCTATAAAACGACGTGTTTTTGTTTTTATAATTTTAGGTTAAGGAACTTCCAGATTCGTTTCGTTTCCATATTTTTAAAATACAGGTCAGCGGCGGAATAAAACGCCGCCTCTAGCGGTTTAATATTTGTTTTTTTAGAAAAAAAAACACGTCAACTAAGTTTTTTGACGAGCTTTCTTCCTGAGTCAAAATTTTTTGTTGTCGGTCCTCCGGGTAGGGGTCTACTCTCACATAACATTTTATTTTCAGACGTGATAACTCCGCTTGTGGAATTTTTTTTAAAAACTTATAAAAATTATAGACAACGGAATATATTTTTTTACATACTTCAATTAAAATGTCAAAGGATGATGATTTTTTTTTCTTCTGGTACCTCGTTTGAAAGTTTGTGAACAAAGAATAACAACGAAATAATGTTTTTCTACAACTACCTCTAAAAATGGCGTTTAGCACATAGCGTGGGCAAAAGTTTTTTTGCATGTTACTAATTAGTTATTTATATTTAGGTCCTGTCATCCAGACATCACATTATTTGTTTATGTTTCTTATAAATTAAAATTGCTTCATTTTGGAGTTGTAGAAAAACCTTTGTAAAAAATTCTCTTGGAAACCTTTTTTCACAACTCACTCGACTTGTAAACCTCGACTACGGCTCGGTCCAACAAACAGTGTGGTCCGTGTGCCAAAGTCGCTTTCAAAACTTGTTTAAATATATATTTTGACATACGCAAAAAAAAATATCAAAGAATAATAATTAATGTGACCCCTTTCCGAGGGTCCAACCAAAAATGTTTAGCCTCAGGCAGAAAGCCGGCGAAAAAACAAGTTAATTTTTTTTTTCTTAGAGGCAGCGTTTGTTATTAATTACTTTGGCCCCAGACCATTTTTATGTATTTATACAGTTTTCGCAAAAAAAAAAAACGATATAATTTTTTGTTGAGTGAGTACTTTCTTTCAAGTTTGGCCAACGCGTGCGCAAGAGGGTAATTTCCGTACTTAATAATATACTATAACATAATTAATAACATAAAATTTATTTCTTACACTTCTGCTTAAGTATGAAGCAAAATCCCTGGTAAAAGTACGTTTTTTCTGTTGCATGTTTGACTTGTTTTTTATGATATTTATTAACGCACGATTATTAACTTTCTATTTTTATTTAAGACTATAATATTTAGAAAACGCGGACAATTTTAAAAATATTGACAGTTTGTAGACAAAATTATTGAGCGTGTATTATAACTCGCGGCTAAAAATCGAATACAAACTAATTTTTTAAATAGTGCTGCTCTTAATAGATAGTTTAAGTTTACGTAAAACTGCACGTTAAGCGCTTTACGTTTTATTCCAAATTTGAGTTTAAGTTGAATGTTTTTACGTTACCATAACAAGTCTACTAATAGCAGATAATATGGAATGCTGCACTGTGTTTTTTGATGTTAGAATTTTGTTTTTTGTCTTTTCAACTACAGTAGGAATATATTTGCAAAGAATCGTTTGTCTGGCCTCATTTTTCAATCGGTCAATCAACCAATTCTATTCTTTGGTAACGTTATGGTACCCGCAGACTGCCGTAAGCTAACGTAAATACGTAAGCTCCTAACGTGACCTTGACGACGGTGTGACGAAGTGCGCTTGCGTATCTGTCAAATCTCATGCTTACGTAAAAATACATAGCACAACTTAAACTATCTAATGTTTACTTAGATTTTAAATACTAAACGTACAACTCTTTAAAACCGTCATCGTCCCTTGGAAGAAATTTATAAAAGCATATTAAACCCACTGAAGACCCGATGACTTACTTTTATGTCTAAGATATCAGTGATTAATTCATTTAGATTTACACCAACTAACTTGCATGAAGTTAAACAAACTGAAAAGTGGTAAAGAGCAAAATGCCTCTGGGGAGAATGGGCTGTCCGCGTACATCCTACTTAACAAGTGATGTATTTCCACAAGCTTAAAGTCTGCAATGGTGTTTCCCCTGCATAAGGGTGGAGATGAGTCCAACCTAGCAAATTTTAGGCCAATTTCACTTTTGTCTACTTTATCTAAGTTGATTGAAAAATTGATTAAGACTCGCATCATGTCATTTCTGGAAGGTAACAAAATACTGAGCGAGGCCAAGTTTCGATTTCAACGGAACACGGGCACAAATAATGCAATTATTTCGTTTGCTTACTCAGTTATTTTCGTCCATTAATCAATCAAATTTAGCTGCAGCGGTATTTTGTGACCTAGCTAAAGCATTTGATTGCGTAAATCACTCCATTCTTCTTAAAAAACTTGAACATTATGGATTTCGGGGCGTCATTTTAAAATGGTTCGAATCTTATTGGAGTGAAAAAGTCCAGCGAGTTATAATAGGTCCGAATGCATTCAGGCCGGGTCGTGTTGGGTGGGGCGTGCCGCAGGATTCTGTACTTAGTCCTTGTTTTTTTTTAATGATCTAGCAATGCTTTCAATTGCTGACGATACTCCCATATTGTGGAGTTGTAGTGGTTGCAGCTGCAGGGGACTTGGAAGTAATAAAGAAATGGTGTGATGCGAATCTCTTAACTTTAAACTATAGTAAAACCAACCTACTTTGTTTTAATGTTGGATAGAGAGAATTTTTGCGTGAGTGGAAATAAAAGAGTGGCGCTTGCACAGTTGAAAAAATTGGTTTGCGTTTCGTTTTTTAGCAACTATTGATATGTTTTTCGAAAGGAGTTTCGATTGTGCATTCAGCGGTTTAAGTTTTTGAAATAGATTTATAGTTTATAGTTCATAGTATACCGGTCTATTTTTTTAGTGATGAGTAATGACTAAATTTAAACAAGTAGCATTTTCCTAATACGGCTAACTTTTTCTTTTACGAAAATTCTTGAAAGTTGCTCCTAAGAGAGTTCACAGGCGGCAAATTTCAATTTTTCTTTAGGCTAAATTTTTTTATAATAAACATGAAAAATACATTTGTCCCACAAATTAGATGCTTTGACGGCATTGCCTTCATCCAGTAACAGTAAAGAACTAGTAACCGGGTAATTTATTTCTGTGGCCTAAACAATATGTTTGAAAGTAAATGGCAACATTGTCCTACAAATCGCTTGGTTTAGTCAGTCCGATGCTCGAAAGCTGTCTGCGCTTGCATACTCTGTTAGAAATAATTTCCGCAGAGGAAGAAGTTGGGGGTCTCAAAATAAAAATATTTACGAACATTCAGCATGTAACTTATCAATTTAAAAAAAGTGGACCGGTGGGTGTGTGAATTATTAATACTTTAAAACTTTTTTGCCACAATAACTCTTCGAATTTCAAAAGGGTTGAGGGGGTCTTTTTACATTATTAGATTTAATGTGGCCTAAGATAGGTGACATTTTGTAAAATTATTTTTGTCCTTGTCATGTATAGATGAAAAGTGAATTTTCATTTCTTGCTTTAGTAGGATAATACAAAATATGAAAATTACTTAAATGCAAAAATTAAATGCGAAATCGTTTTCAGGGTTCCCAATTTTCTGAAAAATCAGGGAAAGTCATGAAAATGTGTCATGGAAGACAGGGAACAGAAATGTCTAGAAAATTTCTTGTTAAAATTTCTACCTAAACGAATCACTATTATTGTTATCTTTTATATTGACTGCGGTTTATTTAATCTCAGTTTACCTATTTGGTTCAGACCACACCATGAGCTTAGCGTCACTGCTCGTAATAGTCGTTGAAAAAAACAAATGTATTTTAAAAAACCTTAGTTGAAAGCAATTTTTTTTAAATGTCAGGAAAATTTTTCCTTTATGTGAAGAAGAGTCAGGGAATTTTAAATTAAAATTTTGGTGGGAACCCTGGTTTTGTACGGCTCCAGTTGTTTTGCATGTTAGATTTATTTATTCATTTTTTAATTTTAATAATTGTAGTGTTTTGTTTTAGCATTAATTAGTAACATGATTTATAACACATAAGGCATAAAATAAACTGCTCACAAAATGAAATGCAACTTTCACAGTATTGCTACAAGTAATTTTATGATTTTATTACAGTGAAGCAATAAGGCAAATGTTTATATATTTCAAACACTTCTTTTTATATATTTAAGGAACTCTGTTATTATACTGAAAAGGAAATGTATTTAAAAATTCCACTTTATTTTTTGCGCAGTTTAGTACGTTTGTAAAGTTTTGAGCACCAAAAAAATTAATATAATGTGTGAAATTTGGGTGTTTCTTCCGCCAAAATACTTTAAGCAATGTCGTGATGATGTCTTTCTGAGTATTTGTGTGTCTGTCGATCTGTGTCACAAGCGTTTCTTAACTGATGCCGATGCATGTAGCGATTCCTGCTCAAAACTTATCAAACTAAAATTTTGGAAATAACTTGTTACACAATCCTCATAAAGCGTTTTGTAGTGTTAAGTACCCCTACTAACAATTATTTTTATATTTTTCCCTAATTTAGCGCAACTCCTTATGGGGATCGGTGAGTAATTTTTAAAACATTAAATTTGGAGCTCTCTATATCTGCATTATACACAACATTACTCTTGTTTTCAACTTATTTATACTGTGCACAACTTTTTATTGCTATTTCTTTTTTTTCAGCTTTCGTAAAATAGTTGCGTTTGATTAGATTTCTTTAGTGCTTTGGTGTGGATTTTTAAAAAAAAAATACACAGGGTATTCCAGATAAAAGCAACTACATGGGGATTTCGGAAACGATCTTTGATTGGTTGTAGTCGCTAATACAAAACTACCAAATTTTACTAAATTTATTTACAAGAAGGAATTAAAATATTGTCTTCATCTTGTAAAAAAACTAAATAAAATAGCGAATTTTTCACTCTTATCTGTCTCAGAATATTGCATATTGCTTTCTGTTTGAGTCACTGGGAAAGAAAATACCTCCTTTTCTTAAGATAGAAGTGTTTCGTTTTAACAAGGGACGGGAATAAGTTGAATGAAGGAATGAAATTCGGGTTAATTTCTTGGGTCGTGGTAAAAATAGCGTAGGTATAGTTTTTGCAAAGTCAGTTGAACAAAGGTTAAAGCCGAACATCGGCATATCCTTTAAAGAAAGTGACATGGGCGGCGGTAGATATACTCATGAAAATTATTTCATTTAATTACGGCGTAAACTAAAGAAATAAAAATAGATAATAAAACTTTCTATTCCTACACCTACAGAAACGACACTGATTTATTTTCTAACTCTGCATACTGCCGACTAAAAGGGTCCCGAAAAGCACACCCGAAAGCAATTAAAAGCGCATCTCAAAAAAATCTGCCAATCAGGTGCCGTCCATCCACCTGGGCTGGGTCGGTCGGAAAACAAAGACTTTGTGGTCGGACCGCAAAGAGCCGCGCCTCTTCTCTGTCGGTAGGGTTGAAATTATACCAGGAAGATTTTATATGAATTTGGATAACTTTTGAAGGGCAGATTGAAGCAAAATGTCATGAAATCGATAGAACCCCGTATCAGGAGCATTTCAGGTGATTTTGCAAAAACTATACAGCTGATTTCAAGAAAATCTGATACGACTGCAAAAACGCGTTTTTTATTTTAAGCAGTTTATCTATATATATATAATTTTTTTTATTAGTAATTTAAGTAATAGTAATATAGAATAGTGGTGTTATTGTGATTTTAAAAAATATTTCGTATGGTCATATAGAATAGTGGTTTTATAGATCAAACAAACTGTTGTTCGGCTTACTTTAAAATGCTGGGCTACCGCTGTAAACGTCCAATCATTTTCCAACTTAGTAACAATTTTGGCTTTTTGCTCTTTGATGGTATGTAAAATCATTTTGGGATTAAATACTATGTTTATGTATTTATTATTCTGTAACTGTAATTTATAAAATACTGAGGTTTTGACAAAGCTGATGGTGGCTTAGAATGCACTGCTCAAATTTTGGAAAAGTTTTTTTTAAATCAGCTGGACATAACTCGATAGAAAGTGACATTCTTACATTTATGTGAAATATGTTGTTGTTATGTTTCACTTGTTATATTATATACTATTCTGCAGCAGAAAAAAGCTCGGTAAAATGTCAAAAGTTAAGAATTTTTTAAAAATTTTGAACGTTGTTTGTTTTTTTTTAAGCCATATTTAATTTGTTTTTGGAAAAATAAATGGGTTATCATAAGACTATATTTTGTTTTTAACTTCCTGTAAAAACACAGTTTAAGTAATCCGTTTAAAGTTTGGATGGATTATTTACTATTTAACTTATTATAATAATAAATTAAAAGCTTAAATAAGAAAGAATATATTATTTGGATTTTGTTAACAATAATGGTAAATTTTACTTTTAATGTTAAGTAAACGTATAACGGACATAGTAAGCTTAATTTTGGTACAATTCTTTAAGCTTTTGCTTTTAAATTTATAATACACATGTCACGCATAAAAATGACAGCATCGTAGAGTGAAACTAAAATAGGTTGTGACAGTCCCAGTCACGTGATCTTTTTGCGATGACCTTACATTAATTTTCAGCTGGTGAACAAAAAAACATTGATTCATTGTACACAAACATTAATAAAATGAAAAGTTTATTGATTCAAAGTCAGTATCTCCCCTGCCAATACACAAAACCCCCTAAAAAACATCGAATTTGGGACACCCTGTACATGATTTTACACGAGCCCATAATCACACAAGACTACTCACGAGGACTATTTATACTTTGTTGTATTAAAAAATGAAACTGCTTCTGTCAACCTGGATTTGTTAGCCTTTTATTTTGTTTTTCCAACTCTATTTTCACTTATGTGGAAAATTTTTTAAAGCTTCCGCTTGTGGATTATATACGGTTTTTTTACGCCGAAAACTGACAACAGTGTATTTTCTTAGGAAGGCTATACCATGGCGGTGATGCATATTGGAGCCCCGGCCTGCGGAATGAACGCGGCGGTTCGGTCGTTCGTGAGAAATTGCATCTACCGAGGAGATACCGTTCTCGGCATACACGACGGAATCGAAGGCCTCATTGCTGGAAATATCAAGCAAATTAGTAAGTAGCACGTAGGTAAAGAAATTGTAGGAGGAATATACCTACATGAAAAATATCACAACTACATGTCGCTTCTTGATAACTTATTGTCTTTCTAATCAGGAAGATGCCACTTTGGCACCCTTGCGCATTTCTGTAAACATAAAACCAATGGTTACACAGTAACCATTGATAAAACCTAAAACAAAGACTAGGCGGAATCTATAGCCCTTAGGCATCGAACATATAGTTTTCCATGACCCTGAATGAATGTACGGTAGTGACGGTTAGCACCCTTAAAGGATAACCTGGCACTTAGACACGCCTTTCTGGGCCCGTTGTGCACCATGTACCTACTGTGTTTGACTCAGATAATAATTTAAATACTATCTAGTAAACAGAACCCAGTAGACTTCAAATTATGTTTTAGGCCAGAAACTTAGTCATCATGATATATCACATAATGCCATGGTTCTAGCCTTAGATCACTGGTGGGTCATAAACCTTTTGACATAATTAACAGGGTACAGAGAGCCACAATGTGCCCGCACTAGCTGCCAGCTCTGAATAGGCACTCCATATACCCTGTCCCATGTGGTGATTTCCTGAGTGGCCAGGTCACCGAATCCATTTAGAGAATCACCAGAAAAACCCACCCCCTTTACCATAGATGTTGTCTGGTGTGATCCCAATGGTTACCAGTTTTAATTTTTTTTTGTTAACATACTGGTCAAATCTCGCCCGTACCCATTTATCCATGGGTCGAGGCCCCTTTGGTCGCCTCTTACGACAAGCCTAGGGGTTACCTTGGGGCTATTCTTATCTCCGGACATCATATGGACATTCGAAGACCCTGCCTGGTTGAAAAAAATCTTTAAGATTCATTTAAAACTAAATTTATTGCTAGTGTTAGATTAAATCATACATATAGGGTGTTCTAAAAAAATGTGTATTTTCATTACACAGGGTTTGTCAGGACATAATACGGAAATTGTCCTCGGTATTTTAAATAAGTTGAATTTTCTCGTAAATTGTCCAACGAGATGCAAATTAATTTTTTTAAAAAATATTTAAATAAAAATTACTTACTTAAACCATTGAGTAAATAACCCATATAGAGGAGCCACCGGCGAGCTTTATCATATTGAGGGGCAGATGGCGCTGAAATAAATTCGTCTGGTACGCAATATTCAGCGACTGCTAGTACGATTTAGTTACATGTGCGAGTTCCGAGGCTTATACCTATCATACAAATGCCATTAGAATATAGTAGTTGTCTCTGAATTTATTTCAGCGCCATCTACCCCTCAGTATGGTAAAGCTCGCCGTTGGCTCCTCTATATGGGTTATTTACTCAATGCTTAAACTTTAACAGGTCATTTAATAACACACTATATTATAACTTTCTCAAAATTTATATGAGCTGTGAAAATTACTTTTAAGAAGTATAAAATCCTATAATGTTTTATGAGTTAAAATTTACATTTTATTTCATACTAAATTTTTAGGTAAAAGATGGTTTATAGCTGCAAGTTTGTAATTTTCTTCCATCAAAGTTTTCTGCAAGCAAATGTAGCTGGTTAGATACCTTTTACAGCTTTTCAAAATTTTAAATACCTTTCTACAGCTTTTAGATTTTCAAAATTTTTTAAATAATATCGTAAAAATAAGTTTAGCATTCCTAAATTGTGGTATTGCGACCCGTCTACATCTAGAAGTCTGAGGCAAGTTATATAAATTTAGTACATACAATTACGATTTGTTTCTATCTTTAATAATAACGGAGATATTTTCATGTCAAACTATGGTGAATTACCCTGTACACAAGTCATATTCCTACAATTTTTTATTTTATTTATCGTAAAAATTTGTTGAGATGTATTTAAAGATACCAAACCTTTTTCATTATAAATAGAATTTTTAGGCGTCTGTCAAATCGGATTTAGCTAAAAAGAGATCATATTTTAAAACAGTTCCTTCTTTATGGGCGCACCCACGAGTGGCTCGGGAACCAGCCTTTACGTCTAAATATTTTTTAAATATTTTCCTCATATTTGATGAGAAAAATAATAAAATAGAATAAAATAGATTATCAGGGGGTCTTGCACCCCCCTCTCCCCAAAAGATATTTATGGGTGCGATACTGCTTTCTTCATTGCATTACCCTACTACTAGTAGTAGTAGTAGTGGTGGGGAGACCATTTTTGGTCTAGCGACTAGGCACACGGCGCGCACTTTTCGCAAACATTAAACTGATGCACGTGCCCCTTATGACGCAAGTTTTTCTTTCTCTAAGAGGACTTAATTTTCAGCGCAACAGTTATGGTCGTCGTGAGTGGACTGTAGAAGATTTATGCTGGCGCCGTCCTGGTTCCGACTATATAGCACTTATAGCAGGCTCCTGGGTTATTATCCCTGGCTCCTCGGCTGGCTGCGTATCGGCTCCTGGACTACACCTGCGTATATTCTCGATGTTCAATGTCGATTTATATTTTTTGCGTGCATCGCATCGCATGCTTATTCGATGACGGCTGTTGAACGCTGAAAAGGAAGTCGGCGACAGGGCGACAGATTTTTTTTTTGTTTTTGCATCGTTCGAGACGCGAGCCTGGTACCTTCTGCATGTGAAGCCGACGACCATACCATGGCACTACCCTACTAAAATTAATAAGCAATAAGTTTTCATTTTCCTATAAGAAGCATTATATGTATACCTTCATGCAATGTTTTTTAAAGTGCCCGAAAAAGCCTCTTTTGCAAAAAATCGCGAAAAAAGACAATCATTTCTGGAATAACAGAAAAATGCTTTATTAAATACCGTTGTTTTTTTTGGAACTGTGGTGTACTCATTAAGATTTTCTCTAACAAACTAATGAAATGTACATTTTTTTAGCTTAAATTGGCCAATAATAAACAAGTTAACTCGACCTTGCAACTAGTAATAAAATTTTACACTTAAATTCCGATACCAGGATAGCTAAATATATCTTATTTTTATATACTGGGACTTTCCATCCAATAAGGATCAATCGCCCAGTTTCGCAAAGTTATAGCAAGATGAAAGCATTTTAAACAATCACAAACATCCAAGTAGCTAGCCAGGAATCACACCCGGACCGCCGGTGTGTGAAGCAAATATTGCTACCACTATATTACGGGCGACGAGTAAATATACATATTTTCTTTTGGAAGTTTCGAAAAGTTAATTTTTTAAATTATACTGCGATATTAATATTTTATTTGGTATGGTTTTTTGGTGTCAATAGGTATTGCCATTCTCCAGATTTTTTGGCTTCATGTCACTTCTAACTCGTAAAAAAAAACAATTGACATTTTAAGCCATCATTTATTTTTTTGAGGTACACAGGATTTAAATAATAAAGTTTTGACTTTTGCCATTGCAACCCAGTTTGTTCAACCAGCCCTCTGTGCGTCCTTAACGACGAACGGAAGATATGAATAGAACTATTGATGTCCTATTGTTTATAATTACCAAACAACTTTACAGATCAATCGGGTTCACTTTTGTCGGACCCGCAAAAAATTACTGAAGCGTTTACGCAATTCTTTCAGAGCTCTTATATAACCCCGGCCATAAAACCCTTAAACCAGATAGATCCAAAAACCACACTAACAGATACCATTAATATAAACTGCATAACAGAAGAGCAAGTTCTGAGAGCTTTGAAAAGCATTAGGCCCAAGGCAACTGTGGGTCCTGATAGGTTTCAGGTCGCTCTCAGCACGTTGAATGCTTTGGTCGCAGTTCTTCAAAAATCATTGCCTCATCTGGTGTCCCTCAGGGCTCCATTCTGGGTCCACTTTTCTTTAACTCTTTTTTCTAGTCTGGTCTATTGTTATGATAAGAAACTGCACTGTAGAGTTTACAGCATATCTGACTGCATGCAACTTCAAGCTGATTTAACTTTAGTAAACCAATGGTGTAAAAATAATTATCTACGACTGAACGCTGCCAAGTGCTGTATAGTTTCTTATTCTCTTTAAAAAAATCCTATTGAATTCATTTATACCATCGATAATTCTTCTCTACCCAGATCACAATATTTTAAAGATCTTGGAGTGACCTTTGACACTTCTTTGACTTTTGTTCCTCACATTTCTGATATAACAAAAAGAAGCTACAAAATGTTGGGCTTTATAATAAGAAATTCTAAAACTTTTAACAACATTTATAGTCTTAAAATATTATATTTTTCATATGTTCGCTCTATTCTAGAATATGCTTCTCAAGTCTGATCACCCCACCATCAAATACATATTCAAGATCTAGAAAATATTCAAACGAGATTTCTGAAATATCTGTGGTTTCGTTGTGAATGAGTGTACCCGTGTTAGTCGAGAGAAGGCAATCAGCTGATTTACAATTCTTATTCAGATTAGTGAACGGTAAAATAGACTCTCCCGAGCTCTTCGTACAGCTTAACTTTCACACACCTCGGATATCATCAAGAAATCCTGAAACCTTTTATTTGTCAAGACCGAGAATTAATCTAGGAAAATACTCACCGCTGCGCAGAGCTTGTAACTTATATAACTCTGTTCAGGATCAATGCGACATGTTTAACTGTAGTTTATCAGCAATTAAAAAGGTGCGCTTAGCTCAGATATAGTTTTTCTTTTCTGCGTTTTTTTATGTTGATATTTTTCTTTTTTATAAATATTTATTGTAGTATTAACACGGATCACCTTAACAAACAGATAAATAAGCCGGCTGGCGGTCTTTGATCTCGGAGAATTCAACGATGGCTGAGCATTGGGAATCAAACTCAGAGCCGGACTAAAATAAATTTATCATAAAATATGAATGTTTCAGATTGTTGATGCGAAAAAATATGTTTACTGTCAGAAACAATAAAAACATTGAAATAGTTTTGTACTGCTAAAAATGGGAGCTAAAATGAATTTTAGAGTCTGGGCCGCGTAAAAAAATTATATGTTGTCCTCTGCAGGGGACTATGGAAATGATGTGTTCTATTGAATGAGAGATAGGGGAAGCACACACTTCTTCGTCCACAATACGTTAACATGTTGTCGTTTACAGCGTACAGCCAAAGACAAAAATAAAAAAATTGATTGCTTTTTTTGTTTTATTGGGATAACATTTATTAAGTTTTAAGAGGAGTAAAATTGCGAATTTTAAATATAAGAAGTTTGACATTGTAGAGTAACTTCTTAATTTACTGGAATCAGATATTATTTATTAGTTTTTCCGAAAAATTTAAAGTTTCAGGAGATACAGGGTGACCAAATAATCTTTACAATTCGCAGAAAATTGCTTCACGGTAAACTATTGTTTTAAAATTTAGTAAAATCTAATTTTTAACAAAAATAGTTGTTTTATATGTATTCTTAAGAGTGTAAATAGTAATATAATGTGTCAAAAACTCTTGACCAAATGTTATATAATAGTTTAATATACAGGCTGTAATTTAAATGATGCATGAAACTTTAAGGGGTTGTGGAAATGGTCAAAACAAAGATTTTTTCACATTAAACTTTATTAGACCTCTTTGTTTTTACAGGGTGTTAAACTTAGCATTTTTTTTTAGATGTTTTTTTTGTTTCTTAAAAATTATAACAGACCATTAAAATTTTGTGGAATTGTGCATTACCAAAACGGTAATAATTAAGTTTTAAAATTATTTAAAAATACCTAAAAATATTGAAAGCTATTACCCAAAAATCTGTTTTAAACATTTTAATAAATTTAGTGCTAAAATGACTATTTTCTGTTTTTATTAATGGGGGTTATGGGTAGGGGACAATTCGCCGCGGCCAATTTGCTGCGGTCTAATTCGCGGCGGAGACAATTTACCGTAAGATTTTTTGTTTTATGATATTACCATTGGGAATTGTTTAAACAGTTGTATTTAGCTTGACTTCATATATATTTGTTTGACTATAACTTTTTTCAAACCTTTCCAACTACATATTTGGTGGTTAGTATACATTCAATATTTTTCTTATTAGGAAAATAAATAAAATGGCGGATTTTCCCGTTTATGAACAGATTTGTATCTAACTCGGACTGATAAGATTTTTAGGGTCGCTGATCATTATTTTTATCTTAAATTTAAAAAAATCAAAATGGCGATACAAAATGGCGGATTTTTCCATTTATGTACCGATATGCATCAAATTCGAAACTTGAAGGTGTTTCAGGTCGGTTGCTATTTTGATTTTTTTTAGTTTAAGTTAAAAATAATAATCAGCGCCCGGAAAGATCTTAAAGTTTCTAGTTTGATGCATATCGGTTCATAAATAAATGCTGAATTGTATATCATCAAATACCTAGTTGGAAAGTTTTAAAACATTATTTTTATAAAAAAATATTATATAAAGGTAAATAAAACAATGGTAATATCATGAAACAAAAATCTCGCAGCGAATTGTTCCCGCGGCAAATTGTCCCCGTGGCAATTCGATTGGCAGCGAATTGTCCCCGCGGCAAAACGGGCCGCGGACAATCAGCCGCGGCGAATCGGCAGCGGTGAATCGGCTGCGGCGAATTGTCCCCTAACCTTTTAATTTGTGAACCTGTGCTTAATTTAAGGACCAAAATACCAATCTACAAACTTCCCTTTTCTACAACTGAGCTTACGCTGTTTTATACAAACCACCAAAAACTTTCTAAACAAAGCATAGTTTATATGTTGTTTTTTAGGATCTAATAGCGGCTCATTTTCAAATTTGAGATAAATAAAACAAATCCTGCAAAAGCATAAAAAAAATAAAAAAACAAAATCAAAGGGGTTGCGGATCCATATGTCCCTAAGAACTCTTTGTACTTAAATCATTTACAGATTCATCTCATAGGACATTTAATTATTGAACACCATGTATAGGATATGACAAAAGGTTTTAAAAAATCGAGAGATAAAATAATGTATAAGCTTACCTTATAGGATCCTGCGGAAATCGAAAATAACCTCGATTAAGGGTATACCGTCGCGTGGATTTACAGTCTCTTACGGCACAAACCATTCCCATTGTTTAAAATCAAAAATTACATATATCAAACACAAAAATTACATCTACCCACCACTAATGCTCAACACTACTACTTAAAGTACTAAAAGTTTAAAAAATATTGAAATACAGAATGCGCCTCTGGAGTGGTTGACCCCAACATGGCAGGCTGCGTGAAAGATGCGCGTAGCACCCCCCACCACCTGAGTTCGCTATCTGTTTGTTAGGTGATCCGTGGTATTAAGTTAGTATATATAGCTGTATGTTTTCCCCCTCAATAATTGGATTTATTTCTGTGGAGTGGTGTAAATAAAATAAAATAAAATAAATAAAAATAAAATAAAATCTTGAACGGTAAACGGAATCGGCGATTATCAAGTTTATGAATCCCGCTTTACTCTGTAATTTCTGAAATATAAAATATTTAATTTTTCTCCTCTTAGCGGGTGTTCTGTGATATAGCTAGCTAATCCTGAGTAAGGTTTCAGTTCTTTTATGGATCGGTTTATTTTTAGATTGGTCCGACGTCACAGGTTGGGTCAGTGTAGGCGGCGCCTACTTGGGAACCAAGAGAACCTTGCCCGGCAACCGTATGGGTCTGATTGCGTCACGACTCGAAGAATTTAAAATTCAGGCGTTGCTGATTATTGGTGGTTTTGAGGTATGTAAAGTTGACTTTATGCAGTTAAGGAAATAATGCGGTATTTAATTAAAATATATGTTTATACAGAGTGTCCCAGTTACTACATGAAGCTTTTTGATTTTCCGGAAACCGTATCATTAAAACTAAAAATATCTACAGTATTAAAAATATCGAGCAAATATTACTTTTGTATTAGCGACAACGACCAGTCTAATGTTGTTAACAAATTTTTCCCACGCCTAGTTTCAATTTTTCCTAAATCACTATTTTTTTCATTGGTTGGTTACACCCTGTATATAATATTTTAGTTTTTTTTGTTGTGTTATTATGTTCTTTTCTTCATATTCTTTCCGCTTTAAATCGACCAATTTTTACCGCTATTTTATTTTAAAATCAATCCGTTTTTTAAAATGTGCTAATTTTGTAATGCCCCCTGAAGATGTAAGTTTCTCATTGCGGAACATGTCGGGACTATTTGTTTAAAACAAATTTAAAATTAGTGAAGGAAGACGTCATTCATCAAAACAAGACAAGAGCAAAATCGAAGTTTAGTATAACGCCTTTTATCAAAACCGGACAAAATCAAAAAGGACAAAATTATAAACAAGGGCCGGGCCTAGCATGAGCAACTTTCTCCTTTCTTTTCATATATAGTGGTTCCGTCTCTCTTTCATATAAATCGGTATCATGGAAGTTTGACGGCAAATTCAAATCGGGAACAGATAATATTGTTGTTTTTGAACCGAAAAAATACGTAAAAAACTCAAAATGTCTGTTTTTTTCCTTTAATTCCTGTCCTTCTTTTCGGTGTTAACCGAACCGATCCGAACCTCTTGGTCAAATAATTGCAAATGAATCCTAACTTAGGATCCAACACCCGACCTTTTTTAGGGATGGGGTTTGCTTAATAAAAATGCCGTATTTGCTTTAGCAATCCCTACATAAATACGGCGTTTTTATTAGACATGACAGTAAAGAAATTGCAGTGAAGAACGCTTCAATTGCAATATCAGAACCGCTCTTGTTTAGGTGAACATCACAGGCTAGGCCCCCGACCCCTTTTTATGATTTGGTTCTTTTTGATTTTGTCCGGTTATAAATAATTCCGTTTTTAACATAGGACTGTTTGTCATTTTCCTTTATGATCTTAGATGATTTTTTATTTGTCCTTTATGATAAACTATGGGGGCCCTATTCACATGATAAAATAAATACACTTTCCTTGACAGATATATTTACGATGCGACCGAGTATAGACGTAGTTTTACATGTTAATTAATGACTTTTTGTAGGCGTATCAAGCAGCTCTTCAATTCGCAGAGAGTCGTGACGAACACCACGCTTTCCAAATACCCATAATGGTTATACCTGGCACAATTTCAAACAATGTTCCTGGTACCGAATTTTCTTTAGGTAAGGTGTAATATTTGGTTTTTAGAAAAAATCAAAAACACGTCAACTGAGTTTTTTTAGGAGCTTTTCTTTTATTATTTGACAAACACTGTGTTTATTGCATTACAGTCTAGTCACTAAGACTAGTTAGCAATTTTGTTTGAACTTAATTTACTGGAAAAGTTAGATTTAAACTTAGGCTTTTCTTAACAGTTTTCCCCGCTTTGCTTCATCTTTAACTAACAATTGTCATGTACTTACAGCATTATTTTGTTTTATATAATTCACTTAGTTCACTACCTCAAACGGCTTCACTCTTTTTAGTCTTCGATTTAGCATAGTATTGTCTATCTTCATAGCTTTTTGCGTCCTTTTTTATATTCTTTGCTACAGTTTCGATTTTTAGGTCCCGATGAAGGTCACTATTTCGAACGTACCAAGGTGCATTCACAATGTTTCTTCATACTTTATTTTAAAATCTCTGTAAAACTAAAATTTTGATTTTTATCGATCCACACAGCAACTTTTTTTTTTCTTTGCATATGCTTCGGGCAGTACGGCCTTTTAGTTGCTACGTGATTACATGGTTTTAATACCACATTCAATGGACGAAACTTGTCATAGATGGCGCCCTGCGTCTCAGACAAGACGATGCCAGTGTGCTTAAACTTTCGAGTGCTCAAGCCAGTTCGCTAGATGGCGCTACACCTTGGAGTTTACTCGCACGGACGCGAGTATTTCATATGTAGGAGTTGGTTTTGGTTAAAATTGGCTTACCTGGGTCAGCTGTTCTCTACTGATGACGTGAAACACACAGAAACGTACGTCTAGAGATGCTACCTTGTGTAAGTAGGGAAACAACCAAAACCAACTCTTCCTTCTCTTTCTGACACTCGCAAGTAGGCACACACACCTTTGTGTGAAGTATAAAATTCGTTTTGATTAAAATGTTACTCTCTTTAGTATAACCTCATAGTTGAATACCATATGCCCAAACTGGTTTCAGTATTTGTCTATAAAGGGGTAGCTTATTATGAATTGTTAAATTGGACTGCCTTCCAATTAGCTAGTTCATTTTTCTATACCTTATCTCTTCTTATTTTTGTTTTAACATGTGCTTTCTAGCGCGATTTGACGTTAAGTGTCATAGCAAGATATTTTGCCCGATTTCTATATGGCACAAGAATGTTGCTAATTGTTATTTGTATGTGATTTACATTTTTGTTTGTAAAATCATAATAAATTGATTAAGTTTCATTTAATTTTTTCGCCACTTTGTGATCCTATGCATTCTTCAATAGATTTTTCTACCGTCATAAACCAGTATCATTGGCAAATGTTGCTAAATCACAATTTTCTGGCTTTGGGGTATCCCAAGGGAATCATAATTATAAATAAGGACATAGTACGCTGCCCTAGGTGACGCCTGTTTGAATTTCCCTTCAATTTGAGTATGAATCTTCCAGTTTTACTCTGAAATGTTTATCAGATATGTATGATTCCAAAATATTAGAATAGTGTTTTGGCAGAAATCGTTTTACTTCAAAATTAATGCTTTTATGCTACACTTTGTCAAATGCTTGTGCTACATTTATAAAGACTGCAGAAGAAGCTTTTCTGTCTACTTGGTCTATCGTGAAATGCTCGTCATTATCGGGTGAAAATGGTTTTTTTAAGGTTACAATCAAAATAAAATGAAAAAATAAATCTTTTGATTAAAAAAAATTACAGCATGTTGAAGACATAAAAAGTTTTTACAATCCTTCGTAAAAAAACAAAAAAAGCTATACTAAAACTGAAATCATAACAAACACAGATGAAGATATCACGATCAGAATAAACCATGAAATTAAATTAAAAAAAGAAAGCCACAACAGCTGAAATCAAGAGACAAGTAAGATTAGCCTGGGCATCATTCGGTAAATTAAGCTACATATTAAAACATAAAGAATATCCTCAGTACCTTAAAATGAAGGGGTATAACTAATGTATCCTTCCTATACTCACCTGTGGATCCCAGACCTGGACACTTCAAACATGGATAAAGTAACAAAAGCCCAGAGATCAATGGAAAGACAAATGTTACATGTAAAGCTAACAATTAGATAAAGGAATGAATGGATAAGAAATAAAACAAAAGTAAGGGATGTCAGAGGAGACGTAGCAAAATTAAAATGGAAATTGGCCGATCATAATATCAGACAAAAAGACGATCGATCGAACAAATGTATTGTAACCTTGGGAAAATAAAAGTAGAGGAAGACCCCAAATGAGATGGGCGGACGATTTGAAGAAATATGCGAGAACTAAATTGATGAGCACGGTGACCGAGAAGAGTAGAAGATATTGGGGGGGCCTATGTTTAAAGATGGATCGAAGAAGGCTAAATAGAAAGATAGTTTTCATGCTGTTTTTAATAATATTTTTGCCTTTTCGAAAGGTGTCTGCACTGGTCTATGAAGCACAGAATATACTTTGTGCGTGAACTAACGGTATTTTATTATGTTTTATTATGTAGGTTGCGACACAGCTTTGAATGAAATCACGGAAATATGCGACAGAATTAGACAGTCTGCCCAAGGTACCAAGAGGAGGGTGTTCGTTATTGAGACTATGGGTGGATATTGCGGGTAAGATAGCTACTAGTTAATAAGATAAACTACTAATACTTTGTTTTTATAAAGATAAACGTATTTGAGACCAGTCCTAAGTCTATAGAACTTGAATCGACCAGAAAAGCTTATTTTTTAATACTTACAGGTCAAATAAGTGAGGTTAATCTCACAAAAATATCTACTTTCGACACGTCTTTTTGTGGTTCTTGTGTTTGATAGTCCCCTGTCCATCTTTTGTCAATTGAGAGCAAACATATCCTACCCTGGGCGTGTGTGGACAGGTTGGAGTACGTTGTCGATCGATTGGCCAGAGGTCAGAGGTTGAGGTTGAGGTGACTATTTCGACCTCCCAAAAATAGAACCGGACCTATAAAAAAATGCGTTTCCAAAAAGTGTTTTTAAAAAAAATGTAGTCGTCACAGTATCGTGAGTTTTATCACTTCTCGTCTTTTTAAAGAATGGTTTTATTGAAAACTCCGCGCGGTATTTACATCCTATAATTATATACTAAAGCTGGGTTTATATAGAAACATAGCGTGAAATAAGATAGCATGACATAACATAACACAGAGTTGAGCTTATGACAAACTCCGTTGGTGGTTAAACAGAAAAATGACATGACATGAGACATAAAAAGATGCCCAACTTCTTATGTCATGTCTTCTGTGAAATCACATTATGCGCCTGACCGAGACGTTATTATTTATTATTTTTCACCATAACCACTGATAGTTTTAATGTTTTTTTTTGTTGAAAAAAAACTAGTTAGGCAAAAAAGGTAAGCAAAACGTCGGATATTTGATATTTCGGACATATAATGCGTTCATTATGTTGCAGTTTATTGGGGCTCAGCCCTAAGACATGTAGTGATCGCTCTTTGGTTAATTTCATAGGTGGTGTTATTTATTTCTTTTAGATGGACGAAGAACCCTTTTTTGTTGTACAGGGCAGGGAAGCCCTGCACCTGTTCAATCAATTCAGCTGAAAGTCTCAAAATCGCGTACACAAAAAACAAACTCTGATTGCACCAAGCTTTTATGTTACCGTAAAACGAGGTTACTTTGCTCCACTTTTTTGAGTTAGTAGGTAATTAACAAAGGACATTTTTATTACAAAATACTTAGTATTATAAATATTTTTTTAACCTGAAAAGTGGAGCAAAAGTTTCCCATAGTCCGGGGTTACTTTGCGCCACTTTATAAAATATGAAAAAAAAACATTGGTGTTTTATATGTTGGCGCAAACTACACCAAACATTTAGTTACCTTTTCCCCAAACATTCAAAATGGTGAATAAAATTTTTTAAAATATTGGTTTTTTCAGTTTTTATTGCATAAAAAATGCTATTAAAGGAATTTCAAGCTGCACTTCACTCTGGTATTCACTCGAGACGACTAAGCGGAAAACAGCGGCTACCGCGTCTTTCAAATTTGCAACGGATAAGTCATGCGTGGTGGCGTTGTGGTGCATGCGCAGATTTTTAATGTGGAATATCTAAGAACTTTTTTTCGCAATGGAGCAAAGTAGGACCAGGGGGCGCAAAGTAATCTCGTTTTACGGTATGTCATTATATTTTTTGCATAAACATCCCTTTTCGTTCTACAATGGTACGTTTATCTCATGCTATGTCTTATTTTATGGTATGTTTCTGTACAACCCCAGCTTAACACGTAGAACTATTCTCGTTTCTCGAATAATAAAATTTGACGGTTTTCAAAAATTTTGTAAATTGAAAATGACTAAAGTTTTTTAATTTTTCTTTGTTACCATTAATTATTTTAAATAGAGTTGGAAAAAAGTTTAAAACATAAAATTAACTAGATAAAACAGGGTCACTTTACCGGGTGGGCCAAAAAAAACCGGACAATTTTTTTAATTATAACTTTTGAGCTATACCATCGATTTTAATCAGAGAAACTGCACCTGGTAGAAAATTATTCAGAGTTTTGACTTAATGTATTCCAATGTAAATCCAAGATTGCGGACGAAATGAAATTGTACCCTTCAAAGATGCTCGTTTATTCTTGTGTTGCGAACATGTTTTCATTATTTTTTTTAAATTAGTAAGAAAGCTGCATCCTTGTCACGTACCACTTAGCAAAATCAGTTTAGTGGTTCTAAAAGAAATATTTTTGTTTCAACCATTGTTTTGCATATTATACGATTGCCTTGCCAGTCATGTCTGCATGTATTTCCTTATAAATTCATTACTACTTAACCGATTTTAATGAAATAAAAAACATCTTGGTTAGAATTGATTTCTTTTTAAAAATCATGATCAAAGTACCATACTTGTTTCTTCCAAGTGGCGTGTTTATTCTTATTTTCCGAAAACGTTGTAGATTTTTTTTAATTTATAGAAAAGCGCTACTTTTCCCCACAAAACGCGGCAGAAATTAGTAAAATCGGTGTGATGGTTCTCAAAAAATCTATGTTTTTTCAACCTTTGTTTTACAGATTATACAATTGCATTGCCAATCCTGTCTGCATTCATTTCTTTATAAATTCGTTATCTCTAAATCGATTTTAGTGAAACATAAAAATCATGGTTGAGAATTGATCTTTAAAGATCAAATCTTTTTTATTTTACTACAATTGGTTCAGAAGTAATGAGTTTAAAAAGAAACAGAATGCAGACGGGAAAATAAAAATAAACGTGTCTTTTTGATGGGTCAAGTATGATTCTGTCCGACATCTTAACTTTTAAGATGGCTGCAAATTTCGATTATAATCTTTAAATAACAATTCTCACTTTGTTTTCTTTCATTTCACTAAGATCGGTTCAGTAATAATGAGTTTATAAGGAAATAAATGCGGACAGGATTGGCAATGCAATCGTATAATCTCTAAAAGAATAGCTAAAACAAAAATAGATTTTTTAAGAACCATTTGTTGTTGTGCGAGGAAAAAGTAGTGCTTTTCTATAAATGAAAATAAAAACTAAAGCATGTTCAGAAAATAAGAATAAACACGCGATTTTAAAGAATCAAGTATGATTCTGTCCGCTATCTTACATTTTAAGATGGCGATAAATGATCTTTAAAAAGCAATCCATTGTCACCAAAATGTTTTTTATTACATCAGAATCGGTTCAGTAGTAATGAATTTATAAGAAAATAAATGCAGACATGATTGTCAAGGCAATCGTATAATATGAGTCTTACCTTGTTGTGCGTGGCAAGAATGCAGCTTTCTTACTAATTTAAAAAAATAATGAAAACATATTCGCAACTTAAGAATAAACGAGCATCTTTGAAGGGTACAAAAAAATATATTTAGTCAAAATTCTAATCCATTCTCTGCCAAGTGCAGTTTGTCCCATTAAAAGCGAAGTTACAGTTCAAAAGTTATAATGCAAAAAAAATTGTTCGGTTTTTTTTGGCCCGCCCGGTATATGCATAATCAATGCAGATAATACTGTTGCGCAGAAATCTGTGCTCCACTATCGTGATATCAACAGTTCGTCCATTTAATGAAGAAAACCTATAAAAATCCAATAGTCGGTACTGGCAGCAAATGACTCTATTTTAGTTATTATTACTCCAGACAATAAAAAGGTGCCAATTTCTTTAGTATCTTTGCAACATCGCTATTGCTTATGTTGTTAAAGAGCAACTACGAAAAATAAATATTTTTTCCTCCCTAACGTAATATGATGTTTATATAGATATTTATTAATATTTTTTATAAATATATCAATCAAAACCGGGACCGATGATATTGTTGCCCAAAATCCCAGTCCAGACATTAAGTTTTTGAGGATACTGGGTCCGTTTCGCAGTATGCAAATGTTTATTTTTTCGTGACCAGTAACCAACACCGAAAGGATTGTGAAAAGATAATAAATAAATTAAAATTGAACTTTTGTCTGTAAAACAAATATTTTTCATAAAATGTTCATCCTGATTCGCTTTTTTACTCATGGTTTCAGAAAACTCCATTCTTTGAAACTGATCATCTGGAGAAAATTCTTGCGTTTTCTTTACTTTGGGCGGCTAAGGGTGAAATATAATTGGCAATTGCCTTAGTGGAACAGGAAGGCAAGGCTTCTGCTACGGCACAAATCATAGTTCCAAACCGTTCTCTTTCCTCTTTCATTTCACGAACAGGAGGTGCCCCTCCAACACTGCATTTGTGGCAAAAATTGACACATTCTGTTCGCTGGAAATGGGTCACTATTTTTTGGACCGTGCTACGGCTTGGAATATCCCTTCCCCAAAACGCGACAATAAATAAATTTGGCATATTTATTTCCTTCGAAATATCATTGAACCATCTGTACTTTTTCCTGAACGCTAAATGTAATACGCGGCATGGCTTGAGCTAGAATTTGCATGAAAAACAAATACCCACTTCTTACCTGTTTCGCTGCACACGACGGCAAGACGAGAAACTTCGTGAAGACGAGACGTCACGATGTATTCCCCTACTTACCCACTACTAGCCCAAATACAGGTCTAAAACAGCGAAAAATATTTCAAGACACCACCCAAGATATATGTTTCTCTCTTTTACTTCTATCTTACACACATTAAGCACAGCAAGCAGTATATGAATCCTAAAGCTTTTAACAAGGATCAATGCAGATTCCTAATTTTGTAGCGCAGAAATCTGTACTCTGTTATCGTAATATGAAAGAGTTCGTCCATTTCATTAAGAAAACCTATAAAAATCCAGAAGAGTCTGTACTGGACCAGCAGTCTATAGTCCAACTTATACCCATTTGTAATGACGTCATTTTTGTTTATCTTTGTTTGGTATATTATAAACAGCGGTGACAATAAACTTTAAAAAAAAAGTAGTGTCTATGATTCAAGTAGGTAGGTAATTGGTTCTGTGAAGTATCCGTCACTGTCAATCAAAAAACATTGATTGGCAAAAATATCTACGCCATACGTTTTTTTCTCAACTGGTGACGTCATTACAAATGCCTATATGTTAGACTATAGATAACAAACAAGTGCTAATTTATTTATTATCTTTGCAACATCGCTATTGTTTATGTTCTTAAAAATCAACTTTTTTCACAATCTACGAAAAATATATATTTTTTGTTCCTTTTTATTTTAAGCCTAAAAAATATGGTGTTTATATAGATATTTGTGAATACTTTTAATAATTATCGCAGATTCTAAAAAAGGACAATAAGTGGTTGAACGTTATGAGTTTTGATCCATCACTGTGTATATAATGTTTTTTGTTATTGCTGATATTGGACATAACGCTCTTAACAAATTTGATTACTGTAGTTAGTCCTTGCTATTTAAGACACCTTTTAACTTCTTTATTTTTAGTTAAAATAAAAGTTTACTGGACAGACAGAAAGCTGACAAGAATAAATTTTTGTTGAAATAAATGGCCAAGAATTTTAAGTTCGAATCCTGTCTACCCGAAAAAGGACCATGAATAATTAAATGGGGATCCTGGCTTTAAGCATCGCGTTGTGAGAATGCCCCATATTTATGCTCTAACGTATTTGTGTGGCCCTAGTCTTTTGCTATCCTTTATTTTTTATGGTTTTGCCTAATAACATGGATCAACTCTATATACGCAGACAGATAAGTGACCTTATCTGGAGTATGATGACTTTGTTTGGTGACTCCAGCATAGATGGCAGACGAAGAAGTATTTCGTTCTTATAGGCCTTTAGCTTCCGAGGAAAAGTAAATAACGGTACCACTTACGGTATACTAACCTTGCGTCGGGGTTAACCGTGATCATGAAGGCGGTTCCCCCGGGGTGAGGCTCATGCCATTGCACCTACGGTAGGGCTGAAGACATCCCCGTGACTTCCCTAAAGTGGATTTCCAGGCGCGTAATTTTTGGTAGTCGGGAGCGATAGCGATGTGTTTATCCCTTCCTCCCGGTTTTAAAAAAATTAAATCCTTTCCCCTTAATCGTAAATATTTATTTTCCATGCGGAATTTCCACTTTTCCGCACTTGTGCTGTAAAGTTACTTCTCTACAGTAGTGCTAAATAAATAGGTATTACCTAAAAGTCCGGAAAGTGGTACGCGTAGCGTAATTGTTATAAGCTACAAGTGTATTTCTTATTTCTAAAAAGTTTTGCGCTTAGCCTGTATATACAGCGTGTTTAAAATAAACTCCAGCAAAGTTAAGAACAAAATTTTTAAGACCTACCTTGTATGTTTCATTTCATCAATCAAATTATGAATTGCAAGAGCAATATTTATGAACGAAACTTTGTAAAGTATACAGGGGAAAGCTTACTACATTAAAACTACTACCACCAAAAATTAAAAAAAGGTTGGGTTTACAGTCCTGGTTATCTAGGTAGAGAAAATCATAATTCTTCTAACAGACGGTTTTTCCGTATGTGTGCTATGCTCGTAGGAAAAAGACATTGATCTCTACACTCTAATTGAATAGGCTCCAAATATGCAAAGTGAGGGAAAATCTCAGTGACTTTTTGTACAGCTGCACAGAAAATGTATAATTTTTCTGAATTTACCTACCGGTTAAATTCTGTGGATTTGATAGTGCAAGGATGTTATTTTGAGCAAACAATAAAGATTTTTAAAATATATTAGCTGACCTAAGAGAGGTTTTTAAACCAATAAAATTTATTTGTATGTGCTACACATCAAGTATTTCAGCCAAAGAAACTCAAAACATAATTGGAGACCTTGGTGCAATAACCGGCCAAGTGCACTTTTAGTTTCAGACAAGTCCAAATTTTCAAAAATAATTTTTGCTGTGATTTGTTCAAAATATCAATTTTATACTAGGCTATATTATGACAAATACCAATAATATCTATATTAGAACCAAATTTGGGACAGTTGCAACCTTGTTTTCAAATTCAGACAGTTTTGTTTTTCATTTCCCACAAATTTGAATTTTAGCACGTGGCCGGTTTTTGCACCAAGGCCTTCAATTGACGGGTGGAACTAGATAGAACATTAATAAATATTCTGCCATTTTTACGTGTACTGTAAAGAAAAATTTTCAAATTTTTGCCCTAATTCGTCATACTCCCAATGGATTACCGTATCCCGTCCACAAATGTAAAATTACATATGCTGTCAGTAAAACCATAGTATCAATTTCCTACTCAAACAATCAGACATGGACAATTCCATACAAGGCTTTTAAAATACAGAATCGAACCGAACCTCCTGATGAATTCGAAGTAATTCATTAATTATTCTTATCGACACAAAATTAAAAAGGTAAACTTTATTCATATAAAAAGATATGACATTATTTACAATAACGATAGACTAAACAGATCCGACGAAGTCCTTTTTTGTTTTAACAGTCATACAATTATGAAATTGAGGAAATCGATCCAATAAATGTAATTGAAATCGAATTATAGGATGGATCAAATAAACAGAATCATATTCAATATGTCGTATTTATCTTTCGCCCAGCATAAACAAACATTCTTTAACTACTTTAACAATAGAAAACATCTAAAAACACACGTTATTACAGGTGATATTAACATGGATCTGTTATCTAATCATGAGTCCGATAAGGAATACAAAACATTTTGTTTTATTTTAAGTTTGTTTCATATACAGGGTAATTGCCATGGGTCACTATTGCTATCTCGTTAACTATTAGAACTACAAGGTTAGTCAAATTAGATAAAGTTATTTTTAGGGGACATTAAAAATCTGGTTTCACATTTTTGAAAAAACTATTCTAACCCGAGCTACGGGGGTTTTTCAAAAAATTGCTCAAATCTATTTTATCACATATCTCAAAAAGTATAGTTTTTACAAAAAAGGATTTTTTTTTGCATTTTTGACGTTCTTCAATTTGGTATTTTTTAAGAAAACTTACTACGGCTAGTTTTCGAGATATTATAATTAATTTACTTTTTTTAGATACAGACCTGTAATGTTATTCCATTTTTTTAAAGAACATTCTTTTATGATTTCAACAATGTATCACATGTCCATATTTGTTTGTATTTTAATGCAAAAAAATGGTATTTAAGTTTTTTGGCACTTTTGCCGTTTTTCATAGGTGCCTTGAACATCAAAAAGAAACAATTGCTTATACAAGCCGTTTTTGCAATATTTGATGGTACAACAGGAGCTTGCATTATTGGTGGACACAAAAAAATTTGCATTTTCAAAGAGAAACGGCATTTCAAGAGAGATTTGGGATAAATGTTTGCCTTGGGATGTTAGATCGAAAGGTAGTACGTCCTTTTTTCTTCCAAGAAACTCTCACCGGATTAACCTATTACAATTTTCTGACAAATACATTACAAGTTTTTTTGGATGATCTGCCTTTAAATGTTCAAGCGAATTTTGAGTACTACTAGCAGGATGGTGCACCCGGCCACAGAGATCGTCATTATACCAGATTTTTGAATAATTTCTAACCAAGTTAGTGGATCGGAAATAACGGACCAATACGTTGGCCTCTTAGGTCACCGGACATTACTCCTCTGGATTTTTCCATATGGGGAAGAATGATAAGAATCAAAGATAAGGTTTATAAAACTGCTTCTCGATATTTGGAGGACCTACTTCATAGAATAAGCCAAGCCTGTAACCAAATCAACCCTAGGATTTTAAGGAAAATCCAAAATAAAATAACGAAAAGTGCGCACCTCTGCTTGCAACAAAATGGTAAACATTTTCAGCATTTGGATAAATAAGCTGTTTTATTTTGAAAAAACGTGCTAAAATAAAAATAGATATTTTTAAATTAGTTTTATTTAATTAATCGGTAAAAAGTTTAAATGTTTTATAAGTTAGTAAACAGTTTTTTTATTAATCAGTGTTTGTTTATAAAACAGTCAATTGTTTTCTTGGTCTTAAATCTAATTTTTCATTATGGAAATGTTGCCATGTTGGTTTAAACTAAATTTAACAGATCTACGAGTATTACGCATCTTGAGTTTTTATAAGCAATTGTTCTTTTTGCTGTCCAAGCCACCTATGATAAAACGGTAAAAGTGAAAAAAAACTTCAATACCGTTTTTTAGCATTAAAGTACAAATAAATATGGACATGTGATACATCGTTAAAATCATAAAAAAAAGTTCTTTTAAAAAATAGAATAAAAAATATAGGTCCGTATCTAAAAAAAGTAAGTTAATAGTAATATCTCGAAAACTAGTTGTAGTAAATTTTCGTAGAAAATACCAAATTGAAGAACGTCAAAAATGCAAAAAAAAATTCCTTTACGATTTTTTTGTAAAAACTATACTTTTTGAGATATGTGATAAAATAGATTTGAGCAATTTTTCGAAAAAACCCCGTAGCTCGGGATAGAATAGTTTTTTTTAAAATGTGAAACCAGATTTTTAATGTCCGCTAAAAACTGCTCATTTTATCTAATTTGAACAACCTTGTAGTTCTTATAGTTACCGAGATAGCAATAGTGACCCATGGCAATCTGTATAAACGGTACAACGATACATGTCATACATACAGGGTCTCTAGGCATAACTAGGCCATAAACGAGAATATTTCTGGATTTTTTCATTTTAGATTCATAATTTTACAAAAACGAGAAAAAGTACTTCGCACAGAAATTGATAATAAAAGAATTATTAGTATAATCAATATATTATTACAAAAATGAGTTGTACAAAAGGCAACAAGAACCAGAAAAGCTAGTAAAAACATAGTATATATACTGCAATAATAGAGTTACGGAGGCGAAAAAATATTATTATCTAAGAAAAGACATTCCCAAAGACAAAAACACAAGCAAGAATCTTTTGCACTGTGTTTAAAATTCAATGCAGCAAATATTATTAAAAAAATCACCATAAAAAAAAACTTAAAACAAGTCTGGGACAAACACTCGAAAATAACTTGGATATGTCAGAATATTAAGGCCACTTTTTTATTACAATCTGGGAGAAACTTGCTTACCAAAATGAATTAGAAAAAATTTTTCCTTTCAAACACCATTTTATCTAAAGTTAAAAATGTAATTCACGGCTTGAAAAAACTTGGTTTTGATAAAATAAAAGCTGAAATACTGAAAAAAATAGCCAGCCCACTGACATATATTTTTCATTTAGGCATTTTAATGACACTATTTCTAGATATCTTGAAAACTGAAGTTGCAATACCTTTACACAACAGTGTAAATCAAAATAATTGATACTAAAAATAGACTATTAAGTTTCTTCAAACAATTAATTGAAAGTCTTATCTTTATATCTCTGCCTTTTTGGATTTTTGTAGATTTATCGAAAGCTTTCAATACAGTCAACCCTTAAATTTTACTAGCAAAATATGTAAAATTCAAGAAATTGCAAAAAAATTGATTGCAAGTTATCTCACAAATGCTGTAAGCAACATAATCACGGATAATACGGTTATTTTTTGATTTGTTGATGGCAGTAATTAAAAATTTTGGCAGAAATATATTTTGGTAACATCTCAAACTGGTTTAGAAACAATTTGCATTATATGCCAACCAACGACCACAAATAAGTCCTGTACACATCAACTACAAAATCGCGATTCCTGAGTGTAGATCTACAAAATACTTGGTACTAATTGTGGACCTAAACCTAGAATGGAATCCTAATAAGCAAAATATGTATTTTTGTTAATTTATATTAAAATTCAAGCATCTTAAAAAATTGCTGGACATAAAACATCTAATTTCTCTATGTTATTATTTAGTTTAGTGCCAAATGATCTATAAAATAAGTGGCTGGGGAAATTGGCACCTTAACAACTGAACAAACCACTTAACGTGGTTCAAAAATGGATAATTAAAATCGTATGTGAAAAAGTAAAACCTTTTCTTTTGACTTATTATTTAATTTATTAATGTGTATTCATAAACAAAAAATATTATTGAATTAATCTCATTCTTATGATACGTGACGAATACAAAATAAAGTTAAAAACATAAAAGTATTGGACAGAGATGACTTAAGTATATAGCTTAAAAAGCATTTAGCCTGCTACCACAAAACTCTGTCAGAGAAAAATCATTTAAATGTAGAATAAACGCTGAATCCACAAAAGGACAGAAAGTTTTTTCAAAATGTATCAAATTAAATCTATAAAAGTCCATAGTTTAATTAGTACTGCAATTTGGGAGAGGTTCCATAGCTTAAAATTAAAAAAAAAAATAAATAAAATTATGTGTGATTTTAAAAGTTCATTATTTTTTTAGTTATTTGGCCACCCTATCCGGTCTAGCGGGAGGTGCGGACGCTGCATATATTTACGAGGAGAAATTCACTATCAAAGATCTGCAACAAGATGTGTACCATATGGCCACCAAGATGTCTGAAGGTGTCCAAAGAGGTAAGAGTCTTGATTTTAAAAAGTCAATTTTTTGTCAGATATGGCGGCTTACATTTGACCCAGTTGAGAGTTTGCACCAATGTTTCGGACTATTTTTTATACTTTAGAGCAGGAGTGGAACCCACGATGTCACGCCTGGCCCTTCAGATTAGCACGCCAGGGTTTTTACAAAAAAGAAAAAACAAAATATATGATGAAACCAAACAATCAAAACTCACTTAGACCAAGAAACTAAAATATTTAAGTGCAAACATCATATTCAAAAAATCCCTTGTTTTTTATCATTGGGTTTTTGTTTTATTTTTGTAACCTTGAGAAGAGATTTTGTTTTCAATAATAAACTAGTAAATAATTTTTTTACCTTCCTAGCCCGCGCAGTAATGGCTAAAAAGGTATTGTTTTCGACGAATTTTTTGAGACAACGCATAACTATAAATATCTTATGAATTTTTTGTAGAATCGGCATTTAATCTATAAAACGCAAAGTGATTTATTGTTTACTAAAAGGGCACTGTGATTGAAATAAAAAATCAAATTAGTGTTAAAAAAATCGGTTTACTAATAAAAAAGTTGTGTATTTTCCAAAATTCTCATGTCTTTAAACCACTGGAGTTATTTTGTATTAACACGAAAAGTATGCATGAAGGCCTCTAATGTCTCTAAGTGGTTAAAGTATTATCAAACAAGTAACATTTTTTACCTTTGTATGGGCACTTAAGCTCACAGGATTAATGTATAATCGCGTCCGATTGGATATAGTCCTTGCCATACGCAGTTATACTTTTGTAACTTTGACATGAAATAAACATATTTCCTAACCCGAAATTTATTAAAAAGTAAACATGTCATGTTGGTATAAAATTACAGGGAAACCTGTCATTGTCTCTGGATAAAAAGATGCTGACTGTAGGTTGACAAAAAAAATGCACAGATAAAACAACTCAAAGACATTCCATTTTTCAGATTTTTTTTTGTTGCTGCATATGATAAATAAAGAGGTTGGAAATGTCACAAAACTGTAACTGCGTATGGCAAGGACTATACCCCCTCCTGTGTAACACCACTGCACAAAACAAACTATAATATATTTTAATAATATACAGTGTTTCCCCGGGTGGAGTTGACAAGAGGAAAAATCCTGATTTTACAAAAAAACTCACTCTTTATAAAAAATTCTGCTTATTGAAAAATTACCATTATCATAATAAAATCTTTGATTAGATGTACAGGTTATCAAATTAGGAAACATGTAAGTATTAAGAGGAGAAAAATCTTTATTTTTAATTTCACGAAAAACATCACTCTTTATAATGTGACATTGATAGATTTCTTATTTGCACTTGTTGTGTTGTGATACAAACAATTTTCCTCTTGGATTATTTTATGTTTTTAATTCGATAACACCCTGAACTTCTAATCAAAGATATTAATATCTTTATCTTAGTTTTTTGACAAGCAGATTTTTTTATAAAGAGTGATGTATTTCGTGAAATTAAAAATAAAGAGTTTTTTCCTCTAATTAATTACATGTTTCTTAAGTTAATAACACCCATTACATTTAATCAAAGATTTTATTATGGTCATCCTAATTCTTTAACAAGCAGAATTTATTTTAAAGAGGTAGATTTTTTCGTAAAATCTAAAGGATTTTTTCCTCTTGTCAACTCCTTCCGGGGACACACTACTACCACACAAGTAATATTTTTACCAGTACTCAAATTTTTTATTCGGGTTATGTTCGGTGGATTTTATTCATTTTGGAACCATCTCGAGCCAAAACCCAACGTAGACACTAAATTTAATAAAAATCGGGCAAGTAGTTTTTGAGTTATGCGCGTTATTTGTTACAGACAGACATACAGACAGACGGCGCTAAAACCTCCAAAAAGTTTTAAAATGATCTGAAACGCAAAGATATATAATTTTTTTAAAATCGGCGCAAATTTTTTTCTTCAAATTTTTGACACGATCACCATAGCTCACACTAGAGACCGCCTGTATGTACGACATATTTTTACTTAAGTAAAAATATGTCATACATACAGGGTTTCTAGCTCACACTACTATAGTTATAGTATACGTGTGAGCTAATTCGAGTTTAAAATGGGCTCTGTTTAATTAAAACTTAATTTTGTATTTAAAAAATATTTTGACAATACATCTTTCTAACGCAGAAATACTATACAGTAATTTTTATCATGTGTCATAGGGGTTTACACGTTAAAATTTCGACTTAACTTATAATTTGAACAAACCTCTATGTTTTTCTTATTTTAAAAGATATTTCAATTGTGTAAGAATATTTTTGTAGCTGCTTCAAAAGAATTATATCAAAATTTTTAACTAACATTTAATTTTTGACACCCCTTATTAAAAAACAAGAAATTATTTTTTTTAATAAATGTAAAAAAACAAATTGTTAAAAATTTTTTTTAGATTTGCAGTTCCGTATTTAAATTGAATTTAAGTGCGTGTTTTTGTACATAATTTGTCGAAATAAATTGACGTATCGTTTTCAACAATTGCGAGTTTTAATTTGTCGTTGTGAACCCGTAACAATTGGTGTCAGAAGTGGAACTAAAAGAAATAAATAGTGCAAAGACTACCCTTACATAATACCACCGGATAGGACAATTGGACAGAAAAACAGTAAGTGATTTTTCCAGAATATTCGAAGAAGTTCGATATTGTTTTATTCAAAAACTAAAAGAGATATTTAAGAACCGACTTCGACATTAACTTTACAGTCCAAAAATTGATAATTAGAGAGATTTTCTAGAATATTCTATAACATTCTACGACGTTCTATTCAAAAACTAGAAGAGATATACAAATACCGACTTCGACATTAGATTAGTAATTTTAAAAGTAAGAATCAGAAAGAATTTCTAGAACATTCCATCACTTTCTACGACGCTCTATTCGAAAACCAGAAGAAATATCCAAAAAGAGACTTCGACATTAGCTTAGTAATTTCAAAAGTAAGAACTAAAAAGAATTTCTAGAAGATTCCATAACATTCTACGACGTTCTATTCAGAA
The DNA here is from genome assembly GCA_963576565.1 of Aspidapion aeneum. Taxonomy (NCBI): domain Eukaryota; kingdom Metazoa; phylum Arthropoda; class Insecta; order Coleoptera; family Brentidae; genus Aspidapion; species Aspidapion aeneum. The sequence goes on from OY755043.1 coordinate 103,147,856, forward strand.
ACTAGAAGAGATATACAAATACCGATTTCGACATTAGTTTAGTTATTTCAAAAGTAAGAATTAGGAAGAATTTCTAGAAGATTCCATAACATTCTACGACGTTCTATTCAAAAACTAGAAGAGATATACAAATACCGACTTCGACAGTAGCTTAGTTATTTTAAAAGTAAGAATTAGAAATTATTTCTAGAATATTCCATAACATTCTACGACGGTCTATTCGAGAACCAAAAGAGATAATCAAAAAGTGACTTCTACATTTGCCTAGTAGCAGAAAGAGTAGCATTTACCAGTATATTGCAGAACATTCCATTAGGTTCTATTTAAGAATTGGAAGAGATATTGAAAAACCGACTTCGACATTCGCTTTATAGCCCTAAAATAGACGTTTAAAGTGATTTATCAGGAAGTTGATGCTTACTAGACAAGGATCGGCAAAGATGGAAGATCTAACTAAAATGATGCAGGCTCTAGCAGTTCAAATGGCTCAAAACCAGGGCGATATGAAACACACCATGAACGATATGAAACAGACATTTGAGCAAAGATTAGATGGCATTCAAGAAAACTTCGATCAAATAAAGAGCAACTCCGAACAGCTGAGAGAAGAGTTCAAGAGTGCAACCGAAGATCTTAAGGAAGAAATAACTCAAAGAATGCATAGTGTGGAACAAAAGGTACAAAATAAATTGCAGAATGTAGAAGAAAAGGTACAAAATGTTGAGGAAAAGGTACAAAATGTTGAAGAAAAAGTGGAGACCAAACTACAGAATGTTAGGGAAGAAGTTTTTCAAACCATAGAAGAAAAATTCCAGGACATGTCAAAACAGTTTATACAGCTTCAGAAAGAACACAACAAAATAAAAGCTCAAGGATGTGTTGTAAATTCCAACCAAAACATTAAGCCTCCAAATTTTGATGGTACGTCTTCCTGGTCTACTTACAAACAACAGTTTGAAGCTGCCGCTGCTGCAAATGGTTGGGATGATGAAGAAAAAGCTAGAGCTTTGTTAGTAGCTCTACGAGAACCTGCTCTGGGACTTTTACGGTCCATTCCAGTCGAACAAAAACAGAATTATAATGCTTTAGTGGCAGCGTTAGAAAGAAGGTATGGAGACGAACACTTGCGAAATTTACATTGGTCAGAATTAAATATTCGTCAACAAAGACCAGGAGAATCATTGCAAGAGTATGAAGCAGATATCAGGAGGCTGATGTATTTAGCTTACCCAGAAATGCCAGAAAATTACAGAGATCCCTTCACGGTAGATCGCTTTATTAACGGATTACGAGACACGGACTTAGCAAAGTTACTTCGTCGAGAACGCTTCCATAACAGCAGTGAAGTGTTGATTCGAGCCCTTGAAATTGAATCATCAAATAATATGTCCAGGCCAAAAGTAAGAGCTGTTTCAATTCAGGAGGGAGAAGAAATGAGCAATGGACATGAGGTCAACTCAAAAACGCTAAACCAAATGTTTCAATCACTGATAGAGAAGATTGACTCTTTGAAAGAAAGCAGACGATCCCCTCCAAATGTAAAGTGTTTCAGATGCGGACGTACAGGGTATATTCAACGCGATTGTCGCGTCCAAATAAGGTCTCGCTCGCCATCTAGCGGGACAGAGTACCGAAGAAGAGATCAGGAAAACTAAAACTAGTCAACGCAGAGGGGAGGGTGTTGGCTAATGGGAATAGAGCCCCCAAAATTTACTCTATTAAGAGCCTAAAACATACTGCTGACAGTCTTAACATCGACGGACTCATTAATGGGAGAAAAGTTAATATAACAGTAGACACTGGTGCTGCCATATCATTGCTTAAGTTCAAAATTGCAACGAGATATAAAATTCGACCAATAGAAAAGAAAATAACACTTAAGACTGTGACTGGAGAATCCGCCGACGTGTTGAGGCAGACAGATATAGACCTACAGCTGGGAAGATTGAAGATTCGCCACACTGTATTGGTTGCCGAAATAGAAGACGAATTTATTTTGGGAATGGACTTGATAAGTAAACATGGATTTGCGTTTGATAATAAACTTAATACCCTAAGATTTGGGAATGAAGAGTTCATTTTGTCAAATAGTCACTTCAATAAAGAACCAATAAAGGTCGTGGCAGTATGCACAACAAGACTAGTCGGTAACAGTGAGACCATAATTTTTGGGAGGCTGGAAAGTAAAACATCAAGCTGCGTCGGACTCATAAGCCAACAAAACACACCCAACACCTACCTCGTTGCAAAATCACTAGTTAAAACCGATAAAGACATCCCGATTAGAGTAGCCAATATTTTCCCAAATAGTGTCAAAATTAATAAGGGGGAGGTGGTACCATTATTTGAACCAGTACAGAAAGTAACAAGATGTGAAGAGCCAACTTCCGAGGATACAAGCAAGTTACCAATGGAGGTACTTCAGCAATTTGAGTCAACTTGGCAACATCTCACTCCAGAAGAATATAGTAAAGCGAGAGAGTTTATAGAACAAAGTAATATCTTCGAAACTAGGAGTAGTTCGGGACGCACAAACCTTATTCAACATGCTATCAACACTGGCGATGCCCAACCGATAAGACAACCCCCAAGAAGACTACCAATGGCCAAGCAAGAAGAAGTTCACAATCTCATTAATAAAATGCTCAGCGACGGTGTTATTGAAGAGTCATCAAGTACTAGATTTTGTGTCGACTACAGGAAACTTAACGATGTGACCAAGAAAGATAGTTACCCACTGCCAAGAATAGACGACACATTAACAACGTTGGCAGGATCATATTGGTTTTCTACTCTTGACCTGAAAAGTGGGTATTGGCAAGTAGGAATCTTTGAAAGAGATAAAGAGAAGACTGCATTCTCTGCTGGAAGTGGACTTTATCAGTTTAATGTGATGCCATTTGGCCTGTGCAATGCCCCAGCTACATTTGAAAGACTAATGGAAGTCGTTCTACGAGGCCTTACTTGGAAAACCTGCCTAGTCTATTTGGATGATGTCATAGTAATGGGGAAATCATTTGAAGAACATCTAGATAATTTACGAGAAGTATTCTCAAGAATCAGGAACGCAAATCTTAAATTAAACTCAAAGAAATGTTTTCTGTTCCAAGAAAAAGTTGAGTTCCTGGGTCACGTCGTTTCCCGAGAAGGCATCCATACCGACGAAAAGAAGCTACAAGCAATAAAAGAATGGCCTCAACCTCGTGACAAACATGAATTGAGAAGCTTTTTGGGTCTGTGTACATACTACAGACGATTTGTAGAAGGATTCGCCAAAATAGCGTCTCCGTTACATAGACTTACAGAAGATAAAGCTTCTTACAAATGGAATACCGAATGTGACCAAGCATTTAGAAGACTAAAAGCAGCATTATGTTCTAGTCCGATTCTTGCATATCCCATTCCAAAAGGAAAATTCATATTAGATACTGATGCGAGCAACGATGGCATAGGAGCAGTACTCTCCCAAGTACAAGATGGAGAAGAACGGGTCATCGAATTTTTCAGCAAGAAGCTATCCAAACCAGAGAGAAATTATTGTGTTACTAGAAAGGAGCTCCTAGCCATAGTTAAATCCGTAGATCACTTTCACAAATATCTCTACGGACAAGAGTTTCTGATTAGAACGGATCATGCTGCGTTACAGTGGCTCATGAAAATGAAACAACCTGAGGGGCAAGTCGCGAGATGGATAGAAAAGCTACAACAATACCATTATCAAATTAAGCACCGAGCAGGAAGGGTGCATAATAATGCAGATGCATTGTCCAGAAGACCTTGCAGGATTGTAAACATTGCAGGAAAATTGACCAGAAAGAAGGAATTACCTACGTGCGCCAGATAAAGTTAGAACCAGATGAAGAATGGATGTCGGCTTCGATTAGAACCACACAACTTAACGACAAAGATGTAGGACCTATCTTGCGATTGAAAGAAGAGAACAAGCCACGACCATCATGGCAAGATATCGCAAACCAAGGGGTGATATTCAAATCACTGTGGGCACAATGGGATTCACTGATAGTAGAAGAAAACATCCTTAAACGTGCCTGGGAAAGTGCCGATGGCCTTACTGTGATTAATCAAGTAGTGGTTCCTAGGAGCATGGTAGACAATATAATGGCCGAATGCCATGGTGGAAAATCAGGCGCGCACCTAGGCATAAATAAAACCATGGACAAAATTCGAAACCGATTTTATTGGGTCAATTACTTTCAAGATGTGAAAAACTGGTGCCGCCGATGTTCGACTTGTGCAGCCAGCCAAGGTCCCAAAACAAGGTCCAGAGGTCAAATGAAACAATATAACGTAGGTCTGCCATTCGAACGCATTGCTATTGATGTGGCCGGACCATTTCCAGAAACTAAAAAGGGCAACAAATACATCCTTGTTGTCATGGATTATTTTAGCAAATGGCCAGAAGTTTTTGCTTTGCCTAACCAAGAGGCCGCTACAGTTGCAGAAGTTCTGGTAAATGATGTTTTCAGCCGATTTGGCATTCCTTTGGAACTACATTCAGATCAAGGAAGAAACTTTGAATCAAAGCTCTTCCAGAATCTCTGTGACCTTTTAGGAATACATAAAACACGGACTACTGCTTTGCATCCGCAGTCAGATGGCATGGTTGCAAGATTTAATAAAACAATAGAGGAACATCTTTGCAAAGTTGTTGATGAGCACCAAACAGATTGGGACCAATATATTCCATTGTTTTTGATGGCCTATAGAACTGCCATTCACAATACGACAGGAGCTACTCCATCTAGTATCCTGTTTGGTAGAGAACTGCGTTTACCATGTGATATCATGTTTGGTTCACCTGAAGAAGCACACTTAGAGGTTAATGACTATGTCGAACGTTTAAGGCAAAAGCTGCACGATATCCATGAAGTGGTTAGAGAGCGAATAGAAATAGCCAGTGACCGCATGAAAGCGAGATATGACCTGAAAGCAAACTCTTCAGGGTTCAAAGAGAATGATCAAGTCTGGCTATACAGTCCTCAACGCAAGAAAGGAAGATCACCTAAGTTGACACCACCATGGGAAGGGCCTTATAAAGTTGTTAAGAGAATTAGTGATGTAGTCTACCGAATCCAGAGAAGCCCGAAGTCCAAGATGAAAGTTGTTCATCTAGACAGACTAAAACCTTACCTGGGAATGTTGATCGAGACGATCAAACCTGAAGAGGAGGATAGTGTTACAAATTTAAGTTATTTAAATTTTATAATTGGAATTTATTTAGGTTTAGTGTAGTATTAGGTCGATTTATCTTAAGGTTGTATTCTTAGTCTAGGTTTTAGTTGCGTTGTCTGTGGCTTGCGGTCGCGGTAGTGCGGGAACTTTCCGGACGTCGAAGGCTGCCGGAAAGTTCGTGAGAGATGGACGATCCTATATATAGGGCCGGGGTCGCGCACCAGGCAGTCAGTCACAGATAGCGTGCTGTAGTGGTCGTGAGATTAACACGAAGTTAATAGACCGATTATAGTAGTGAATTATTAGCAAGTTATTACTAAGTTTAAGTGCGTGTTTTTGTACATAATTTGTCGAAATAAATTGACGTATCGTTTTCAACAATTGCGAGTTTTAATTTGTCGTTGTGAACCCGTAACAATATTTATTTTCTTAATTTTATATTTTTGATATTTTTATTAAAAAATTTCATATATTTCATATTATTTTGCTGCTTATCTGTTTAATGAGTTAAAACTTATTAACACAGATGTTATTTAACGATTTTTTAAAATAATTTTGTTTAATTTTTTAGGTCTTATCTTAAGAAACGAAAAGGCATCTGATAACTACAACACGGAATTCATCTATCGCTTGTATTCGGAAGAAGGAAAAGGTCTATTTAGCGCCAGAATGAACGTTCTTGGTAAGAATAACAGCAGTATTACTGAATTTTGGGTTAAGATTTGATCTGAACAAACAGGCGAATTGGTCCATAGAGATTTTTTTAACTGTATGAAATACACACAAGTGACACTTTATTGAAAGATATACAAACATTTAAAATTAGTTTAATTTGTTTTTTCTATTAAGAATGTGACTTTTAAATATTGAATGAAGTATTTGTTTATAAAACCCTTCATCAACTTGTCAGAAATTCTCTCCTATATTCGGAGAACGAAGGACTTCGATGGAGAAGACGCCGTAAAAACTTAGAGGGAACGCATCAAGGATAGGTAAAAAGGGCCCCTGCTGAGGTCTACTTGCCAGGCCTTGTGCATCAAAGATACGGTGATCCAACCATATTTTAATTTGAGAATGAAGTTTATAAAACACTTTATCAAATGTTCTCTTCTACATTCGAAGAACGAGAAAGTTCGATAAAGAAGGAGAAAAACATAATAGCGTCGGGGGAACATATCAAGGACAGGCAAAAAAGGCCCCTAATGAGCCCTACTTGCCAGGCATTAAGCATCCAAGATACGATGGCAATTTATTGAAAGCTGTGTGTGACTTCTCATCCAATCGTATTTAGAAGCATTTAAAATTAGTTGTATTTGTATTTTTGTATTCAGAATGTGTCTTAATTTTTGAGTTAATTATTATTTGTTTACAAAACACTTCATTTTCTGACGATTTAGGAGAACGAGGAGGTTCAAAAGGGTCCTGGTGAGACCTACTTGCCAGGCTTCTCTTTTTACCACTACTAATATTTATAAATGTTTATTCTTGATTTTTGGATAACTTTTGTATGTTTAGTATTTCTATACAAAATAAAGCAAAAAAGCGCAGGAAAAAGTAGGTTTGATTTTAAGGTTACCTTCCCAAATACTTTTAGTAAGATCAGATCTTGAAAAACATGGATTAACTTAAAATTAAATTATTGGAATTTCAGAAAACACGTAATCTCTCTGGAATTTAGTAAAGTGTACTAATTTACCCTTTCGTAGGTGGTAGTCGTTTAAAGGGAAATGGACAGGGGTCATTACTTCCATTTACTTACACACAAAAATATTTTATTATTTTTTGTCTGCTGTCCCATTCATTTTAAAAATCATAAAAAAAGTAACCAGATTTTATTTAAATTGAAAACAAATTTATAAAATATTAAGACTATAATCTTACACGTTTTTTATTCAAAACAAACTATCTTGAATTTTATTTAATTTTAAAAGAAAGTTTTCTAGACTTAGCTATTGATGAGTTGGGAGCCTAAACTTTTTGTTTATAAATAAAGTTAAAAAATTGTCTAGGGTTTTTTCAAAAAATGTACAGGAATGGGACTTATGACTACTAGTAAACACCTGCAAAAACTCAATTTAATTTCAATCTATGTAGATGATTTATCTGGAACTTTTCGCTAACGCAAAGCCAAACGCAAGCTTTTAAACGGTTGTTTTTATACCGTTCGCTAAGAAATTAGAACACTATCAACACTTAACTTAAGACTATTTTGATAATATTTGGTGGCCTGACGGGTTCACAACATATCATTCTATGGAGCACAGCTATCGAAGTTGGTGTGTTGTATTTGTTGAGCAATATATGTCTTCTACATTCGGAGAACGAGGAGGTTCGAGGAAGAAGGACAACACGTAATAGCGTAGGGGGAAAATATCAAGGACATGCAAAAAGGGCCCCTAATGAGCCCTACTTGCCAGGCATTAAGAATCCAAGATACGGTGGTAATTCTTTAAAAGCTGTGTGTGACTTCTCATCCAATCTCATTTTTGTATTCAGAATGTGTTTTAATTTTTGAGGTAATTATTTGTTCACAAAACACTTTATTAAATCGTCAGAAAATCTCTCCTAGATTCGGAGAACGAGGAGGTTTAAAATGGCTCCTGGTGAGGCCTACTTGCCAGGCTCCTCTTTTTACCACCACTACTATTCTTAGAACACTTTTCTAAAGCTGTTTATGCGAAAACTTCTGTATGTTTAGTATTTCTATGAAAAAAAAAGCGCAGGAAAAAGCAGCTTTGATTTTAGGTTTCCTTTCCAAATACTTTCAGTAAGATCAGGGTTCCCACGCCTCCTAAAAAACATGGATTTACTTAAAATTAAATTATTGGAATTTCAGAAATCATGTAATCTCTTTGGAATTTTGTAAAGTGTACTAAAATTTACCCTTTCGTAGGTGGTAGTCGTGTAAAGTGAAGGAGAAATGGACAACGACCATTACTTACATTTACTTACACACAGTAATATTTTATTGTTTTTGTCTACTGTCCCATTTATTTTAAAAATTACAAAAAACTAGACAAATTTTATTTAAATTAAAAACAAATTTGTAAAATATCCAGGCTATAATCTTAACACTTTTTTTATTCAAAATAAACTATTTTGAATTTTGTTAAATTTTAAAAGAAATTTTTCTAGACTTCGTAATTGATGAAAAACTTTTTATTTATATATTATAGTTCCAAAAGCAAAAAAATTATCCTGGGTTTTATGAAAAACTGTAAAGGAATGGGACTATTGACTACTATAAAACACCTGCAAAAAAATCAATTAAATTTCAATCTATGTAAATCATTTATCTTGAACTTTTCGCTAACATAAAGGCAAACTTTGGCCAAACGCCAGCTTTTAAACGGTTGTTTTTAACCGTATAAATTAGAACACAAGTGAAGACATTTTGATGATTTTTGGTGACCTGACGGGTTCACAACATATCATTCTATGGAGTACAACTATGGAGGTTGATGTGTTCGGTTCGGTTCGGTTAGTATCAGTATTTGTTGAGCAATATATTTATTGGATTTGAATATGAAATTAAAATTCAGAACGATTTTTTAGGTCACATGCAACAAGGTGGTTCCCCCACACCATTCGATCGTAACTTGGGCACCAAAATGGCAGCTAAAGCGGTAGACTGGATGGTCTGTCAACTGAAAAATAATACTGATAGTGTAAGTTCGTATTTAACAAATACTAAATCACAAAATTAGATATTTTTATAATGTTTTTTGTTTCTTGATTTTCCTAAAAACTTGGCTTTCTGAAGGAAAATGCGAAATAATATGTTATAGATTATCAAACAAGTTTGCGTGGCTAATCGGGTAAAAGAAAATAAGGGTTTTTTGTTTCTCTCGTATTTTTTCGTGGGTAGCTCGAAAGCTTAACCTCACGGGGGTCCAAAATCTAATGGACAAAAGGTGGTGTTGACAGTTAACTGCTTCGTCCTTATGGGACTCCTCAGATCACTGCTGCGTCAATGTGACACCATTACTAAATTAAGTATGCCGTTTTGTCACCTTACATTTCTAGTGAGAAAACAAAATCATATATCCCCACAAGTAGCGCCATCTACCGAAGTACTAGAAATGTAAGGTGAGAGACAAAACCATATACTTAATTTGGCAAGGGTGTCACATTGACCAAGCAGTGTCCTAAGGAGTCCCATAAGGACCAAACAGTTAACTGTCAACACTTATTAGGTGTCCATTAGATCTTGGAGCCCCGTGAGGTTAAGCTTTCGAGCTACCCACGGAAAAATACGAGAGAAACAAAAAATCCTTATTTTCTTTTACCCGATTAGCCACGAAAACTTGTTTGATTTTTAAGTTACGGGAACTAAATTTTAATTTTTTTAATGTTTTAGATCATTAAATTTTCTTTTAAACAATGTATAACTTTTTAAGGTTAATGTCACATAATTATAATTCTAAAGGCGGCATTGATTCGCAATAAAATTAAGTCATAAAAGCAAAAAATTTTATTATTCAATTGCTTGAAAACTGAGCCATAGTTTTACCATGCATTAACACAGCAGAGGAGTCCGTAAACTAGGACAAGAAAACAAATAACCTGCTTCAGTATTTTTTTTTATATTTAAGGAAAAATTGATTCCCTAAAGAAAAAGCTTTACATAGGGTGTTATATATATATATATATATAATTTTGCTAAAAATACTACATTTAAGTTTCATTTTTATTATTTTGCTGAATCGTTTTGAAATTTTAGTTCTTAAAGGATTTCAGTACTTTCTTGTGTAGTTTATTTACTAGAGTCCACCAAAAATATACAAGTATTTACAAAATGTAACATTAAAAACATTTTAACCCCTCAATAAACTTTCATCCTCACGAAAGTTTGGTGGAATCACTAAAATTTAATAGTGCTGTTTTAAATATCACAATAAATCCTCATTCTTGTTTTTGTTAACTCAAAATTTATTATTCGGATCCAAAAAAAAAACCCTTGTAATTGTGTCTGTCAAAAATTGCTAAATCAATTTTAACCAAATTTGGATGAATATAACCATTAGTTTTGTATCAGGATGGGGGGTTTATGCCTAGGGGTAAAGGTGGTTTTGAATTATAAAAAAAATATTTAAGTCGAGAACTAAAGTAGCCAGGGAAATGCGTTGTGGTTGCTTTCCATATAGGGTGTCCAGATAAAAGTAAATATTGTGTGATTTTTTACAGAACGGAAAAGTCTGCTGTACAGACCCGAATACGGCCGTTTTGTTGGGCATAGTTAAAAGACAGTACAAATGCTCATCGCTGCTGGAATTAAAAGAAACCACCAATTTCGAGTAAGTACAGCATTTTTTTCTAATTTAGCCTCCTTTTTGTGCATTTTGTCGCTATTTTTTCTTGCGCTGCTTTCCGCACATACTGAACTAGAATTGCATTACTTATTTGTATTGCTTAGAAAAAGACAAAATAATCCCCTAGATGCCTGTCCAATTACCAAACATTATGTTACCGGTCTTTTGTGCTGCCTATCCATTAAAAATGGGTAGAGATCCTGTATGTATGACATATTTGAAAATATTAGGTATGTCACAAACCCATCAAAGCTATCTATTTAATATGACATTTATACATATTTAGGTGTTTTTAAAATTAAATTTAAAAAAATTGTATACTATTTGCATCCTTTTTTCTAATATATTATAATAATTTATAATGGCTAAAAGCACTTCCAGAACGTCAAAACTGAGCTGACATAGCGATACCTCGTCTGTTAATAGTGGGGGTTTCAGATCGATTTACGCCGACCGTATATATAGCCCAGTCATATTAGAAGAAAAGTCCTGAAACTGCAAGCTGGATTTTTGTATAATTATTCCTTAGCATCTGAGACACATCCCCACATATTCTCCGCCAGAATCCCCCTTGGGCTTTGCTAGATATATGGCCCCAAAGATCTTAAAAATCATTTTTTGCGATTTTCTCGAAAACTAATAACTTTTTTTAAAAAAGTGAAGAAAGAAAAAATACGCAAAATCTATAATGCAACATTAAGAAAAAACCTAACCTAAGATTTAAAAAAAAATTATAAAATTTATTTTTTTTTAAATTTATTTCCTACCTTTTAGTTAAATTGTTTTGAAATGTTAATACTTTATAATATTAAGCTTGTCCCAACTTGTACAAAACACCATGTATTTAAATTTAGTTTTTGTTACTTCCAAGTTAAACAACTTTAACTAAGGGTTAGGCCAATGGCCAATAATAGCCGGACCGCCAACTTTAAAAAGAGATATTTTTATACAATGAAGTACTGTACGAGAAAAGAAAGCATATATAAAAAAAGTTTAACTTCTGGGTAGAAACAGCTTTAAAGTGTTTCACTAAAGTTTGATGTGACAAAGTGGTTTAAACAGAATAAATGTAACCTAAGGGTAGATTTTTAAGGGTTTGAAATTATAAACATGGGTACATAAAGTTTTACCGAACAGACGTTGTATCATGATTATCCCCAAATATATATGTACACTAAAAGCTTTACTTTTTAAGATATCTACAAAAAATAATTTACCCATGGCTGCGGAAAATCATGACATAAAAATCTGAATATTGCATATTAATACGTGTTCGGGGTGGACAAGGTGGGCAGTCCTAAATTAAGAAATCAAAGGGTGGACTGTATAAAATAAGGGAAACTGGTTCGGAAACTCTCCAACAACCGTCAATCCTACTCCCGTGGATATCTCGACTATTTGGTGATGTCTGTTGCCGTAATTGGCAATAATGAATGATGTGCCGTATAGCACTTGTAAATAATATTTTTGAATATAAAATTTTATATGAAAAATTAGGAAAATTCGCAAAGAAAAAAAGTACACTCGACTTACCTTTGATTCTGCTAGGGAACACCGGGTAAAAGAGGAAATCCGTATAGATTTGGCACTTTCACTAATTTTTCTTGGAATAATCCGTAATTTTCTTAAAGGAAATTGTAATTTTCACATGTAGTAAAATTGATTGGGTTCGCACGTGGCATTGGCGATACCTTTCGTCGACGTTGTTTTTTCGGTCGATCGATGGGTCGACTTCTCCGCGCAGTGGGGAGACGTTCGCGCGCTTCTTGTCCTTTTCGCCTAGCGCGCACTGCTTTACGGGAAGGTAAAGAGGGGATAGCAAGGAAAAAAGGGCCCAAAGGATGTAGGGTAATTGTAGAAAAATTGGGATAAACACTAAAAGCTTATCGAGTGTAAAATTAATTAAATTAAGTAAACTTGCAGTGCAAGCAAAAGTAAAAATAAAAAACTGAAAATAATAAAAAAAGTGAAAACAAAAACTATTTTCTAATTGCAAAAGTGAAATAGAGGCGGGAACAAACCATTCCCACCCCCCTGAAATATTAATTTCAGTGTAAGGGGTCCGGCAACGGACAGAGTTTTACCAAAGGCCTCTTAAGGGTTCCTTTAGCGGTTTTTACAATCGCCACCCTTGGTATTCCATCAGTCCCATAGATTACCTCACTAATTCGTGCCAGTGACCATTCAAGAGGCTTCAAATTATCATCTTTAACCAAGACTAGAGTTCCTGGGTTTACTGAAGAAAAGTTACTTTTGTGCCATTTCGACCTTTGTTGCAAAGTGTGTAGGTATTCATTTTTCCAGCGATTCCAGAAATCTCTGTGCATTCTTTGAAGAAGTTGCCACCGAGAAATGCGGTTCAAGGGAACCTCTGTGAGGTCTGGGTCAGGAATTGTGGTCAAGGGCGCAAGATTAAGAAAATGACCAGGAGTCAACGCGGTCATATCCGAGGGGTCAGATGACATGCTACTAATGGGTCTACTGTTCAGCACTGCCTCTACTCGGGTAAGGACTGTGTAGAGTTCCTCATAGGTTAATATTTGATTACCTACTACGCGAACTAGATGAGTTTTTACACATTTAATGTTTGCCTCCCATATTCCAGCCATATGACTGGCGGTCGGGACATTAAAATGCCACGAAACTGCTTCGGTTTCCACGCAGGTAGCAAAAATTTGACGGAGGTATTTGTCAGCAAAAACGAAGTTTGTTGCACAGTCCGAATAAATAGCTTGGCTTTTGCCTCTTCTGGCAAAAAACCTGCGTAGCGCCGCGAGAAAAGCTTCTCCTGAGAGGTCAGAGACAAGCTCTAAATGAACAGCTTTGACGCTTAGACAGCAAAAGAGAGCAACGTATGCTTTGACCGTGCGAGAGTTGCGCAGTCGCGCAGTAACATGCAGGTTAAAAGGGCCGCAAAAATCTACACCGGTGTGTAAAAACGCACGAGCCTGTACTAAGCGATAACTTGGCAAGTTACCCATTTTAGGTTGAAAGCTTACCGGCTTAGTTTTCCAGCACGTTAGACAACGAAAAAGAATTTTTTGAATTGCTTTTTTTGCCGAAAGAATCCAAAAATTCTGTAAAAGTAAAAATTGAGTGGTTTGTATACTACAATGTAAATAAGTACGGTGTATATCCAAAATAAGTAAATCCGTAAATTTACATGTTTTTGGTAAAAGAATAGGGAATTTTCTGTCGTATGAAAGTGTAGAATTGCAGATACGCCCACCGACACGTAAAAAACCCGCATCATCTAAAAAAGGATCTAACCTTTTTAAACTTGTTGGAATTTGTCCGTTTTTAACAGAAACAATTTCATTTTGGAGCTCCGTGCTTTGTACATGTTTAGTAATAAACAAAACAGCGGAATTTAATTCAGAAAGAACCAAGTGCTTTTGTGCAGTTCTATTTTCTCTTTTAATTTTGAATAATTTGACAGCGCGTAACAAGTAGGCAACAATTCTTTTTATTTTTGCCAAAGAACTATATTTTTCAAAAAGCTCGTCAAGAAAATTATGTGAAATAATAGTTGAAAGTATTAAGTTTCGTTTTTCTTCCAAAGCTTCGTTAGATTTAGAAATTTCGACTTGTAAAAAATTCCAAGAGTCCTCTGGTTCAAATAAAAAGGATGGGCCTTGCTTCCATAATTTAAAATCTATTAGCTGAGAGGGTAATAACCCACGACTGCCGCAGTCGGCCGCGTTATGTTCAGAACCAACGTGAAACCAGTAGTTTGCACTAATTCTTTCTTGAATATATGTTACTCGGTTACTGATAAAAGTTTTCCAATTGTGGGGCGAAGCTTTTATCCATTGTAAAGCTACAGTGCTATCTGTAAAAGCATAAATGTTGGAAAATTGAACTTTGTCAGAAAACGTCTCCAAAATAAAATGCATAAGTTTGCTTAAAAGAACGCATGCGCAAAGCTCTAGACGTGGCAAGCTTTTGCGTTTTAATGGAGCAACTTTTGATTTACCGCAAATAAAGAAAGTTTTTATGGTATTGTCATGATAAATAACACGAAAAAATGTAACTGCGCAGTAACCCTTTTCACTAGAGTCACTGAACCCTATCAATTGTATGAACTTAGAATTATAAATCTCTAGTTCTCGAGGTATACTAAAATTCTGTAAACATGAAAAGTCAGATTGGTAGTTTTGCCAGACTTCAAAAATACTGTCAGGAACTCGTTGGTCCCAATCATGTCCCAAAGACCACAAATGTTGCACTAAATATTTTGCTTAAAAAGTGACAGGTGTCAAAAAACCACAAGGATCATATAGCCTAGCAACAAAACTTAAAATGGTTCTTTTGGTGCACTGATTAGAGCTTTGGCTGGTATCCACTGAGAAAAAGAAATTATCATTTTGAGGATTCCATTTAAGTCCTAGAATTTTTAAAGAACTGTCATTTTCGGAATCAAATGACAAAGATTTAGTCTGAACGTGTGTTTCTGGTAAATCTAAGAGCAGATCCGGACAGTTGCTAGCCCACTTGCGAGCTTCAAAGCCGCCTCTTTGCAAAAGTTCAATTAATTGAGTCTTGACTTCTTGCGCAATCTCAAAAGTGGAACAAGATATGACGCAATCATCTATATAGGTGGAGTTGCGTAGAACTTCCGATGCGTAGGGTAAATCAAGATAGTCATTAGATAATTGTACAAGTGTGCGAATAGCCAAGTATGGAGAGCAACTTACGCCAAAAAGTAAAGTATTTATTTGAAAATCAAGAATGGGACTATCAGGGGAAAATCGCCAAAGAATGCGTTGATAGTTTCTTTGATCAGGCTCTACTAGTATCATACGATACATTTGTCGCAAATCGCAAACCAATGCAACTTTATGTAATCTAAAGTTAAGTAGAATTTTGACTATGTCGGCTTGCAGCTTGGGTCCTACATAGACAGCAGAATTAAGAGAACATTTGTTTTTAATAAAGTTCGACGCATTAAAAACAATTCTTAAAGGGGTCGTTGAAGAATCTTTCTTCACAACTGCGTGATGGGAAATATAAAAATAATTATTTATTTCAGAATCGAGGGGTCTAGGGACCACTTGCATGTGATTCTGACTTAAATAATCTTGAAATACCTCAGAATAAGCATCATAGTAAGATTTATTTTGTACAAGTCTTTTTTCAAGGGAAAAGAGTCTTTTAAGGGCAAGGGCCCGTGTATCTCCAAAATCAGGGCAGTTGATTTTAAAGGGCATAGAGACAATGTACCGTCCCTCGGCGTTTCTTGTAGTAGTTTGTAAAAAGTATTTTTCACAATACGAGTCCTCTGGTGAAATCGCTTTTATGTCAGGAACTTCCTCGATTTCCCAAAACTTTTGTAATGTTGTACTAAGTGAGTCGTTTGGCAACATTGTAAGTAGGCCTTGAATATTTTTTGGGAATGTAGGTT
Source organism: Aspidapion aeneum (assembly GCA_963576565.1). Classification (NCBI taxonomy): domain Eukaryota; kingdom Metazoa; phylum Arthropoda; class Insecta; order Coleoptera; family Brentidae; genus Aspidapion; species Aspidapion aeneum. Next base: position 103,163,765 of record OY755043.1, read on the forward strand.
GAGAACAAAGTTTACCCCCAATGGTCCAACCGAAGACAGTATTAATGCAAACCGGTTGATCAGGACCATTGCAAATTCTCCCTTCACGTAGGGTGTAGGGCCAAATATCGTTTCCAAGAAGTACATCGATTTTTCCGGGTTGGTTATAAGATTCGTCCGCTAACCTCAAGGATTTGAAAAATTCAAAATTTGACATGTTAAAAGTGTTAGAGGGGAGATTTTCACAAATTTTATCTACCACCAGAAAATCAGAAATAAGACTAAATTCAGAATCGTGCAAAGACCCCAAGGTGCAGTTGACATAAGATTTGGCTACAGAATTCATTCCCTCTAATCCGTTTAAAGAGAGACTAATTTTCGTTTTATTTAAATTTAATTTATTGGCCAAATTTTTCGTTAAAAATGACGCTTGCGCACCAGTGTCACAAATACCACGAGCAATATGCCAATTTCCAAATGAGTCTTTAATTTTCAGTAAAACTGTGGATAACAGAATTTCTGACTCTGGAGTAGAATGTTGTAAAACTGAAGTTTTGCATTGAATATTCGAAAAACCAACATGTACATCGGAATGTTGAGTGTTTGAGGAGGAGGATTGACCTCCAGTTTGAGCGAGGTTGTAGTCATGTAATAATGAGTGATGAGCATCCCGGCACGTCAAACAGCGTTTTTGAGACTTGCATTGGGTCTGCACATGCGCAGAAGCTAGACAGTTGGTGCATGCGCGGCTTTTTGTTATTATTTCAAAGCGTTCGCGAGGAGTCTTACTCAAAAAACTACTACACCTATAGATAATATGCTGAGCAGTAGGGCCGCATAATAAGCATGTACCTGGGGGGTTATTTTGACTCTTTTGTTGCGATTGCAACATAAATGCATTTTTAGATTTTTTATTAGAAGTATTTTGCATATTCGTATTCGAAAACCTAGGGTTATTCAAAGAATTGGGCTTAGAATCTGTGCGGCCTTTTGTAGGTACCGATTCCAAAGCAGTACAGTGTTTTTGCAAGAAACTTGTGACGTCATTATACAAGGGTATCTCATTTGATGCATGATGTTGTTCAAAGGCCTTGCGCGTGTTGGGATCGAGCCGATCAAGTAAAAATTGCATTAAAACAAAATCAAAATTGTCTGGTTTCATTTTTAAGGATTTTAGAGCAGAAATATTTTTATTGAAAGTATCCAATAAACTGCGCAGTTGCTGCGCATTTTCTTGAGTTAATGCAGGGCAGTTTTCTATCTCTTTCCAATGGGTTACTACTTGTAATCTGCGGTTATTATACCGATCTTGCAGAATTTTGTAAGCAATTGGGTAATTCTCATTTAAAACGGGTAAATCTGAAATTAAATCTAACGGGGTGCCTTGCAAACACATACGCAAACACTTGAGTTTGTCGATATTTGAAATAGATTTACTGTTATGATAAAGAGAATCAAAAGTTTGAATAAAACTGGGAAAAGATCTGACGTCACCCTGAAAACATGGCAAACTAGGTTTTGGCATAAAAGATATCTCAGGGGATGTATTTTGAGCTGGAAACATGGTACTATGAAATCCGGGAGACGCCCCAGCGTGGGACGCTTCTTCCAGTGGCAACTCAAATATTTCGTAATACATTGTTTCTACATCTTGCAACAAGGTCATGACAGAAGTGGCTAACTTAGCTTCAGCTGTGAGCTGAGTTTGATCTGCGCAAATCAGCACTAAAAGGCTATTATGATGCTTATCGAACGCTTTTTGTACTACTTTTAAGTTTCTATAAGAAACCTTAAAACGATTTTTTGAACTAGCGTCAGTTTTAGCCTTTTTAGCTGAGTCGCAGATCAACTGTAATTGATCAATAGCCGATTGTCTTAGAGCCTTAGCTCGCGCTATTTTTGTCGAATCAGCCATAATTCACAAAATAGAAAAGGTTCTATGCGACTAATCCCAAAATGTGTTTTCTTTTATAAAGTAAATGTTTAAAAGGTAATAATAAACAGCTGATTTGATTTGAAATGCAGTTTATTTTTAACACCTTTTTTGTAAAGCAAAAAACACGATCACTGACCTTGCGGTCGGCACGAATTTAGGCAGTAGGTAACCCAGAGTGGCGAGTTTTTTATTATTGAGATTTAAAAATTTAAAACCAAATTTTTAATTGAATATAAAAATTTTATTTTTTAAAATGTAATTTTTATGAATCGCTTTGCCAAAGTATGGACTTTTTGCACTTAGAAAATAAGCGAATAATCGAGAAATCACCAGAGAAAATTAAGGGTTGTTTTCGCGTTTCCCGAATATCCGGCTTTAGAAGGCCAAATGTTCGGGGTGGACAAGGTGGGCAGTCCTAAATTAAGAAATCAAAGGGTGGACTGTATAAAATAAGGGAAACTGGTTCGGAAACTCTCCAACAACCGTCAATCCTACTCCCGTGGATATCTCGACTATTTGGTGATGTCTGTTGCCGTAATTGGCAATAATGAATGATGTGCCGTATAGCACTTGTAAATAATATTTTTGAATATAAAATTTTATATGAAAAATTAGGAAAATTCGCAAAGAAAAAAAGTACACTCGACTTACCTTTGATTCTGCTAGGGAACACCGGGTAAAAGAGGAAATCCGTATAGATTTGGCACTTTCACTAATTTTTCTGGGAATAATCCGTAATTTTCTTAAAGGAAATTGTAATTTTCACATGTAGTAAAATTGATTGGGTTCGCACGTGGCATTGGCGATACCTTTCGTCGACGTTGTTTTTTCGGTCGATCGATGGGTCGACTTCTCCGCGCAGTGGGGAGACGTTCGCGCGCTTCTTGTCCTTTTCGCCTAGCGCGCACTGCTTTACGGGAAGGTAAAGAGGGGATAGCAAGGAAAAAAGGGCCCAAAGGATGTAGGGTAATTGTAGAAAAATTGGGATAAACACTAAAAGCTTATCGAGTGTAAAATTAATTAAATTAAGTAAACTTGCAGTGCAAGCAAAAGTAAAAATAAAAAACTGAAAATAATAAAAAAAGTGAAAACAAAAACTATTTTCTAATTGCAAAAGTGAAATAGAGGCGGGAACAAACCAATACGAGTATTTGTTAAAGCGTTATGTAAGTACCTATGTTTATAATTTTCAACCCTTAATAAACCACCCTTATGTTCCATTTATTTTCTCTAAAGCCCGTTGTCACATTTCAATTTAGTCAAACACTATTTTTTCTAAAAATTTTTGGTATAGACCGAATGATTGCGTATTTTTTCTTTCTTGCCTTTTTTTGAAAAAGTTATTAGTTTTCGAGAAAATCGCAAAAAACTGATTTTTACAACATTTGGTGCCTTATATCTAGCGAAGTTTAAGGAGGATTTTGGCAGAGAATATGTGGGGATGTGGCCCATATGTGGTAAATTTTTGATATATTTAATTTTTTTGACAAGTTAGTTTATTTTTTTTAACATACAGGGTGTTTTAAAATTTAATAACATAATTTTTAGGTTAAAATTCTTTGAGTGATTTCAAGTCAAAAGTTCATAATTACGTAGGTCCAAAAACGCTTAGTTTTCAAAATACATAGTGTTAAAATTTAGTTTTTATAGCTTCTGCAGTTTTTTAGATATTTAACTCAAATTTGGCGTGTATATTAACTTATAGCCACTACACTACTATTAGACATGCCAAATAAGTTTTAAATATACATTTTTTTATTTTGATATATCACTCGCCATACCATACTGGATCACTTTTTATTTTCTAGTAGCAGCCTTTGGTGCAACAGCGATTTTCCCTAAAAGGGTTAAAGATACAAAAAATTTTGGAAATAAAACAAGTAATTTATTTCTTGTTTTAAAATGTACTTACAACAAAAAAAATCCGGGGGAAAAGGCGACATGACCCTTGAAAAAGTTTCACCCTGTAGATTTTTACTATTATTTGACATGTCTAATAGCTAAATATCTCAAAAACTGCACGAGCTATAGACAAAATAAAAAACACCCTGTATCTCGAAAACAAGGTGTTTTGTCTTAAAATCACTTAAGGAATCCAACACTAAAAATTATGTTATTGAAATTAAAAACAATATAAATATACTTTATGCTCAGGTCCTTTTCTTTAATTTAAAAAAAGAATTACACTTTTAAAAACGTGAATTGATTGAGTGTAAGGTGGTATCTGAAGTAATATTTATTTTTAAATCATATGTTCTTATTGAAACACCCTTTATTTCCTAATATGTCATACATACAAGATCTGTATAGAACTGATTACAAGATACTAGGAAAATTCTGGCTATACAGTCAGGTAAAAGGTTGTCAATTCAAATCCCCCAGAAATCCCTAGACTTATGAGCGAGTTGGATGTCTTTAGTTTTGTTTTGTAACTGCGGTTCGTAGTGGTTTTATGTCTAAAGTAATATAGAATTTCTTACGGCAGAGACATTTAAAATCAAATAATAAGAAGTTTTTAGAAAAAAAGAAACAAAAATATTTCGTGATCGAATTCACTGAAACAAACTTTATACTTGTTAGCACAACTGTTTTATATTATTAAAAAAAAATCCCGGATGAGGTTTTTGGATGCGTATGTTTAAATGTTCAAAAAAAAGTAAAAAACACAATTTCACGCACTATCAACAAATTACAAACATAGTCACTGATGCAAAAAAAAATATGCAAACATATGCAAAACATTGGTTTAAAGTTAACCGGTTTAAACATCTTTTGTTAAAAAATAGCACATATCAAAGATCGACGTTGTTTTATTTTTAGGTTTCTGATAGTAAAAAATTTGAAACTGTTCAGCATAAATACAGGGTGTCTTATAACTTAGGGACCATAGTGCAGCAGGTAATAGAGGACGATATTTGTGATAAAAAAGTTTATACAACATGGGGGTCAACACTCATCTGTTTTTAAGATATAGGATTTTTAAAGTTAGAGGAGTGGGGGAAAACGGTTTTACAAAAAAAGCAAATCTGTCACACACAAATGAATACTTGTTATGTAGTATTCCCTTTTTTGATTAAATTACAAGTTGAGGAGATATAGGCTGTCAAAATAACCTCCAAAAATGTATAAAAAATAATAATTTTTGATTTTTTCTATTTTTGCTTTCTTATTCTTTAAAAAAATATCAATAATATTTTATTATTATGTCTCCCTTAAGACTTATTTTTAATAACAAAACCATTTAGAAAATGATTACGTTTATTATGGTATTCATAAAGTTTATAATTTTACCGCATAATTTTTTTTAAAATTTTGATATTTTAAATGGTTGCTGTTGTTTTAATACACCACGTTACCAAATTTCATATTTTTACTGCGTTTTTAAAAAAAGTTATTATGAAAAAGTTTAAAAAATCGCCAATTTTGATGCTTTATATCTCGATAAAGAAAGAGTTATAGAGCATTATATGAACTTTTCCATCAGAAATTACCTCCTCTATCACCTGTTGGCCTGTGGGCCCTAAGTTATGGGACACCCTGTATAAAATCCAAGGTCGCGAAAAACACTTCGCATATATAAAAATTGTGTAAAAAAATATGTTTTTATCATTCTTCTCGGGCTAACTGCATCAAAAGATTTCATCCGGTAATGTTGAATTCGATCTAAAATCACAGACGAGAAGTTTTCTTTTCTCTAAAAGCCCCTTTTCATGTAATTTTTGCAGCCAGCGCATACCGAAAGACCAGTGGTGGTTAAAATTACGGCCTTTGCTACGTATCCTCGCTAAGCACGACTCCACCTATGAGGAGGAGGGCATGTACATGTCCATCGAGGACCGGCTGGTTGACGTCACTATTTAGATTAGTTTAGTTAATTCAAAAATATAAATATACCATATTGGTAATAGCTTTACTGTCAATAGGAATGTCAACTTAGAAAGAGGCAAATTAATTTGTCAGGTGTTAAGATAAGAGTAGAAGTATAAGTCCTCCCTATACCCCCGTTCAATTCATGCTAAGCTCCGCCTTTCCTATGCAGCATCGTGTCACCAGAGTCTAGGGATGGCCCGTGCTTGCACTATCCCACAGATTTTTGTAGTGAAACGTTGCCTATCACAATAAAGTCTTACTACAGAGGCCGAGATTGGCTAAGGGCGGGACGTGACCTTATGAACCTGTTCTTATCTAAACACCTGCTAAATTAGTCTTTCTTTTTCTAAGCAGGCTTCACCATTAATAGTAAAACTTTTACTGTACTTGTATACATATTTGTATATTTCTGCCGGGTACGCAAGGTTCAATCTTTTGCAATAGTTGAAGGTTTTTTTATAAAAAAATACAGTTTTTATATTTTTTTATTTGTACTGGGTAATAACTCCGATAATCCTGTCATGTTTTTAATGCGTCCCCGTCGTGCTGCTTTGCTTACAATAACACCGAACATAACTAATAACCTACTCAAATAATAATGACGCACAAATGTGTATGTCTGTAATAGATGGTACGACAGATAGAGAGGAATTGGTCTGCCTTTTCTCAATCTGCAAGGAGATAGTGTGTTGTCCAAATATGCCAATAACTTCAATGTTCAATTTTCCTGCAGTTACGGCCATTTCGCTTTGGACTGCAGAATTGTGTTCTGTGCAGACCGGTCTAAGGTCATTTTTAGTAGTAGTAAGAGTGGGGGGTAGGATCTAGGCCTGGCGACTAGGCACGTGAAGCGCAATTTTCGCCAAACCCCGAGCATCGCCCCTACTGCGTCCTTTTTTTCTGCCCGTACTCTGTAGAAGGGCCAGAATATCGGGCCACCTCAGATTCAGAAGTTCCTCCTTCTCAAATCTCCTCTTTGAATACCTTTCTTCTTGCCTCCCTGTATGCTTCACATGATGAAAGGAAATGCGCTGAAGTCTGCACCAAACCCGCGGACATGGTTGGTTTGCGTAGTGCTTTCAGCGCAGCTTGACTGTCTGAACAGATGCAGAGGCGCTATCCTGTTTCGTGCCTAATTTCTTCCTGCTAGTTATGTAGTTGGATACAAACTTATTAGATATCAAGTTTGAAACTAGTTTGAGATTAGGGTAATCTTTGATCAATGGTGATGAAACACTAAGAATCTGTTTCATAGAAAAATTATTGCTAGTAATTTGGAGCTCTATTTCCCAGTCTGTCTTCATTAGCTTGGATATCAGATATTCATCGCCGTTCGAACAAAACTTATGAAATTGCTACAAACGGAAGCCTCTTTAATTTTTATTTGATTTTGTTTGGTTTTTAACTTGTCATCGATGTGCTTAGCTTCAAAAACTGGCAGGTTAGTGGATCTGGATGAACATCTACCACTACTCTCACAAGAGTACTCGATTTCTGATAATATTTGGAAATCAGAAGTAAATGTTGTGGTTTTTAGACATGTTTACTCCTCATATTAATCAATTTTATTTGTAATATATTATGGATTTCTGAGCTCTCTAAATAGAGTTTCTGATTCATAATTAATGGAAACAGACCATTAAACTTATTGACACATTCATTGTCCAAGCAAAATTATCTCTGAGATGATATGAACAAATTCTGGTCACAGGACACTTTTGGCATTTTGCTAAAGAAACACAGCCAAGAGAAATAGTTATATTCTCTTTTGGCATTTTGCAACATAAAATGCTAAAGAAACACAGCCAAGAGAAATAGTTATATTCTTGAATTCTTCCCATTTATGTTAATGTCACAGTGGATCCCATCAGGTGCGTCAATTAAGGTTATATAGCCTCTGAAACTTGAGACTGCTGGACAATTTATTAGTTTTTCCAATTGGTTGTCCTTTATGTCAGCAGTGATTATGTATTCTATAATTTTAGGTTTTTTAAATTGAACATTTAATTTTCTTATGCTTTCTTTGGGTCTTGTTCTAAGTGTGCCTCCTGAGGAGCATTTTTGCACACTTTAGCAAATTCTGGCAAGCTAGAATTAATTTTGTGTTCATACAAACTTAGACTCAAATTGATATGAGATCTGAAGTTGCTTGAATTTAATTCTGCTGCCCATTTGTTGAAATCTTTAGTTAGTGTTTTGTAGATGGATAAATTGTTTGGTTTGATATAATCTTTTAGCCAGAATTCCCATCCACCACCTTGGAAAAATTCTTTATAGGTGCAATACTTAGCAATTTTCCTCCAATTGAATGTAGCTTCATTTGGAATTGCCATAATGTATAAGAGTGAAATTATAAAATACTTCCTTTTCTTTGGTTTTTTGCTGTCTATGTGTTTCCTCAATTTCTTCCTTCCATGTTACCAGTATAGCGCAAACTTCCGGCTGGAAGACTGTTGCATTGGATCCCAGCGACTAGTTTTTTCCAATACTCTTGCTTTCCACGTACAATCCTGCACCGGTTAAATTCCGGTCTGTTAGCCTCGAGCTGTCTGTATAGCAGACCGTGGCATTGTTAAGAAATTCAATCACGTCCGCGTCCCTTATCCTAAGGTGCGCTGCCATCGCTTCCTTCATTATCCGGGTGGCCAATGGTGGAAGGCCTAGGATAGTATTCAGGGCTTTTTTGGGAGTAGACCTTAACGCTCCGGTGATACTGAAGGTCGCTAGCCTCTGCATGCTTTCGAGCTTTTTGGCGTTAGTGGTTTTTATTGCCCCCGGCCACCAGACAACGGATCCGTATTGGATCCTCGGTCTTATGATTGCCGTGTAGATCCAGTGCATGATCCTTAGGCTGAGTCCCCACTTTCTTTCTACCACCCTTTTTACTTGCCAGAATGTCTTTGTTGTCTTTGTTGTTAGTCAGTTCATAAGTGGTTTCCAGCCTAATTTGCTGTCTAGCACCATCCCCAGGTACTTTCCTCTTGTGATAGTGCAACTGGTCGTCCGTACATTTGTGGTTTAAAGCACAGCCTTCTATCTTCCTCTTCTTTTTAAAGAGAACCATTTTCGTCTTGCTGGGGTTGACGGAAAGGCCGTTTTCTTGGCATCAGTTGTCTATTAGTTTGCACGCCCTTTGCATCCTTTCGCAAATTACGCCTAGGTACTTGCCTGGTACTACAACCAGTCTATTCGGCGTACGCTTTGCCGTCAAATCCTTGCTCTTCCAGTTTGTAAAGTAGACTGTCCATTATAAGGCACCAGAGGTATGGCAATAGGCAGCTGCCCTGGATACAGCCTCCTTTTACCCTCCTCTTGACCTGGACGTCCTTCATACTTGCCTCCATTTCTCTCTCCTGTAAGGCCATCTCGTTCCATAATATGAAGACCGGGCTTATTAAGCTTGTTCTTGCCTTGCCCGAAGCTCCTTCGACGTCAAAGAAAACTGCCAGTGCATATTCTCTCTGTCCTTTGCACGGTTGTGTGGAGATCTGTGTCTGTAGATCTACCCTTCCATTACAATCTCGTCAGTAAGACCCATTAGCAATTTTGTTTTTGCTTTTCTTTTACTATAAAAGTTAAACTTAAACTTAGGGTTTACTTAACAGTCTCCGCCGCTTTGTTGCAACTTTAAATCACATTTGCGTTGTGTTTAAGCAATATTTTGTTTTATTTAGTTTACTAGCTCAAACCGCTCCACACTTTTTTTTATTCTTTGAACTAGCACGTTATTGTCCGAAAGCTCGATAGCTTTCACATTTACATGTCGACAGAGTATATTTTCATGGTGTTTTGCGTAATTTTTTGATAATCAACATTAACAATGTTCGTTAGTAATTTATTTTAAAATCTCGTGTTAGTTTCTTCAGCACAACCCTATAGTTGATTGTCCATACTGGTTTCAGTATTTGTCTTTAAATTAGTAACTTGTTATGAATGGGTAAATTGGGCTTCGTTCCAACTAGCCAGTACATTTTTCTGTACATTATTTTAAGTTTGTGCAGTTTAACATTAGGTATACACACTGAGATATATTGCATGATTTAAATAATGTTTTTGTTAATAAAATCAACATGATTTGAATGGTTTAATTTTATTTTAATCGCTTGGGTGACTGCATCCTGAGGTTTTTCTATTGATTCTTTAATGCATTTATCTACTTTTAATAAACCAGTATCATCGGCAAAAGTAAAAATTTTCTGATTTTGGGATATTGCAAGTGAATAATAACTATAAATAAGGGCCTAGTACGCTACGCTAAAGCACGCCTGCGTTTAATTTTCTTAAATTTGAGAAAGAATATTCCTGCGTTACTCTGAAATGTGTGATTCGCACATATCAGAATATTGGTTTGGCAGAAATCGTTCTAGGTAGGTATTCGAGTGTAGAGGACAGACCAAAAAGAAACTAAGGTACCTTTGGCAACGTTTCGGATTTAATTAATCCTTTTTCAAGCCTCAGATAGAAATGGTTTTATAATAATAACAATTCATTTGTTTATAAAATTTTAAAGTGAAACGTTGCCAAAGGTACCTTAGTTTCTTTTTGGTCTGTCCTCTACCCAAGAATACCTACCTGATTCTATAATAGGACACAAAATGCACACAAAGAAATCGTTCTAGTTTAAAATTAAGGCTTTTATGCCATACTCTGTCAAATGCTTGAGGTACTTCTAGAAAGACTACAGAACAAACTTTACCCTCTTCTAGTGCTTTGTCTGTCATATGAGCAATTTTGTGTACTTGGTACATCATGGCATCCTTCTCTCGGAACCCAATTCCAGTACATTTTGCAATATCTAACATTAGTACCAGGTTTAGATATTAAGATTCTTTCAAAAACCACAAAAATTCAAATAAAAAAATTAATATATTTTTTAAATAAATTTCGTCTTAAAATAATGGTTTATGGTTGGGACGGTACTAGATCCATCAGGCTTAATAAAAAAATATTTTTTTTTGTTTTAAGTTAGTAATGCACGATTGAAAGATTGGACTTTGCGATTCCCGATAGGTTTTTTAACTAAACAGATTATACCGAAGTTTGGAGTTCTTCAGATTAAATTATTTACAATATATTTTATTACAATTTTTGTGACATCTAACTGTTATGGTGTATTCCTACTAATTTTAATCGGATCTCGATAAAAATATTTTTAGTTGCCTACTGAAACCATTTTGTTTTTTTTTCTGTTTTTAGTAGGGTTAGAAGCTTTTTCACCTAAGAAATATTAAATGTTATTGAGTTTGAACCGAACCGAACCCTTTTCCCTCTAAAAATAACTAAAATAAGAACTTTAACATTTTTCTACAGGGCTGCCAGGGACACATAAAAATTTATCCCGAAATTATAAGTATAGTTTTGGACTAGATGACTCTCTTATACTTTCACATGTTTATAATGGTTAAAAACTACAATAAGTGCTAAAAATTTGGACTCGCAACTGCCAATAGTAAAGATAAAAGCCGAAAAACAATATGGGTTTAGTAGACCCCTAAGAATATATTTTTAAATCAGGATAAATACACCATTGGTTTGGTCAAAATGACTATTTCAATGTTTCAATTCATATGTACTTCCAAACTGCTTGCATTCTTGAAAACTTTAAACACCCTTAGTAGTATTTTTAAATTAGTTTTCTATTAAGTAGACCAAATTTTATTAATTTATTTAAGTATTAGTGTTGTTTAGTGAAAATTAGCTCAGGTTTCAAAAAAGTCACTCAATTATGAGCTATTTTATCAAGCGACTTTAGATTTTAGTAATAGTTTGACAACTAATATCAAGCGTCGTGTCCACTTGCAAGAAAGTTGCAAAAGTTGGTCACCAAGTAATTGCTAGCTTGTCTATACTGTATTTTAATTTCTTTGCACACTCGAAAGCGCTTAGTGCCATCAATTGACATGGCTTTGTAACCTACGGTAAAACTTAACCAAATTGAGAGTTTATTGTTCTCGGAATTTTTTGTTTTTTTATTGTTACATACGCTGCTTGCAAGGGACTTGTGAAAGCTATTATTGCAACTTTACTTGCGAATGGACATTAGGCATAAGTGGGTTTACCCCGTTTTACCCCTAAATAAATTTCTTCGAATTTTTCAAAATAATCTCAAAAATGTGTGTTAACTGCACTTTTTAATATCGCACATTACATTGACAGCATGTTTTTCTAACCATTTTATCCTAAAAAATTATTTAATCATTTTTGAAATTATCTAGTCTACTCTAGTTTATTACGAATCACAATGTTTAACTTATTCTTTCTTTATTTATTTATTTTACCGAGCATAAAAGACGCCAGTTTATTATTTTTGTGAAATATAAATATACTTTTATTTAAAAATATGTTTGCTCTTTCTCATATAACAAATTAATTAGTTACTAATAAATAACTGATTGTTGTTAACAAAAAGTACCTACCTTTCGTGGAGAACTATTATACTGCCCACAGGGTGCCTGAATGTTTGAATATGGACTCTTTCCTGACTTTAGTCCATCGAGAACAAAAAGCCAGTAAGAAGTTTAGCACATTTAGGAGAAAAATGGTTTTAAAGTACGGATATTATTTTATTACTTCCTACGAAACACACAGCCCTTTTAATAACAAAAATCCTATTTCTAGATAGACAGATAGAGCAGCTCAAAGCAATATTTTTAACTGAATTTTGGAAAAACTGCAACTTACTGGCCTTTTTCTACTACACAAAATCATTTTTTTACACCACATATACAGCTACAAACCCTAAACTTGACCACGACATGATTTTTAACTTCATTTTGAATAAATCGCGACCAATTGTCTTTTACGACAACGGCACACAGTGTGCCTGAACGAAGTATAGGTTACATAAACATGGTTCCAAAAACTAATTGCACATTTTGAATATGGACTGTTTCCCGACTTCAGAGCGACATTCATATAAATCCTAGCTGATCCTCTTCTCGACATTTTATCAATTTCGACATTTTTCTAGTTAGTCTAGGCGCTGGCTCCTGTCACGTGTGACCAAATATGTGCGCTCAGTGTGACTGCGGGGCTTTGTTAAGCACCCATAGAAGTATAAAAAAAGTTTGGTCACCTGGTCGAACTCATGGTCGTTTGGCCGCCATCTTTGAAAATGGCCGCCAAATTAAAAGATTTTTTGTTTAAGCGTATCTCCCTACCCAGTGGCAAACAAATTTTGTCATAACACATTTTTTGAAAGATTACTTAGTTTTTGAGATATACCAAGAGTTAAAATAATACCCTTGCTTATTTTATTGTAGTTACAATATTATTGACATTTGTTTTTCTTTTGTTACATAGAAGGCTTGAAACCTTTTAGAGAAGAGGATATTGACTATATGATTTTAAAGTTCGTTAGATGGTATCCCTAAAGACTGCCTTAAAGAGAGTGGTGTCTGAAACTGTTCACAATATTATAGAAAAACTGAATTTGCAGCGAAACGATGCATCCTAGCGAAAAACGATCAAATTAATTTTTTATAGAACTTTTAATTTCGCTTCTTCTGATGTATTACTTAGCATCCTAGCTTTGATAGTTAGCTGTACAAGCCAGCTAAAATATACAATTTTGTAAAAATTCCATGTTTTCGCTCCAATTGTTTTCTTAAAAATTGAAAAAGATACGACAATGATCAGAAGAAGCGGAATTAAAAGTACTATAAAAAATTATTCTTAACGTTTTTCGCTAGGATGTATCGTTTCGCTGCAACTTCACTTTTTGTATAATCTTGTGAACAGTTTTAGAAACAACCCTCTTTAGGGCAGTCTTTAGGGGTACCACCCATCGAACTATAACAACATAAAGTCAATATCCTCTTCTGTGAAAGGTTTAAAGCCTTCTATGCAACAACAAAAAAAAAAAAATGTCAATAATATTGTAGTTACTACTATTTTAATTATTTTGCGAGTGGAAATACTAATAATCTTGGTATATCTCAAAAACTACTTGATTTATTAAAAAATGTGTCATAACAAAATTTATTTGCCTTTAAAAGAAGAGTATAACAAGCCTTAAAAAATAAAAATCGGATGACTGGGTAGAGAGATACCCATAAACAAAAAAATCTATTAATTTGTCGGCCATTTTCAAAGATGGCGGCCAAACGACCATGAGTTCGATCACGTGACTAAACCTTTTTTATAAACCTATGGGTGCTTAACCATGCCCCGCAGTCAAACTGAGCGCACATATTAGGTCACACGTGACAGGAGCCAGCGCCTAGACTAACTAGAAAAATGGCAAAAATTGATAAAATTTGGAAAAGAGGATCAGCTAGGATTTATATGAATGTCGCTCTGAAGTCGGAAAACAGTCCATATTCAAAATGTGCAATTAGTTTTTGGAACCATTTTTATGTAACCTATACTTTGTTCAGGCACACTGTGTACCGTTGTTGTAAAAGACAATTGGTCGCGATTTGTTTAAAATGAAGTTAAAAATCATGTCGTGGTCAAGTTTAGGGTTTGTAGCTCTATATGTGGTGTAAAAAAATGATTTTGTGTAGTAGAAAAAGGGCAGTGAGTTGCAGGTTTTCCAAAATTCAGTTAAAAATATTACTTTGAGCTTTGAGCTTTGTTATCAAAAGGGCTGTGTGTTTTGTAGGAAGTAATAAAATAATATCCGTACTTTAAAACCATTTTTCTCCTAAATGTGCTTAAACTTCTTACTGGCTTTTTGTTCTCGATAGACTATAAGGTAAACGGAAGAAGTTTTACTAGTGGTATTATTTAGCTAACTAGCCCAGAGGCTTAAAGGTACCAGTAGTAAGTTTAGTTTATGCACATAAAATTTGACATACTTAGTAAAAACATTGTTTTAATCATTTTTTCTCACTGAAAAGTCATAATATGTAAACTTAACACCAGAATGCATTATACTCCTCTTCATACAACATGAAAAAAAAATTATCTGCAAGATATTAATGTATTTAGAGGCTAGTCGACCTTATATATCGCGAAAATGTTATTATGTGAGAGTTGACTATAATTTAGTGTTAAGGCAAAAGTTCCACTCAAAACCACCCTGCTATCTTTTTTATCTGCAACAGGTAGTTTGAGCAAAGCAGTCCAGTATAAATAAAAACTTTGGTTAAAAATCTCAAAAATTGCGTTTTTTACATTAGTCTTGCTTTTTCAAGGTCACCTAAATTCATATAACCTTAAAAACTTTTTAAACTTTTTTTTAATCCCCTTATATGGAAACGAGTATAATCATAAAGACCTGGAGGTATATTCCTCAAGTAGATTTGTATGTGAATTCCATATCATTAAACGATTTCACACTAATGTAGCTCCGATAACAATACAATATTATAAAAAAAAGTGGGGTGGTTGAGTGGTGTAAAGGGGGGAAATTCAGAACTTTGTAATAAAAACAAATACGAATATGTGGTTTTCAGATTTATGGTTTGATAATAAAATCGGAGGTAGGAGTTGAGTGAGGGGTGTAAAGAGGGTAAATTTAGAACTTCGTAATGAAAACATGCGGTTTTCAGATTTATGATTTTTTCTGGTGACATTATAATTTTAGGAAGAAAAAAACGTATGTAGGGGTTAGGTGAGGGATGTAAAGGGGGTAAATTCATAACTTTGGAATCAAAACATACAAATATACGGTTTTCAGATTTATGATTTCATCTGTGCTTGATGGGCTTAGGATTGAGGAATTGGATTGCACAAATTGACAGGAAAGACACCTTGTAATCATGAGGCATTGCTAGAAATGTTTCTTTTTGATTAGGACTAAAAAGTAAAAAATAAAATAAATATATATATATTTTTTAAGTTAAACGATTTTATTAGAAAACATAAAAAACATAAAAAAATTATTTGGCAGATTTCTGTTTTCTACTGTCAAGATTTAACAATTGCGTGAATGGCATTATATATGTTTAAGTTTGATTTAAAATCGTGGCGCGATTATTAAAGATACCCATCAAATGGAGATGAATACGCGCCCCGATTTTATAAAAGTAAACAGAAATCTGCCAAATTATTTTTTACTTTTTGGTCCAATTTTCTACTTACAAAATGTTTATTTATTTTATTTTTTGTTAAATTTGTTATTGCTGAAGTTGTAAATTAAATAATTTTCTGTTCGTCATTTAAAAGAAAATTGTTGTTCCAAATTTTATGTTTGTATATGTAATACCTACACGTCTTTCTATATTTTACTTCTACTCTTTGCACCGGACTAGGAAATAAAAAATACAAATTTGTAGGTCGTACTTCTTGTTTATACATTCAGAAATTTCCATCCAAAAATGTGCTCTAAATTATTTACAATTTTTCAAAAATTTAGGAATCAAGATTGAAATTGTAATTTCTGACAAGACTAGCCACAGTTTTTGTTTTAGGAGGTAACTGCTTGCAAAACGATAATTAACAAGTGAAAAGTGTCAATAAAAAAAGTTCAGTTGAGTGGTTTTTAAAACTGTTATTATTATTTTTTAATTTCGCGTTTTAGCGCTGTTGCCTTGCAAGCTTCTTTTTGTTTTGCGCAAACTAGTGATAATTTTTTGTGAATTAATTTTTGTTTGTGATAACCTTCACTGCTTGTATATGATATAATATATTCTTTACAGGTGAGTCACCACATATATATGTCTCTGAAAATCATTATGTATTATCCTAACAAGGGCGCAAAGTGATACTTTCCCTCAGGCAAAAGGAGATAGATATACGACGCGAAGTAGGGTTCGGATAAGTTAGGAACAATATTTTGTCTCTGATTGTCAAGTGTTTGTAATGAAAAGGGCAATAAATATAAACAACATAATGGCAGCTTATACGAAAAAAACTACAAGAGATCAAAATGTTTTTAAACAAAAAGAAAAACTCATTTTGTGTTTTAAAATTCCAGTAGATTTTTTTACCGCACCACTTTTTTATTGCTATTACTATGACTTTAATGTGCTTGATTTATTTTTAAATTTTATACCTTTAAAAAAAGCACATCTTACTACTGTGAAAGGTAGTTTTTGTATTTTTTCACCTTTTTAGAGAGACTTTTTCGCCCAGGAATAAAAAACATTTATTGGGTAAAATATAGCCGTGAATTTTTTTTCTGGAGAAATATATACAGTATGTCCCCCTAAGTTGGAATCATATGGAAAACTTTTTTATTATTAATTTTAGGAAAAAAAGTTAGTCTTCATAAAAAGTTCTGCATTATCTGAAACCCAGAACACAGTCATCAAATCAATATTTTTTAGTGGTATACGAGATTTGTCAAAAAATATGAGTTTTCCTCAAGAGTAAAGTATCTTTAAGTTTGACAATATCGAAAAATGTTACTAAAAAAAGTTGATCAGAATTAAAAATTACGTTTAAATATGCATATACATCCATTTAAACTAAAATTTCAGATTATTTTATTTTTTACTAATATTTCTATTTGTTTGTTTCTAATATTAATATGATGTTAGTTTTATAAATTAGTATTTGAATGTATTTTATTATTTGCAAAATTAATGAATATGTACTTATTACGCGTTTGAATTGTAAAATTATTAGAAAACATCGAAAAACTAAAAGGTTATCATGTGTTTCGTAATCACAAGAGATAGTAAAAAATAAAATAATCTGCAGTTTTAATTTAAATGGATGTACTTGCATATTTAAACGTAATTTTTAATTCTGATCAACTTTTTTAGTAACATTATTTGATGTTGTCAATTTTAAAGGTACTTTACTCTTGAGCAAAACTCATATTTTTGACAAACCTCCTATACCACTGAAAAAATTTAATATGTAATGACTGTATTCTAGGTTTTAGATAATGCAGAACTTTTTATGAAGAATAACTTTTTTTCCTAAAATTATTAATAAAAACGTTTTCCATATGATTCTAACTTAGGGGGACATACTGTATAACGTCGTATGTCGTTCTGTTCTTCGGCCTTCTAATGAAATTGTCTACAGTGATATTTTATTTGTTACTCTAGGTGTCGCGTACCCAATGATCAATGGTGGCTGAACCTGCGCCCTCTATTGCGAATCTTGTCGAAACACGATTCCACATACGAGGAGGAAGGCATGTATATGAATATTGAGGATAGGGAACTTGAGGAACCTACTTTATAAACAAAATTATATACAAATACGAATGTAGATAAGACTAAAATAATGTTATTGGTCGGTTTAGCGTTAGTATCTAGGGTTTATCAATGCCTACGATAGTAAGAAGTGCAAGACAATGAGGTCACTTAATACCAAGAACTAGCTTTACAACACGAAAACGTCATTATTTTGGACGTAAAATCATCCATTAGTATTAGCAGTCCGAATCCAACCTATTCTAACCTAACCTTGCCATAAACACCCCTCCCCCTATTCTTCCATAATATACAAAAACCTACAAAAAATTGTTATATTTAAAAATTTCTTAACTTTTTGCGACCTTTTTAAAATTATGCTTCAAAGTTATCAAATGTCATTGCAAATGTCAAATTTCGGCAGGGGGTTTCGTATTTAAAACGAAACACACACCACATAGGCCGACCAGATTTTTTAGCTTCCTTTTTGTCAAGTTTTATTTTCTACATGTCATAAACTCGTTAAAATTATACCTAATAATAAAAAATATTTAAAATATGGGTATAGTCAGATAAAATCTCACGATTCGGAGTTGTAACACATAAACAAACCTACAAATCTTTTTATATCTTGTTTTCTTTAATAAGTAATTGTAACTATTTTAGTGCTGCATCTTCTATATTTTTCGTAAAAGTTGACCGTTTTAGTAATCTCCATCATCATTAAAAACATGATATGAATAGATTTGTAAATACTTTGACTTGATCCGACTATTTGTGCTGTTTTCAAGCACTTTTATTGTTGCATTGTATTTAAATAATCAAAAAGAAAACAAGAACATTTAGTATTGTTTAAGTATTAAAAATATTTAGGTAGGTGTGCCTATTAAGTATATTAGGTACATTATTTTTACTAACACTATTTATGCTATAGGTAATATTTATTTCTGAATATATTCTATTGTTGTTCGTCCAATAAATTATGTATTTTAGGTACGTTAAAATTCAGCATTTTTTTAAACCTACTCTTTCATAAAGAAAAATTCCCTAAGTATTTTTTAGTTAACACTCTTACTGGGGAAGATAGTGCTGCAGTTTGGCTTGCGTGTCCTTAGGTCAAATAAGCTGCGGAGTTTTGGCAAATGCATAATGCACACTCCAAGTAAACTCCATACTACATCAACCTTGAAAACAGTTTTTTGTAAATAACTCCAAAACGAAAGCTCCTACAAAGTTTTTGGTTATGACACAATTTTTGATAAAGATATGATTTACTATATTTTGAAAACCGCATATTGATGAGACGCTCCGTTAAAATGTTAGCATTTTTTAAAAGTTTTACCTGTCAAAAAACTGTCATTAGCATTAACGAATTTTTGACCAAAATCTAATCAGCTCGTCACAGTATCAAACAATATTTTACCTGAAAATTTATGAAAATCGGTTCAGCAGTTTAGGAGCCATCGTGTTACGGACAGACATACACACACACACAGACAGACATCACGACGATATTGCTAGGATAGGTCAAAATACACCCAAATAACACATTTTCGGCGTTATCTCAAAAAAGTTTTTTTCGTCGAAAACAATATCTTCTCTAAGACACCTCTTTTAAGATACGATTTTTAAAAAATCTTTACTTTAAAAATGTTGTTTACAAAAACAACGATATTACGAATCATACGATACGAGTCATGTGTTTCTTGTTGTATAGCAACAAACTGCGAAGTTTGCCTACGGATAAGGTTAATTTGTCAAAAAGTCACTTTTTAGCGAAAATATAGAAATTTAATCGTTTTTTTTTAATGTGAATGAACCCGTGAATTTAAAAATCAAACAAGTTTCGTGGCTAATCGGACAAAAAGAAGTTTTTGTTTCTTTCATATATTTTTCCGTGGGTAGCTTGAAAGCTTAACCTTACGTCCAAGATCTAATGGACACCTAATAAGTGTTGACAGTTAACTGTTTCGTCCTTATGGGACTCCTCAGAACATTGACCAAGCAGTTATTTTATGCATTTCTTTTTTATATAAAATATGGTAAAGCCTGTGCAATGCAGTGAATCGATAATGCGCGACGAATGTCTGGCCGGGCCCGCAGGCAGCCGTTGAAACGCAGTGTGTGTGGGTGGAATGTGTGCCGCTTGTCTGCTGGCGCCGTCGAACAGAGTGAGATTTTTAGCAGTGGCCTATATGAGCGACAGAGTTGGGCAATTTTTACATTCTTTTAATGAAAGGAATCAACGAATATGTGCCGGGCACGCCAGCAGCCTGCTAGCTTTTTTCTTCATGCTGTACTTTGGCCAGCCAGTTAGTCGTCTTGTTCTTGCGCGTGGAGGATGTATGCTTTAATTTATGCCCTCTAAATTACGCAACAAAAAAGATACCTGTATACTCTGCATATTCTATTTTTTATGTAAAAATGACGCTAGTCTTAAACAACTCTTTTAGTGGTTTTTCGCTAGAGAAAAAACTAAAAATTAAAGAACTAGGCCGGCCACTCCCTGATAAAAATCCTAAAAATAGTAAGAAAAGTATGCGCCCTTAGTTTTGCGAAACTAAAAAAAATGATCAAGGCATGTTTTTTAACTAATTTTGGGCAAAAATTTGACGCAGTACCCCGCATTTTTATTTTTTTTTTGACTGACTATCAAAAATGTTTTCCAATTTCTAGTCACAATGGGATTGTCAATAATAATTATAATTATTTTTTTTTAGACAGGTATGCTTTAAAAGCCGACAAATTTTACATGTTTTAGAAGACCTGTAATAGCCCTGTTACTACGACATAATCTAAACAGTATTCGATAACTTTTTTAGATTTTTGGGACATGGAAATATTCAAGGAACGCAAACCAAAGGAGTTTGTAGAAATGGAATTGTCACCTGAGTTTAAGTTTACCTCGGAGGCACAAAGAGCTGCATGGCTTGACTCGCATAAGTAAGACCATAGCTTAGGAATATAGGCCAATGATTTGACGTAACGTTGGGAAGTGCTCTGCACAAATGGCAACAGTGCGTCAGGACGTTTATTCTTGACTGTCCGTGAGTTGAGCGCTCACTAAATGTCAAGACGCTATTCTTGACGACCCGTGAGGTGAGCTGTCACTTTCACGGGTGAGCTTGTGTTCACCGCCTTTTTCCACGGGAAAATGAATCCACGAGCATTGTTGTTGTGTTTACAACCTTACTTTTGCCTGTCAGTTTTGTTTTGGCGAGCTTTTTCCAAAAATGTAGAAGTCATTAACATTAATTTTTAACCTATTTTTGTCAAAAAGTTTCTCTGCAAAACAAAACTCACCTCCAGAAGGTTAGAAACACTCCCGCGGAGTCATTTCCCCGTAGAAAAAGATGGTGAACTCAACATCTTATGATCTTAAGTCCGCGTGAAATTGATAGATTTTTTTGTTTAAGCGTATCTCCTTACCCAGTGTCCGATTTTACTTTTTAAATCTTTGTTTTACTGTCCAAGCTAGAGACCCTGTATGTATGAAATATTTTAAAGAAATAGAGACAAACTCTTCAAAGTCAAATTTATTTAAGTCAAATTTAAAGGATAAAAATATCCTTTTATTTTTTTCCTCTATACTCTAGCGATGTTTAGAGAGAAACGCACCTTCTGTCCTTGTTAACTCATAAGCATCGGAAAGTAAAAATAAATGATTTTATACTATACTACACTATGTTCTGAAGCCTAATGTTCATGATCTAGTGACCCTATATGATTGTTCACCATAACGACCTCTAGGGATAACCGCCTGTACTTAAAATCTGTAAAAAAATGACGGCCAACGTTCCGTTGTCCCTATTAAAGGTTTCGCAGTAGTTGAAGCGCTATTTTTCTATATCTATGATGCTCATAGGCTCCTCTTCATCTCTAAAACTTCGGCAGTAGTCGTTTGCCGGTATGTCTAAATGGGTGGCATGCGTTCCGAAGAGGCAGTGACCTGTAATAACCGAACTCACTTTTCTCAGAATAGGGTGTTTGACAGTAGTAAAAAATAAATATATATTTATTTTTAGATATCTCTTTAGGTCTTGGTAATGCTAAACCTGTTTTTAAAATTTTTTCTCAAATTCATAGTTCTTTTACTTAAATAAATTCATTGAATTAAAACAATTAGCCACGTGATTCAAAACAGGCGGTCTACCAATCAGCTGCGAGTGACGTCACAAAACAGTAAACGCCTCGAACAAACCTATTTTCTGTGTTATTTTCTTATGGATGGTAATGTTTGCTTTGGTTTAAAGTGCGAATTATCGTCCTAAATTAGATCTTATTTTGTGTTTTGCTTATAAAAAATATTTTCAATGGAAAACCGATTCTCCAAAGCCGATAGCTCCAACTTGCCAATGCTCCATACCTTTATGGTAGCAGGCTTCTTTGCCAACAACAGTGATTTTTGTTCTGCGGAAAGAAACGTTAAAATGTTGATGTAAGTATTCGATGAGTTGTTTTGTATATAACTGAAAGTTCTTTTATGATATTCTTCGCCTACTTTTACTCATTTAGATTTTGAGATTATGTTATATGTTTTGCTTTTTTGTTTAATATACTACTTACAATAGATTCAATTAAATCCCCAATCATTATTATTTTAAGCATTAAGAAACAATCAAAAATTGCAGGGCAGTGAGGCAAAAAGTATACAACGACCAGCAATACTTAAAGTACTGCATAGGTTACACTGCGTAGTCCTGCGTAGGTATTGCCTAGTCCTGCCTATGCACTACCTAGTCTTGCATATGCACTGCTCAGTCCTACATTCAGCCTGCTTGTGCACTGCCTAATCCTGCATTTAGAGGTTCTCCCTAAACCTGCCTAATAACTGCCTAGCAGCGCCTAAAAATTTGTACACCTTTCTGCCTATTATAGTTGTTGTTCACCCCTTGTAATAAACATAACCTCAACATCGTCATTTACGTCATGAAAATTAGAAACAATTTATTTATACTCACATCAAAGTGCTCTTCACAAATGTAAAGTGAAGATGTATTAGATAAGGCCCTTGGGTCTCTTCGAGCAAGTTCTAGCTACTTTTTCCGTTCTTTTACTGCTGTAGGCACATGAATAAATAGTTTTTCAGGTGCTGTTATGCTAGTATTCGAACACTGAGGCACTACACACCATTTATAGGACATTTTTTTACATAAAAAACAGTAAAAACACAGACCAAAAACAAATAAACACTTGAATGCCGTGTACCTGTCCGCGAGTTTACTGCTCTGTGACGTCATTGCAACGCCATGCTAGAAATGAGCGTTTTAGCGGCAAATTCAAATCGGAAATTAGAAAACTTGATTTTAAATGTAGTCATGATAAAATATACTATTTTAATAATTTTGCGTAGCAAATTAGGGACCTATGTATCATTCTAAACACTTTTCTAAAATTTGTCAAATACCCTATTTCGCGCGTGTACCTAAGTAAGTCCATTCTCCTTCTATTTTGGCCATATGCGTGCCTTAAGATGCTGCAGGTTTCTAACCGCCCTACACCACGCCGGAGGGAAATGTAACCACCAATAACTTGTTATGAAACATGTGTCTCGTGTTTTAATTTTAATTTTGCGAATTATACGAGATGTGACAACAAAATTATAAGACTGTTGTAAAAAAATGTACTTAATTTAAATACTAATACAACTTGATGATGTTCCCTAATAATGTTGTTCCTTTCTCTATCGACGCAGCGTTGCATGCGTTTTTTTCCAATGTTGGAAGCAATTTTAGAAATCATCAAAAGAGAGGCTGTTAAGAAGTCTTGCAGACGTGTTCTAATATTTCAAAACGCGTTCTTTTTAACGATTTTTTCACTTTCGGAAACAGGTTGAAGTCGCAAGGGGCCAAGTCTGGTGAATATGGTTGATGGTTAATGCTTAATGGATAGGGCATTGTGAGCCTGTGCATTGTCCTGGTAGAGCAGCCACGCGTTGTTCTTCCATAAATCTGAACTTTTTTCCTTACAGGTTCCCTTAGCTACATAAATACTTCCAAATATAATTTTTGGTTCACTGTTAGACCCTCACGCGCCCATTCAATAAGAATAACACCCCTAATATCGAAATGAAAGCAATTAGAATCGCTGTTATGAATGTGCTGGAGCGCCCTTCTCGTTCATCATCTTTAACTTCTTCACGAACCTCTAAAAAACTTTTTTATGGCACATAAAAATCATTCCACGAGACATACAGTGCTTTCCGTAGACATCTTTTAGTATTTGAAAGTATTTAGTAGCCATTTTTTTCAGTGTTACTTTAAATTAATAAGTTGATCAATTTTTTCGTTTTTCATAATTCCGCCAAATGAGCTATGCACGATCCGCTTCAAACCACTGCGTAAGCCAAACTAGTAGAGGAAAGGCAACAAGATTGCGCTCGGTAGTAGAACGCACATCAAGGTGAATAACTTCAACCGCCCAAGGCGTGGAGATTTAAAACCTGCTAGTACGGGGGCCAGTCTTAAAATTTAATTGTCATACCTCGTACAGCTGTGAACCTAGTTGAGGAGGACGATCGTAGATTTAGCTTTTAATCAGAGGTTAAAGGCTTTGAGCTGCAAAGAAATTCTACTAACTCAAGGCATATTGAAAAAAAAACCAGCATCATTGCTCTATATGATCTTGAATACAATTGGTGGGAGCGGAGTGTAGCCACCAATTAATTTTTATGAAATATGCGTCTCGTGTTTTAATTTTATTTTTGAATTGTAGGACTTATACAGCTGTGGACCTAGTTGAGGCAGACGAACGTAGATTTAGCTTTTAGTCGGAGGTTAAAGGCATTAAGCTGCAAAGAAATACTACCAACTCAATATTAAAAAAAAAAAACAGCAACATTGCTCTATATTATTCTGAATACAATTGCAGTACTCTAGGTAAGTGAATCTACCCGAAACTCCAATATGCCTCATTTTCATTATAGTAAGCACGACCGAAGAAATTCGTTCGCTTGTGCTTGCAGAGCGCTCGTTCGTGAGTCGACATTGAAGTAAATATCGTTCAAAACATTTGCATATAGTCGCTCGCGCATAATGACTTGGTCCGGTAGTATAAAGGTCAACATTAAATTAAAAATGTAATAAAACATTAAATTAAAGTCGTCTCAAAGCTTTCTTTCATTCGCAGCAGAGATTCTAGAACAACTGGAGATTGGATTTCACAACCAATCAAAATGAAAAAGGGTGGGTACACTGTAGAAGGGCCCTCGTAGGCCACTTGGCCTTGCCAAAATGGCGGAGATATTTTTAAACCGGCAGATTCATTATCAAAGGAAATTGGTTGCTGATGACTAGCTGGAACCGATTCTAGTAACTCAGGAGTGTTGCTAGTCCACTTACGAAGTTCAAAACAACCCAATTTTAACAATGCAATTAGCTCTTTCTGGCTTTCTAAAGCTTCAGCTACAGAATTAGCTAATCCAATGACATCGTCCTCATAAGTAGTATGCATCAACACTTTGCTCGCTAGTGGAAAGTCATTGCCATGATCTTTAACGAGCTGGTGGAGAGTACGAATAGCTAGGTATGGGCTCGAATTCACACCATAAGTTACAGTTTGAAGAGAGTACTCTTGAATCTCATCGGTTGGGTCGAACCGCCACAATATCTTTTGATAGCACACATCTGTCTGTCTGAACATTTAACGAATGTCACTAGAAAATACTACACTATAAAGGCGAAAAGTAAGCAATATTGACACAAAATCTCTTTGGAGTTTAGGTCCTACTAATAAAATAGAATTTAAGCTACGATTATTTGAAGTCTTGGCAGAGCCATCAAACGAATTTTTGACAAGTCACCATCTGCCTTCACAACTAGGTGGTGTGGAATAAAATATGAATGGAAGTCAGGGCTAGAATTGTCTAATTTCATATGCCCCTGGTCTAGGTAATCCTGAACAAAGTCTTTGTATGCACTATACAAAGCCGGATTTTTCAATAATCGGTTTTCCATCATGTTGAATCTACGCAAGGCTTGACCTTTAGAGTTACCAAGTTCTTGTCGAGGCTCTGAAAGGTACACGAACAACATATCTGCCAAACTCACTTCTAGAATAAGTGGTAGCAAATATTTTTTGACACAAGTCCTCATCAGAGGAAAGAGGGATTTTTTGAGGGGTCGATCCAATCGAGATTCTATAGGGGAAGACACTGAGATCAACAAAGTAATGGGTTTTTGAGTTTTACGACAACCATCAAGGAGTATCCAACCAAATATTGAATTAATGGCACAAGGTCCTCCATTTTCTCCTTTTTTAAAGCCAGGCACAAGCATCTGACATCACAATCATCAATTAAGAGGTCTACACTACTAGGTTGTCCAAAATTAGGATTAGCAAAATCTAAATCTTTTAAATATGGCCACTGAACAGAATCATATACTACAACACTCACAGGTATGGTTCTACAAATTTTAGGAATAAGAATGGCATCACAGGAAAACAAACTATCAGAAAACTTGGAGGAGCCAACTTGCAATGCTACCTTGCCATATGACATACTAGAAATCATGCCATTTATTCCTTCAATAGGGGAGCTACTTCAAGTCCTAACCTCTCAGCCAAGGATATGGTTACAAAGGACGCTTCACTAGCGGAATCTAAAATTGCCCGACAAGACACAAACTTCTTGTTGGCATCTACAACTAAAACTTCGTCAGTTGTTGTTATTTTTGTTATGCTTTTGTTGGAAAACAGAGAAAATCTCGGACTTTCGCTGCTCTGTTGAAAAAAGTATTGTTTGAAAACCCTGATAGGTTTTGATAGTTAATTTAAATTTAATTAAAAAAACTATTTACATTGAAGAAGTGGCGTAGCGCTAGGGGGATTAAGGGGTTAACACGTCTAGTGTCTATTACCTACAACCGTTGATTCGGATACCTTTGCAGAATCTCGGCACAAAGCTGCCGGCAAGGGTCAACAGGTCAGCTCTGCCTAGGTAAACCACCGTATTTGATTTTTTTCTGAAACTAAAAAAACGCGATTAAGATTTTTAAAGTTCGTAAAAATATAGTGCGTTACGGCAAAAAGAAATTTGTAAATAACTTTTTAAATATTTTTAGTAGATTGTTTTACATAAGTATAAAAATCGCATTTTTGGATTTTTTTAAATACGGGGGTCTTGGTAAGCAGGGCAGAGGTGCGATTAGGTGTTTGGGTGGCGTATGTGGTTATAGAGCTACTTTTTAATTAGTTCGTTTTTGATAATCTTTTGATCAAAATAGCAAAGCGATCAAATCAAAATTCAAAACAATATCATTAGTTCATGCAACTCATTGATTTTCAACTTAATTCTAGACAAAATAAGCCAATATGAATTCCTCTCAATAATAGCGGATGAAACTACGGATGTGTCTAATAAGGAACATATGTCCATATGTGCTAGATACCTGGATTCAAAGACTTTTGAAATTAATGAATGTTTTTTGCAATACGTAAATATTACTGACGTATCTGGGCAGAGCATAGCTGACTCAATAATAACTTTTTTTAAAGGATTGTAAACTGGATATGTCCAAATTAAGGGGACAGGGGTATGACGGAGCTGCAGCAATGAGCGGGGAGCAAAATAGTGTCCAAGCACACATAAAAAAGTAGTCCCTTCAGCACTTTACGTTCATTGTTCAGCTTACTCTCTCAATCTAGCTGTGGCAAAGTCATGTGAGCTGCCAATCCTCAGCCATTGCTTAGAGATTATTCGCCAGATTTATTTTTTTTTAATACTCCGAAAAGGTAAAATATTTTAGAAAATAATATTGATGAGTTACAGCCTGGTAGTTTGAAAACGAAGCTAAAAAATCTTTGTCCGACTAGGTGGATTGATGATACGAATCAGTTGATACCTTCTTACACTTACAAGATAATATCCACAAAGATAGGGATACCGCTGTTCAAGCCAATAATTTACTTGCCGCAATCAGCAAGTTTAAATTTCTTATAGCTCTAGAAATTTTTAAACACATTTTTCCGTTTTTCGCGTGCCTTTGTAAATATTTACAAAAATCATCAATTGATCTAAGCGAACCAGTAAATCATGCTGGAATTCTGAAAGATCAATTGAAATCTGAACGTCACAATGTAGATAACGTATTTTCTGCAATTTTCAAAAGTGCTAGCGAGAAAGCCGCAAGTTTTGACGTTGATGTGAAAATGCCATGAATCGTTGGCCGACAGACGACTCGACCCAACATAAAAAGCGATTCTGTGGAAGGGCAATGAAGAACTGCAGATTCTCACAGCACTAAAATTAAAAAAGTGCAATACACTTCTAAAAATGTTTGTATGTAACAACTTGCGAGGGCGAGAGATCTTTTTCGACTTTAGACTCAAAAGCTACGAGCGGTCTGTCTATGGCCAAGAGAGAATTAATGAGTTGGCCCTTTAAATATTTACTCAAAAGTCATACCACCAACGGAAATGTTTGCAGAACACTTTGTATCAAAGAAGAATAGGCGGACTGTTGCCCATTGAGTTAATTTTTTATTTTTTAATACATGACATATTTTAACAATTAAGATAATAATATAACTGTTAATAAAATTGTTCAAAAATCCTTGTATAAAGTTTTTGATACATGCGTACATTCATACATTTAAAACCCCCCATTGGACCGCTGGCGCTACGCTACTGCATTGAAGCGAATACCGTTCAAAACATTTGCGTCCTTGATGTTCCAGGTATAGTCGCTCGCGCATAATGACTTATTCCGGTAGTATAAAGTTCAACATAAAATTAAAAAAAGAATAAAACATTAAATTAAAGTCGTCTCAGGCTTTTTTGAGCATTTCACAACCAACCACAGAAAAAAGTACACTGTAGAATCGGGAATTGAAGGGCCCTGGTAGGCAACCCGTTTGGCAGCCCAACCAAGCTTACTATACTTTGATTTTAACTCGGCCTTGCCAAAATGGCGGAGACTGTCAGTTGTTGTGATTTTTGTTGGAAAAGAAAAAAAATCTCGGACTTTCGCAACTCTAATGAAAAAGTATTGTTTGAAAACCCTGAACAGTTTTTGACAGTTAGATTTTATTCCAAATTTAATTAAAAAAACTGGGAAAAAAACACAAATAAACAAAAACAGCAATTGGCAAGCACACAAATGTTAAACTGAAAGAAGAACAAGACGGCGGCCATTTTGGATTTGTCACTTTAACTTTGGTCAACTTGAATCCGTTATGGTTTTACAAGGCTGGGGGCTAGAGCTCTGATTGGTTGATTTAAAAATTCATCCTATCAAACCTTGGGAAAACAAATCCGGATAATACGCTCCATAGACAGCAGGCCTAATCCGTGATTCGCAACAAACACCAAGATTTTTTAATCCATTTACACTGAGCGCGAGTTTCCTTTGATATTTCGCTTGCTTACTTACGCGTCTTGGAACAGTGGCGAGCACGAGCGAATTCGTTCGTAGGCCGTTCACAATCTGCAAACACAAGCTAACAACCGAATTTGTTTGGTCGTTCCCGCTATAATAAAACAAGTGTAATACTATACAGGGTGTCCCAACTAAAAGGTAACAGACGTGTTTTTGGATATTTTTCGTGCGAATTTGGAGAAACGCTCGGACACGTCGATTTTGTTTGCTAGGGGGACACTTTTAGGCTATCTTGAAATTTTTGTAGCACGCACCATCTTCGAGGGGTATACTTTATCCCTGTATTTTGAATAGGGAAAGTGGATCTAGTGATACCTTGTTTTGAAGTTCTCTTGAATATATTTACAACCGTGTAAAAATTTCGAAAATCCATAGATTAGTTTTTGAGATAGTTGCTCTCAAATTTTCAAATTTTTCATGGAATGATAAAAATTTTGAAAATCTATGGATTAGTTTTTGAGATATTTGCTTTCAAATTTTCAAATTTTACATTTTTCAAAAAATGAAAAATTCTGAAAAAAATTTAATTTTATCAGTCCTGTTAAATTTGAAAGTTTGAAGACAATTATCTCAAAAATTAATAGATGGATTTTTGAAATTTTTACACAGTTGTGAAGACATTCAAGAGGCCTTCAAAACAAGGTATCACTGGACCCACTTTCCCTATTTAAAATATAGGGGTAAAGTATACCCCTCGAAGATGGTGCGTGCTACAAAAATTTCAAGATAGCCAAAAAGTGTCCCCCTCGCAAACAAAATCGACGTGTCCGAGCGTTTCTCCAAATTCGCACGAAAAATACCCAAAAACACGTCTGTTGCCTTTTAGTTGGGACACCCTGTATATTACACATTTAAAATAAAAAAAAATCGAATTAGGCTGGTATTCCTTGTCAAATATTTGTGAAAAAGAAGTTTCCATGTACGATTAAGATAATCCAAAAATTTTAAATCTTTGTTGTAGGGAAATAAATACAGTACAATTGCATGTTCATCACTCCCTACAAGTAATCAAGTTTTTAGAAGCTCTATGAAAATATTTTGTATAAATATATTTTTTTAAATACTAAAAGTTTTGAAACTTTAACCGAATTATTTCTTTTGTTTTTGTAAAATCTGACATGTACGCGCAGCAGACTATCGCGATCTTGGCGGCGCACAGTGGTTCAAACACCCCCTAAAAAGGACGGATGTCGAAACAAAGATCGAAAGACAAAAGATCGAACCACAAAAGATCGAAACTACAAAAGATCAAAAAGAAAAAAATCGAAATACATAAGGTCGAAAAGACAAAAGATCGAACCACAAAGATCGAAACTACAAAAGATCGAAAAACAAAAGATCGAAAAACAAGATTGAAATTGCAAAAGATCGAAAATACGAAAGATTGAAAAACAAAACATGGAAAGACAAAAGTCCAAAATAGCGCGTATCAAAATAGCGCGTTTCAAAATATCGCTATTACGAGGGTGGATCATTTGTTTAAGCCTTTGTTTATAAACTAGTTATTTAGAAACATGACACAAAACAGAAATTTTTTCTACTTTTCTACACATCCCTCTTCTCTGTTAATACATTTTTCCCACCGGTTTGACAGCTTCTTAATCTCGTTTTCATAAAAGGAAGCTGGGCGGGTATCTAACCAGTTGCGCACGAATGCCTCCACCTCTTCATTGGTCTGAAATTGCTCGCCTCCCAATGAATCTTTGAGTGGGCCAAACATATGAAAATCGCAAGGTGACAAATCTGGACTCTATGGAAGGTATTCCAGCAGAGTCCAGTGCATTTAATTGATTTTGGCCTGTGTTAAAACTGCCGTATTAGGTCTAGCATTGTCATGCAGGAGCAACACGTCTTGGATGGGGTGTGCTCTCCTCTTTTGGCGATAATCAAGCCTTACCTGGTCGAGTAAGTTGCAGTAGTAAGCCGCGTTCAGTGTTATTCGCTCGTGCAAAAAATCGACCAACAAAACTCCTCTTCAGTCCCAGAAAACGGTCGCTAAAACTTTGACTGCAGAAATGATGGTAAGGACGACGTGGTTGACTCACGTTGTCGACACGCTCACACCCGTCGTTAATTTCTTTGCACCAAGTTTTTGCAGGTACCCACGAAAGTGTCTTATTTCCGAACTGTGCTCGCAATCTGCATCGAATTTCAGCAGGTTTAAGGTTTTCGCGTGTGATTATTCTTTGCGCAACACTGCTGTGTACCTTCTTCTCGCTCATTGCGATTGCTCCTGGCCAAATGAGCATCGCGGCAATACCAGCCGCCTACATGCTGCTGAATATCCCTACTTTAAACTTATAACGACCATGTTCATCTTGAATGATTTTTCCGTTAGTGAGTTTAAAAGGCTTGTTTATATTTGATCCAGCCTCGTACATAGTTTTTTCAAAAAAAAAACTTTCCTCATTTCTTTTCCGGGATCCTAGAGGGTGTGTAACTAAACCGAACCGAACCGGTTCGGAACTTTCCTGGATCCTACAGGGTGTAAAACCAAACCGGTTCGGTTCGATTTGGTTCGGTTCGGTTTGGTTACACATCCCGAGAAAGAAATCAGGAAAGTTTTTTTTTAATATGAAGAGAAAGAGACCCTTCTATCGAACTATATGATTTGTGTTAAGTATGGCAAGCCATTGGTTTATTTAACGATTAGGTAATTTTACCTTACCTGACCTGCCTAAACTGTTTATGTGAATGTACCTAAGAAAACTTTTTGTCTTCTGCTATTTTGTCTTTTGATCTTCTGTACTTTTAATCTTCTGTATTTTCGATCTTTTGTCTTTCGATCTTTTGTATTTTCGATCTTTTGCTTTTTCGATCTTTTGTTTTTCGATCTTTTGTCTTTCGATGTTTTGTTTTTCAATCTTTTGTATTTTCGATCTTTTGCCTTTTCGATCTTTTGTTTTTCAATCTTCTGTATTCGATCTTTTGTCTTTCGATTTTTTGTCTTTCGATCTTTGTTCTGCCACCCAAAAATGACGCATTGGGGCTCCTATAGCAAAAATGTGCAGAATAAAGAGCTGTATATAGCGGCTCCGGAACGAAATAGCGATGTATTAAAATACCGAATCAAATCAAACCAGACCGAAACGAACTGAAATGCGTTATTATATCCTGCGGTATTTTGACTATACTAGCTTATTTTTTCAAAAAAAACTTCCCTGATTCTTTTCCGGGATCCTAGAGGGTGCGAATCCGAACCGATCTGAACCGAATTCGGTTCGGTTCGGATTCACACTCTCTAGGATTCCGGGAAAGAAGTCAGGAAAGTTTTTTTTTTAATTACTTAGGAAGAAACCCTTTAGTCGAACTATATGCTAAAACGCAACCGAAATATCGCTATTGTGATAGTCGATATTTTGTTACATCGCTATTTTGATAGTCGCTATTTTCTTACATCGCTATTTTGTTACATCACTATTTTCAGTAAACAGCAGACGTATCAGGCGGACTTTGGCGGACGCATTTGCTAAATATTAATATTCTTCGGGCATGCCGAAATTGACCGAAGAGACAACGCGTCTCCTATTTACAAATATGCGGCCACGCCCGCAACTGTCTGCAAGAGTCTTAAAAGTGGATGTGGGATTATGTGGGACATACTTTTTTTAAACTTTTTCACTTGAGTGTGATTTAAAATTAGTAATTTATGTTCAGCAATTACTTTTATTCGATTATTATATGACAATAATGTGTTGTGTCATATTGTTTCAAACCAAACCAATAAAATTTTTATTATTAAAAACGGAAGTCTAAATAAAAAGTTTGATAACCTTGTTTATCTTAATGTAACTAAACTCAAATTCTTATAAACAAAAATATTTACTTGAAATTAATGGCTTAAAACCATGTTACTAAACACATCAACATTATGGAGGTTCTGCATTTTTTTCTTTTTTATTAATATAGAAAAAAAATACCACAATGTGTTGAATAAACTAAGATAATATATTACCGTAAAAAAATTACTCTAAAAATAAAAAAATTCTTTACTTTCGTAACGTTTAAAAAATGGTCTTATTAAGTTATATTAATCAGACGGGCCGCAAAATAAGTGCGCTCTTCGTTGCATTAAAACAGCGTTCTCGTTTGTTTCCATGGTAACACGGGCCACAATATGGTTTGGAAGGCCCAGACAAACCCGAGCGGCAAGCATTAATTCGGACTTAGTCGTGTTGGCAGTTGGAGATAAACTTTATTCATGGTCCGCGTCGAGGTCGAGGCGCAAGGAAAAATTATAGAATAAGAAAAATATTTAATTAATAATATGTTAATTAAGATTTTATTTTATTTTTCTGAGGGAAGCGCGCGGCCATACTGCCTTAAAAAGCAGCTGCCCCTGTTAATAGCGTCAAGCTTATGGGGATTACAGGGTCCGTACGTTCAAAATCTACAATCCTTTTAAAATCAATGAAAAAAAATGCAAACAGAAATATAGTTTTTTATTTAGGCCTCGAAGGAAGTGTTTAACAACCCCGGCATGAAAAAAAACCCGACCTGTTCGGGATTTTTGTATCAGATTCTAGAAGAGCTGGATTTCACCACCAACCAAAATAAAATACCATTAGTAAAAAAAATTAATAAAAAAAACACACAACTGCTAAATCTACTGGTAACTACTAGTCGCAGTTTGGTACAAAATTGATAGGTATACCTATAATGTACGACATGCTTCAACTTTTAGTTTTGATGCCCAAAGCGCACAAATTATACAGTTTTGTATTTTCATGGATCAGGTTATTGGGTAATTTTGTACCCAACTGCTACTAGTATTTACCAGTAGATTTAGCAGCTGAATGTTTTTTGTTATTGAAACATTTTTTTATTTCCAACTTTTAGGTTTAAATCTTATATACAGTGCTCGACTTCGAACATTTAGCCTTTATGAAACGCGTATAAAAAAGGATGAAATTATGGAAAGCAAGAAGTCAGTGAGGGACCAAAGACGCGCATATTTAGGAGCGTTTGGCGCTGTGACTCAAAATTCATTAATTGTTTTTTATTACTAAACAGGAGCAAGCACCCCCCGTTAAACGTGCTTTTTGATAGTTTTTTGCTAATAACTCAAAAACAATTAACTTTTTCAAAAATCTTCTGGAAATCATTTTTCAAGCGGATACAATTTCCTTTCCAACTATGTACCTTAGTACCCTCTGACGGCAGTGGTGCACATTCCATTAGCGTACGAAAAAAGAGAAAAATTTTTAAAATATATATTTTTTATTTTTTGTGGTATTTTTTATCCTTAACACTATTATTCTTTTTAAAATATTTTTGTTTAAACAGTTAAATACTTATTAAGGTAGGCATGTTTTTTTTAAATAGCCGCCTTGAAATAAAAATAAAAGCGTTTGTAGAAATCCTTAAATCAAACAAAAATTTTCTTAAATTTTACGGTCCCACATGTCTGGTTTTTAAACTTCCTTTCCAACGATGTATATCGCTCCCCCCTCAAGGCAGCTGTAGATCTGGCATAGACGCACCAAAAATGGTCAAATTTGGTATACACTTGAATCTTCATTAAATACAACCATGTTAAAAAAGTTTTAATACAGAATCTGCGTTCAATGAGAGAAGCAACACACTTATATACAGTATAATCCCCCGAAAATATAACGACGGGGAACCATCCGCCCACCCTTGGTGGGAGGGGCAATCCCTACGTTTTTCCAAACCTCTTATTTATTTAAATGCCTATAAAAGGTGATGCAAGGGGGGCGTGTTATACATAGGTTAGAGAGGACTTTTCTTCTGCCTCAATAATTGTTACTTAGTTATTTTTTCCAAATTAAAAGTTTGCAAACAATTTAGAAAATACTGTAAGAGAGGTCTTTTGAGGGGGTGTCACTTAAAGGAAGGTAAACTAGAAAAAGTCAGTTTTAAGTTATTACTAACCAAAAATAATATTTTACTCACTTTCGTTTTTATTGACTCAGTTGAAAATGTTCAAAATTTTTGTATGATTTAAGGATTTCTACAAACACATTTATTTTTATTTCAAGGCGGCTATTAAAAAAAGATACGTCTAGCTTAATAACTATTTAACTGTATACAATGGGCTTAAAACTAAAAATATTTTTGTAAAAAAAATTGTTTAATAAAAAATTCCACAAAAAAGAGATAAAAAAAAATATTTTAAAAATATTCCCCTTCTTTCGTATGCTAATGGAATGTGCACCACTGCCGCTAAAGGGTACTAAGGTACATCGTTGAAAAGAAAATTGTATCCGCTTGAAAAATGATTTCTAGATTATGTTTGAAAAAGTTGACTGTTTTCGAGTTCAAAAAACTATCAAAAAGCACGTTTAAGGGGGGGGAACCACCCCTCTGCCAGGGGGGGTGGTTTCCTTTCGTAAAATGTTCGGGCAAGTCTTATATCTATCCATGCCAAGTGTGTTGTTTCTATCATTAAACGCAGCATATGGCTGGAATCTCGGATGTAGGACCTGAACTAAAAGCTGTACACTTAATTACGGATTCGCAGTATTGATTATTAGTCATACAGTTCAAATGATATCTAAGAGATGGCGCAACAGCAATTAAAATCAAGGCGTTTTTAGGATTTTATTAATTGCCGTCGTTGGCCTACTCAGCCGGTAAGAGTAACGTCATTAGATCGCGAAAAGAAAACCATTTTCTTGAATTGCTAACTTGACAACAGCGCTAAACTACTTATCTCTCTTAGTGCCATTTATTTAAATAGCGATCTTACTTCAATTCACATATTTTCAATGGGCAAACGATCGTTGACGAACCCTGTAGAAAGCACTATGCATTTAGGGTTACCCGGAAAGTACGTGTGGAGTTCCTACGGACGCGAAAAGTGTTAGCTTCCATTGAGTGAAGGTGGGGGAGGAGAGAGGGATTAGGGAACTAGTAAAATGGTGTTGAAAAAAATCTTAAAGCGTTTGCAGAAAGAATTTTTGAAATCGCTCTATATTTGTGAAAGTTATAGCTACAACGATTACTAATAAGGAGGCGGGGTGAGGGAGAGGGAGGGAGAAACTAGTAAAATGGTGTTGAAAAAAAAGTCAAAGCATGTGCAGAAATAATTTTCGAAATCGCCCTATATTTGATAAAATTATGCGAATATGGTTTTTCAAAATGGTGGGGGGGAATGACAGGATGGGAGATTGTTGGGAGCAGGGAGGACTACAATGAAATTACAGCAAATTAGACGACATTTGCAAT
The DNA here is from genome assembly GCA_963576565.1 of Aspidapion aeneum. Taxonomy (NCBI): domain Eukaryota; kingdom Metazoa; phylum Arthropoda; class Insecta; order Coleoptera; family Brentidae; genus Aspidapion; species Aspidapion aeneum. The sequence continues at coordinate 103,200,156 of OY755043.1, forward strand.
GGGTTGTCAAAGGCATTTTAATAAAATCGCCTGAAAGTTAAGTGATTTGTATGCCGACATCATGTGACTTGACTCCTGTTCAAAAAAATATAGCCTATAGCACCTTCGGGATCAGTGGCAATTCAACGACACCTTTTTCGTCAAAATCGGTTTAGCTGTTTAGCCTCTAGCGCGACACAACCATACATATTTACATACATATATACTTACATACATACATGTCCCAAACGAAAAACATTACCCTTTCTTTCGTCGTGCTGCAGTTGGGTAAAAAATATGAGATAGGGAAAAGATGTTGTGCTTTGTCGGAAAAGAAATAAAAGTCCAACTTTCCCTACTTTAATGGAAAAAGTAATGTTTTCAGACTCTGAGTCAGTTTTTAATAATTAGATTTTATCCCGAAATTTAATTTAAAAAACATCTTACATCCATTCTTAAAATCATAATACTTATCGAAACCAGATTCTCTACTTATCCGAAAATCTCTTAACGTTTAAGATCGGTCAGACAAAATTTATTTTGAAAAATCAGGAATCTACAGATCCCATATAGCATATAAGAAACAGGGAGAAAAATATCCAGTATACCATCACAAAACTGGGCATCAGATTTTGTTTGAGCAATCTAAAATTGATGTCACTGGTCTTCTATCTTTCACCTATTTAATCTAATCAGTCATTCTTGACGCGCTTGCATTGATGCGCTTGCACCTTTAGCTCCGCCTTCTTTTACATCTATATAAGATTTGATCAAATCAGTTCCAGATGCGACTGAACCGAAATCGTTTATCTATGGACGCGTTCTGAGGAAGCCAACAGTTTAAGTAGCAAACCGAGGAGAAATAACCCATAGCCAGCAAAGGGTTGGTCGCGGCTAATATCATGAAATAGTGATGCTTTGTGCTAATATTTCCAAATATTGTCATGCATTTGTACATTAATTAATAATTTTAAAAAAATTGTCATACTAGTGTCTCTAATGAGAACTGTAAAGAAACCTTAGACAACAGAAAAGTAATTTAAGCATTTTTTGAACTTTCTTAACCTTTGTCAAAATTTAATAAATGGGTTGCTAGTTTATAGAGAAATACTCATTTATTTTGAATGAACAGAATCCATAATTAAAATTATACATATAAAATGGCAGTAAAAAAATATATTTCGACACGGTATGTCAGAAACGCGGACCAAAATGCGTTTTCGCAGCGCATTACGTCATTTAGATGACAAAATAGCGAAATTGGCATTCAGCTTATGTTTAATGTTTAACATATTTACTTGAAATTTTGCACAAACGCATGCTTGAGTATGCTTAATAAGCATAAGAAATTTAGGCCAAATCAGAAGAATGAAACTGCCTCATTTTGGGGTTTTTCTGAACTCAACAAGTTGTTAAGTTGATATGTTAATTCATTGGACACATCGTCAATCGCGGAATCATTATTAAACCTTAGTTTAATGCCAATTTCACTATTTTGTCATCTACATGAAGTCACGGAAAGCGAGAAGTGACAATCAAGCGTCATCCCCGGTATATATGGATGCTGACATATACCGTGTCTTAGTGTATCGTCTTTCGACTCTACAATCTTCTAGTTCTTCTTTTGTGGAACGCCGTATCCCAGATATTGTTTTCTCTCCTCCGCAGTCATGTCAGCAAATTTATTTAGCTCCATTTGCCATGTCACTTCTCCTTTTTCAAACTTTTCATTGTGTTCTTTGATTTTATTTAAGCTTTCTCGGAAAATTTTGAATCTCTCGGCCTCTTCCTGGGCTGGGTAGTTTTTGTTTTGTTCTAACTAAAAATTTAAACCAAGTTTTGTTATTCTAAAGAAAATAATAGACTAATGATGCCTAAAATGGCACCACACGATATTTAAGCAAATGATTCTTATTTCTACCTTATTCCTAAGCCCGCGAAGAAAACGTACTCTTTTTGGGATAATGGCAAAAATGTGTTATTTGGGTGTATTTGGACCTATCTTAGCAATATCGGCGTGACGTCTGTCCGTGTGTGTGCATTTAACACGATAGCTCCTAAACCACTAAACCGATTTTCATGAAATTTCCAAGTAAAATAGTGTTCGACACTGTAACGTGCTGATTAGATTTGAATCAAATCTCATTAATGCTAATGACAGTTTTTTAACAGTTAAAGAATTGAAAATATGCTAACTCTTTAACGGAACATCCCACCTTTATGCGGTTTAATATTTCGGAATATATTGGAACATATTTTTCTCAATAATTGAGTTTACTTGAGGCGTTTTCAAGTGAATACTTGTACGTCATCGTTTATTACCGGTAATTACTACACTTTTGAGGAAGGTTCTTGGGTTTTCTAACCTCACAATGCTTTGTTTTGATTCTTTTTGGGAAAACTTTTCCGTGAATGTTTGCAATGAGTGATATTTATCGTGTTTGCCTCAATTATGAGGGAAAATTGTACAAAGTGATGGCCTCCTCTATATTGTCTTGCCAAAATTTTGGTTTCATCTAACCCTTGGCTTCTTCTAATTTTTCCAATGGAGACTTTGATACACGAAGTATCATAAAAAACAGTATCATTGTACTCCTCTAACCACTGTTTATTATACTTTTTTTCCAAATTATGCTCATTTCAAATCAAATACCCCAGTATTTCAGAGTCGGTCGAAACAAACTCAAATTCAATAATGGCAAAAAGATTATTATCCATCTAAACTAAAACAAACTAAACTTCTTTAAAAAACCGCAAAAAGCAATAACAAATAATAACCGGTTATAAAAAAAGCTATTCAAGCGGTGTTTCTGTGGTAATAGGGCCTAAACAGCTGATTTTAAATGTCAACCAAGAAAGAACCAGAAGTAATTACTAGTTATTCGCTTGAAAATGGCTTTGGAGTATGCTGATAGATCAGATCTGTCAAGGTTCCATTTATCATAAACTTAGGTTATAAAAAACAATTTCAATGTACTAAAATTTTTCGCAGGTTTTAAAAATTAAATTTAATTTAAATAAAATGTCAATTTTATGTAATATCTCAAATAACTAAAATGGATAAAATTTAGTTTGACACTTGTTAGACTTGGCTTAATGTATCTAGTGCAGGCGCTGGATGTAGTTGAGTATGCAAAATATGAGGACCGCAGTTTGGCAATGGATTCTATCTGATAATAGGTCACAGATTAACGATCTGGATGTTGCCAAGCCAGGTTTTGGTCCAATTTTTTTATCCCCCCTTCTCTTATAGTCGTGTTCGAATTTCTGAAAATTTAACTAAGTTGACGCAATCTTTGGTTGACGCCGTAACTACAATGACAGAGAAATTAATCAAAAATGTGTAAAATCTAACCTAAAAATAAAATTATATTAGTTTTTCAAATTTTAGCTGCAAAAACCCCCCAAAACCTGAGATTTTTAGGTTTTCTTCAAATTTTCTCAAAAACTAACCTGCTTAGGAAAAATTTGTAAATACCACAATTATAGATAATAAAATTTCCTTTTTAACGATGTGGAAGTCAGTGTTGTACGACCAATGACAATCTCTTTAGCGGTGTCTGTTTATAGAGGTAAAGTAAAAAAAATGTAAAAATAAACATGTAAGTATATTTTGGTTTCACCCGATTTTATTAAAAGCTAAGCTCTATCAAAAATTGTGCGCTATAGTCGATTGTAGGTAATAAAATTTTCTTTTAAAGGATGTTAATAAGTATCTAATATTATTTCTTTTGCCCGATTTTATTAAAAGCTAAGCTCTCTATCAAAAATTGTGCGCTATAGTCGATTGTAGATAATAAAATTTTCTTTTAAAGGATGTCAATAAGTATCTAATAATAATCTGGATCTCAAAAGTTAAAGCGTTTAGAGAATTACCTCCTTAAATTTTACCGTGGTATTTCATCACACCCTGTATGCCACGTGAACGATGGTAAAAAAATAAACAATAAGTAGTTGTTCAATTTGATTGTTTAGTCAAGTTATTTTTGTGTAAACAAAACCTAAACACTTCACAAAATTGTGCATAATTCCCGTGTAAAAACAATAATATCCTTTTTGTTTGAAAAAAAAACACAATATTTTTTATGTCTAGTTAATAAAAATTGATGCAATAACTGTAATTTTCGTTGTTTAAGTATTAAAATATGAGTGCAAAAACGCTAAAAAAATATGTCATCATTTCCATGTTATAGAATGATTACAAGAGAACACGCATATACTCTCTTATAGTTAATCATCCTACAGAACAGAAACATAGTTTCCCCATCATTAGACTTATCATGCCTGTGTAGAGTTGTTTTTTTTTAATCTTAAAATCTTGTTGACTGTTGTTATTTTAGTATGTTGGAAAATAAAGAACATCTCGAACTTTTCCTACTCTGCTGGAAAAGGTAATGTTTTAGGACCCTGAACCAGTTTTTGACAGTTAGATTTTATCCCAAATTTATTTAAAAAAAACTGGCAAAAACAAATAAACAAAAACAGCGGTTGACAAGCATTTGACGTTTCTAAACCCGAGAACAAAATGTTAAACTAAAACAAGAAAGGCCCGGCGGCCATTTTAACTTTGCGGGCCTTACCCATTTCACCAAGAGACCCCACCCTGTATGTATGCAGCGGCGTAGCGTGCCTGAAGGGGCGGGGGAGGGCCGACAGCTAAAAAGGGCGCCCATCAAAAATGTTGCGACCAAAAAAAAAGGTCATCATGTCTTTAGTTTTCTTTGCCGCCCTCTCAATTTGCCGTTGCCGGCCCTGCTACCTAATAAAGCTTCGGGCACCCATGGGGCGCCAGTACCCTCGGGCCGGGGGGGGGGGGGGGGCGACAACATTTTAAGTCAGGGATTTATATAATAAATGGGTCTGTACAGTTTTATCAAATATATGTATTAAACTTTGTTTTGGGTCCTTTCAAAAAGTTAATAAAGCAACGTTTAGATCCAAAGGGCACTTTATAACAAGGGCTTTTAGAAAAAGGTACAAATCAAGTTAAGTGACGTCACGCATCAACGTTACTATCCGCTTTCATCCAACCAAGCCAGATTAGCTTTATCTCTGAGCTACACAGTCCTCTCGAAACCGCCCTGTGGAACGATTTTAGCTGTCCATCGTGTCACTCACCGCTGACAACATAAATTACTTTAGTGAAGCGCCAATGAACTTGGCAAGAAAATAACATGAACAAAAAATGTGAGTTTGAGTGAATTGATGAGTTTGTCGAATCTTTGTTTCTTTAAAATATGTCCTATATACAGGGTCTCTAATTACACCCACCCAACCTAAACCAAGAAAAAAAAAACGTGCAAGCGGGTTTTTCCTGCCATCCAACCCAACTAACCTTAAATTTCTCCCATTCGGGCCAGGCAGGATCATCTTTCAAAACTGGAGCGGCCATAATAACAATATTAACAGCAATTAATAGAATAGCTACTATCTCAAACAATTTCACAGACATATTTTATATTTATATTCCTAGCGACTTATTTATAATGAAACAAATATAGGTATGTGGAAAAATGAATCGTTGTGCGATAAAAATAATACTTAATAATAATTATTGGCAATATTTACTTGTTGTGTTTAGCAGGCAATAGTTTTTATTCTGTTTCATAAATTCGTAATAAATTTCGAAAATAAATAAGTTTTGTTTACTTGTGCTTTTAATAGTTTTCAGTCTTAAGATTAAGATACGAGAGTGCGATGAAAAGTTTTAGAGTAGGTGCGATTTACTTTCTTGTATACCAGTGTGTTCATGTAGCTGTAGCTTGGCCTTAGTATATGCATCAGGAAGTTTAAAGTGAGTGGTGCATTACACCCGGTTCCCATCTACGACTTTCTCGTGGGTGCCCGCTCACGCGTCACATTATCTCAATATGAAATGTTAAGACAGTCATGTGACGCGTGCGCGGGCACGCACGAAGAAATCGTAGGTGGGAACCGGGCTTCAAGTGGTTAGCTTTCAACGCATTAAGAGGGAGCTCTGCTTATGGCATATAATGAGCGCGTAAGGCTGAAATAACTCTTTTATCTGAAAAGTATTTAATATAACGGGGAACTATAAAAAAATTAAAATTTCTTGAAGCCGTTAAGTCTGTGGAGGCGGTGCAGAATTATATCGGAATAAAAATATTAAATCATAACAAAAACATTTCATGTAAAAATACTCTGCCAATATATGGGCACCTAAGCTCACACTAGGTACTATAGTTATAGTGTACGTGTGAGCTAATATAACTAAAAACTCAACTATATTTTATTCAACTTCAGACTCAATTACCTCTTGTTTGATACCACACAAGCCATGTTTTGACTTAAACTCTAATTTTTAAAATCTACCCTCACCCTTTTTTTTAAACTAAAATATATTTGAATATTATGAACACACAATATGGCTATTTTCACATAAAATCTAATTTTTGAAATCTACCCCCCACCCTTTTATTTGGCTTGTGTTCGGTGGATTTTGTTCATTTTTAAATGGGACCATCTCGACCCAAGAGCCAACCTATCTACCAAATTTCATTAAAATCGGGCAGGCGGTTTTTGAGTTATGCGCGTTGGTCGTTACAGACAGACAGACAGACAGACGGCGCGACAAAGAAGTTTCAAAATCATCTAAAACGCAAAAATAAATATATAAAATTTTTTGAAATCGGAGCAACATTTCCAAACTAGTAAGATCTTTTCATTTTGAAATTTGTATTGGAGAACTTGGCTTTACTTTTATCTCAATTCTTTTTACGGAATGCCATGTTCGCGTACTTGGCTTTTTTTACATGAAATGTTTTTGTTATGATTTCACTTCTTTTTTAAAGCAATTGGATAATGTTTAATTTTTAAGGTAGTAAAATATGCGGAATATTGTTCAAAAGTTTTGCAATGCCTTACTTAAAATTTTCAGGTTTTTTAATTTTTCCCATGGTTTTGTCATAGCGTTTGTGAAATCTTTTACATAACTTTACATGTATAGGGGAGGGAAGTAAATTAAAATTTTCGTGTTTTTAAATTTTTTCCTATAGTTTTATCATAGTGTCTTTCAGTCTTAAAAATCTCAGCACTCTAGCGCTTCTGGAAGTGGGCAGTGTTACTTTTACATAACTTTACATTTATAGGGGAGGGAAGCAAATTAGAATTTCGGGGTGTTTTAATTTTTCTCTATAGCTTTATCATAGTTACTCTCGGCCTTCCATTTATCTCAGTCAAAACCTGGGTGGAAGACTTAAAGCGTAAAAGCATATGAAGCAGAAACACCAACCGAGGGTGCTCACCGGCTTTAGCGTTTGAGTTAACGCGCCGAAGCACTTTGCAGCTCTTTCTCTTTTTTAAATGGGTTGCATTGAAGAGTAGCTACCGAGCGCTTCGAAGCGTCAAATCAAACGTTCGAGCCTGTGAGCACCCTCGGTCCGTGCTTCTGCTAACTACCTTATTCATAAGTAAAAGTACGAGCACTGAGGTTCCGCTAGTAGTATACTACTAGCGGCGCGTATACAATGAGGTATGCTATTCCGAGAGAAATATGAGGGATTGTTAAACTAGGCCAAGCGTTGGGTACAAAATATGGGGTTCTATTTGCAAAAGGTCGAACAGAAATGAAATTTGGTGGGATATGGTAGACATAGGTCCCCTGTGTCGTATGGTAGACATAAGTCCCCTATGTCGTTATTCTTGAAATGTCCCTGAGCGAGTACTTCTCCAAATTCGTGCGAGGATCAATAGAGATGCAGAAATTAAGTGAGATCGCAGGCGCAGTTTGACTTTCACCCGATTGTGAGGGATTACTCCTTCTCACTCGTTCAAGAATTCATACACTGATAAGACAGGGATGTATCTCTCCAACTCTTTTTAAAATATATATCGGAGTAGCTCTAAAAAACTGAAAACGTAAAGTACACGGCATGGAAATACAACTTAACGACCGATTTACGATATACACACTATAGTTTGCTGACGACCAAGTAATTGTAGCTAATGAAAAAGAAGACATGGAGTAAAATATGGTACAATGGTGGACAAAACACAGTACTTATGTATTGGAAACGAATCAAGTGAGGTAGAACTAGACAATGGAGAAACAATATCTCCATGCAATGAGTATGTATACTTGGGTGTAACATTTGATAAGACAAGAACAGACTGTAAAGAACTGGAACAAAGAATAGTAAAAGCAAAAAAGGTTATTGGATGTCTTTTATGAAGCAGAGAGATAAAAAGAATGTAAAATTTAACATATATGAAACAATGGTGGAAAACAAGCAGTTGTAAGGAATAGAGACTTGTCGCGGAACAGAAAAATAAAAAACCAAAATGGAAAGTATCAAAATGGATGCAATAAGAAGATCAATGAGAATATCTAGAACAGATTATATAAGAAATGAGATCATAAAAGAAAAAATGGGAATCGAGGGAAGTATAACGGATGACATCACTAAAAGCCAACTTACATGGTACGGCCATGCACAACGGATGAACGACGAAAAATTACCAAAGCAGGTTCTAGAATGGCAACCAATAGGGCACAGAAAAAGAGGGCGTGGTAAACTGGAATGGCGACAGTCAATCCAAAGATCAATGAAACAAAAAAACCTGACAGAAGATTATTGTCAGAATCGAAGGAGGTGGAGAATAGGCGTCAGACAACGTAGAAAAACGTTCTAAACCGACATAGTAGTAGTATAATTTTTCGTCGTCTATTACGCCCCCTAGATTTTGACCCAGATCCGCGCTTGGGCAGAAATGAAGGACTCTGGTTAATTCGGCTAAAACCCACCAGGGGTTGTCGTGCCTCTTAAAGAAGAAGGAGCCTTGTAAGTCGACATGCACTCTGTGTAATTATGTAAAGAACCCCGCAGTTTTATTACGGCACGTGTGTGCCGGTTATCAAATAATATTTACATTTAATTTAAACATTTGTAGTTTATGTTTGCTAATGTTATTTAAAGCGCAAAAGCGTGTGTACTTACTGTGATTAATTAAAATCTACTTATTTTCTCACACTCATTACTTATCTACTCCCGGAAAAAATCGCGATTTTGTAAATACCTGACATAAAACACAATGGATTTACAGTCAATTAAAAAATTTACGTGTTTGTCTTCTTTGTAAAAAAAAATTGGTTCCGCAGCTAACAATTGAAAAAATAATAAATATATCCGTATACGTAGACTAAAATCCTGCTCAGTCATCTCGTGTTTGATTGGGGAAAAACTAACACCTATCAAGCTCAGACCAGTCATATACTAAAAGTCCTACAACTTCCCACTACTAAAATGCCCAGTTATTGATACCTTCAGCCCAAAAATTTTAAGGGAAAAAAAAACTAAATTGTTACTTTTAAAGTAAAATGACTTTTTTAAATTGCAAAATCTACGTTTAACATTTGCTGATAGATTTGCAATTTTAAAATTTTAAGGAATAAAATTTATGAATATTAAAAATAAATATTCAAAATTTTAAGTTTTTTTTTGCCAGTTATTGATAGGGTAATTTGGTCAAATTTCAGTTATTAACTGGCCTGGACTGCCTTCTTTGGGGGCCCTTTTGGCTAGATAATTAAATGAGGCCCCCTAACACCGAAAAATTTTAAAAAATTAAATGTCATCAAAAACTTAACTTTTCTGTTATACTTTACGTTTACAATAAATTTTCATTTATTTTTGTTACATTTTTCCTAGCCCGCGTAGAAAAATCTTTTTTTGAGATAACGCCGAAAATGTGTTATTTGGGTGTATTTTGACCTAACTTAGCAGTATCGTCGTGATGGCTGTCTGTGTGTGTGTGTGTATGTGTGTATATTATTTATGTCCGTAACAGGATAGCTCCTAAACCGCTAAACTGATTTTCATAAAATTTTCAGGTAAAATAGTGTTCGACACTCCAACGAGCTGATTAGATTTTGATCAAAATCCATTAATGCTAATGACAGTTTTTAACTATTTAATGGAACACGCCCACATAACGTGAAAAAAAATAATAAAGTTATTTTTTACTAGAAAAAAACCTCATACCATGTAATATTTGTTTTGCTAAATCTACGTGCTTAAAAATAACTTTAAAACAAGGAGGAATCACGCTATAAAAATTTAATTTTTGCTGAAGTTTCTGCTGCTGTGTATATAAAGTATTTTTTACCCTTGTTATTTTCATGTGCCAAATTCACTCATGAAAAGACATCCACAATATGTTCTCAAACGCCACTAGAAAGAGACTTCTGCAACCTACTAACTTATTGCGTGTTATTTTGTCAAGTGTTTTTTTCTTTAAGTTTTTTAATCAAAAAAAGGTACGAAAGCCCTCTAGCTAAATACTTTTTAAAAGTAATAACTTTTTGCATCTTTTTCTGCCACGTTTTTTTTTTTAATAACTTTTTTTTACTTAAGAGTGACGGGAAAGGAAGTTCCTAAAAGTTCACTAGACAATTTTAAAAGATGGCGCTTAAGGGAAGACAAAATCTCTATACATACATTATGTTTTCTTTAAAAGCTAAACAAGATTTTTCAATATTAAACACTTTCAAACAATATTAACGTGTCTTTATCAGGTTAATAACTGACGCGTCGTGATCGTGAAGTTCATTCACTGATTTTTGGAATTTAGGGGCCAAAGCACTCCCGGATAGATTTCATCGAAGTGAAACATTTCGACAATAGGTGGCGCCGCTTCTAGTAAAATCTCAAAAATATTTGGTAGAAGAGCCATGCAAATCGCGTTTAAAAAATTCGTGTAAAAAAGGCGCGAACCTAATTTTGACGTTGATAAAAATCTACTTAGAACTCACTTGAAAATAACGTAAAAACATTGCTGTTTTTATTTATTTATGGCGTTATTATATCGCCGTTTTTGGCAACGTTATTTTTTATAACGTTAATGTAGGACCTATTAAGCTTATTTTCATATATGAAATAAACGTTTTTTTCTTTTTTTAAAATTAACGTTTTTTTTTCTCACGCGTTTTTTACGTGTTAAACACGTGATTGTGCTATGTGGGTCGTATCAATGTACGGTTTTCGGAATATAGTAGACTACATTTTGCTCAATAATTTGTGTTAAAAAAAATTTCGTAAGAGCTTTAGTTTCTAAGATATTTACAAAAAACTGTTTAGGAAGGTATCAGATCCGTCATGGATCCATTTATTTAGATATAATGCATAGGTAGCCTAACCTTAAACGGTGCGAGCGTTTTCGGCGGTTCTGACTTATTAAAAACCTGGGGGGGGGGGTTATGGTAATAGCCGATCAGAGAAACTAGACAATAAATATTTTTAATTTACAAAAAAATCATGCAATAAAATAAAGTTAGTTTTTTAAAATTAGAATGTTCCATGTAAAAAGCATCACATAAGGTTACTTCATCATCACAATTTTGTATAATTTTAAAAATATTTAGTTAAATCTTTTGAAATTTAAAAAAAAATAATTATAAAAATATTTTTAATTTGTGCAAATGGTTAATATTTGTGAAATGTTTTAAAATTTTTGGAAATATTCATACCTATAAATAAATTTTGTTCAGGGTAACTTATAATTTAGCGTCATTATTATACTAGGAGCTTAATGGTCCATTACGTATTTAGACACCCGTTAAACTACTATTATTGGTTGGTCTAAGGTAAAAATTGGAGTCTAATCTATCTATTTTTGCTATCTTCAGTATGTAAAATTACAACAGTTTGATAAAGTTTTTCGCAATTTACTCGAAATTTTGGGGTTCTACGGTTCAGTTCGGTTCTGTTCTGCTTTGCAGACCCCGTTTTGGATTCGGCGCACTGAAAGACATGTGTAACAGGAGCCTTGTGACAGTGGTTCTGTCACCTCAAGTGGCCATGCAAGGCTTAAAAGTTTCCAAGGCTTAAAAGTTGCAAACTACCAATTTATGCAACAATTTAAATAACTGATAAATTATTCTTTTACACGACCTCGAAAGGGAATTTGACGGTTCTTGGAGAAAGATTATGCTATATAAACGTTTTTCTCAATTTTATAAACAGTGTAGGAAAATCATACACTTCTTTTCAATTTTCTTCTTGAAACTTCACAATTTTGACTTCTTATATTTATTAACCAAATATCAAATTTTACTACAGTAGAACCCCGATTATCCGTGCGCGGATTATCCGGGCTGCGGACTATCCGTGCTATGATTTCCCATAATCGAAATTGTATTTTTAAAGTTCTATCGTAATAGCGTTACCGGAAATCACTCGACCAAAACTTTATGTAGAATTATATTTTTTGTGTGTGTTATGGTATGTGTTATGCAATACATACATATAAACTTAGTTTGAACTTATGGGATCTTTTTTTTTCTGTCATATTTTGAGTATATATACATAATATATATGTAACATGTAATAAATGAATGTTCGGATTATCCGTGCTTTTCACTTATCCGTGCCTCGTTCGGTCCCGTGGAGCACGGATAATCGGGGTTCTACTGTACTATTAAATTTTTGTATTCAAATATTCACACTCTTTAAACTTTTAGGTTTTAGAACCTTTTGTATCTTTGTTGTAATTATTTTAATTTATCAACATTTTAAACGTTGATTGAATAGGTGAAGCCATTCAATGAACTGTTTAATTTACTTAATACTTATTACTGTTTAGGTTTATTATTGATTAAAAATGCCGATTTTAGGCAACGAAAGGTTTGTATTTTGATATTAAAAACCAGAAAAGGATAAAAATGAATGAATGAACACTGGAAACAGTAATAGTCAAAAGCTTTAAAATTAAAATAAACTCTAAAAGAAAAGACCAAAATAATTGTGAATAATAAAGTTAACAGTTTTATACAAAGCTAAAATGATTTACAAAATTTCCCCAGTTGAAAAAAAAACCCTTTAACCAAAAGAAGTAAACTAACGACTTTTTGTCTTACTCAAAGCCACCCTGCGCTTGCAGGCACAAACAGCTTGCCGTTGATTGGTTAGAAATCTACTCCTTGTCGCCTTGGCGAGAAAGAGATAGACTGCGCTTTAAACGCTCAACTAAGAAACAAAATACCAACGCAAGCCAGACCAGAAAACCGTTAAAAACTAAAATTAAACAGTGTGTTTTTTAAAAATTGAAAATGGTTTAGTAAATTTGTTTCCAGTTACAGAATATAAATTATTGTGATGTTAGTGGCTCAAAGGATATATTAGCCGAATACAACTTTTATTAAAATACAGCGAACCTGATTATATGCCAAAAAAAAAGTCGCTGGTGTTGCCATAAATTTTACTTTTTCTTAAACAATATTTAATTAAAAATATTTAAAAACTTATAAATGGCAAAAATACCATTTATATTCAAATCCCGTTTTGTTACTGTGGTCTGGTCAAATGTGCAAACCATTTGTACCTTTCTGGCCCGCGTAGCAATGGCTAGAAAACGTATTATTTTCGACGAAAAAGACATTTTTTGAGATAACGGCAAAAATGTGTTCTTTGGATGTATTTTGACCTATCCCAGCAATATCGTCGTGATGTCTGTGTGTGTATATTATTTCTGTCCGTAACACGATGGCTCCGAAACCGCTGAACCGATTTTCGTAGAATTTTCAGGTATAATAGTGTTCAACACTCTTAAGCGGCCCTCACACGATCAGTATTACTGACAGTATTTTTATATACGTCTTTGTTTGTCAAGCGTTATAAACAAAGACATACATAAAAATACTGTCACACGATCAGTAGTGTGAGGTCCGCTTTACGAGCTGATTAGATTTTGGTCAAAATCCATTAATGCTAATGACAGTTTTTTGACAATTAAAAACTTGGAACTAATAGACGCCATTAGACTAATAATAATTAAACCTTATTCAGTTTGTTGAACAGGTAACTATTATTATAGGAATAGTTATTTATTCTTGCACTATTATGATGGTAGGCTAGATCAAAACAAGATTTTTTATAGAGAAATAATACAAGTAAGATATAGGTCTATAGATCTATTTATTCTTGTTTAGTTTGTATCTATGTATATAATTATAAAAATGCCAAAAATTTAAAATTTTACAAAAAGTTGCTTTTATAAAGATACTTATATAATAATAAAAACTTATTTATTAGAGAGATTTATTGCTTAGGCCTCAACAGCCCAGTGTGATGCTGTTTGAACTCATCTGGAGTCAAATCGGTGAACTGGTTCACTCCCTGTGACCACGTGACCTCCCCTTTGTCGAATTTCTGGTTGTGGTCCTTGATTTTCTGTAAGTTCTCCTTGAAAATTTGGAATCGATTTTGTTCCTCTTCGGGGGTTCCGTAGACCTTGTTGTGAGCTTTCTGAAACAAATTAAATAAAATAAATACCAACCAAACAATCAATAAACAAAGGGTGTTTCAAATTAAGTGTCCACCTTCCCTTTCATTTTGAAATTTGTATGGCTTTACTTTTATCTCAATTCTTTTTACGAAATAGCATTTTCGCCTAAGTGGCTTTTTTTAGTAATAAAATTTTGGACTTCCATTGTCTTTATTTATTTATTTTTTTTAAATTTTAAAAACGACGTTTCGGTTAGAAAGTATCGCTAACCGTTTTCAAGTGTAAACTAAACAATCTAGTCTCTAGGCTACTACTTATACTACTTGGTGTGCAGTCAGGAGTGACGGATCGCCGCTTTTTTAATCCTAAGAGGCCTGTTTTCCTTAAGGAGTGGTTTCCATATGTTTGGTATGTCCGTGCTTGGTTGACTGAAAACTTCTTTATTCTGCATTATAAACGCAGCTTCAATAAACTTTCGTTTTCGCCAATGCGACTCCTTATGCAAAACTTTAGCTTCCGACCACTGAACCTGTGATCATTTGACCATAGATGATCCTCTAAACCGGATTTTTCAATATCCCCTAATTAAGTACTTTTTGGATAAATAAATAATAAATAAATTTATTTACCATCAAAAATTACAATCGCTATATAAATATAAAAAATAATTAAGGTAAATAAATGAGACAGCCACAAAAGATGTAATCTTGTCCGTGGCTTCCACACCTACTTATCACAAGAATATAATATCACAAATTGGGAATAAAATGATGACAATCAGGAATATTAGTCAATTTCAGGCAAATAAGGTCACATCCAGGATTATTTAAATAGTAATTTTTAAGTTCAATTTTTAACATTGACTAAATGGTTAACTCGCTGTCTATCTACACTATTTATAAATTATTTTAACAATTTCCTAAAAACATAAACAGTGTTTGCAGATTTTAACCTAATTGGCAAAATGTTATACACAATAGGTCCCAGATATGTATGACATCTCTGTCCAGCCATCTTTTTTATCGCTAGTACCACCAAGAAGTTGTTATTTGCCCTGGTGTTATGGTTATGGCTTACTAAACGAGCGTTGTTTTTCAACTTGAATTGAGTTATTGCAAAAGTTTTAAAATAAAATTGTCTTAAATCTAGAAAACATTTATTTAACTAACAGATGTTTATTTACTCTAACCTAAAGAGTGCGCTTCGTTTTACCTACATATGATTTACCACACCCACACGGGATTTGGTAAATACATTCCTTATTATTTGAGGGATTCTCTGCTTTTGTTTTAGTTACAAAACCCCTTATCGAATTTCCCGATGAAAATACCTACTGTTTTTATATTATAGTGCTTGGCTATTCCTCGTATGTTATCTGAACATGAATCCCTTGAACATATGGAATGTTAATAACACCCAACGGATTAATACTTTGAGAATTTGCTACATTTGGTTTGTTTTTAATTTTAGAGATCGTTGAGTTTATTAATTTCTCGGAATAACCATTCTGTTGTAAGTCCTTTTTAATGTTATTAATTTCTGTGGTTAATTCTTCATTATTACTACAAGTATTTACGGCTCTTAAATACAAGCTTCTTATAACTCCTTGATTTGTAGCAATAAAATGATCAGACTTAAAATTTAGGTACTGTTCCGTGTGTGTAGTTTTCCTATATACAGTAGTTTGAATGTGTCTGTCTAATCGTTCGGCAAGAACATCCAAAAAAGGTAAGGCCGAATCTTTTTCAATTTCCATGGTATATTCATTTGATTGTTGGTCGAATGCCGTTCAGATGGTATAGAAAATTCTGTAGTTCGGCATCATTTTCCGGCCATATAATAAATGTGTCATCCATGTATCGTAGCTATAGTTTTGGTTTGACTCTTGCTGTGTTGATCGCATGGTCTTCGAACCACTCCATGAAGATGTTTGCTACCACTGGCCAAAGAGACGAACCCATTGGAAGTTCATCATTTTGTACGTAAAACCAATAATTACAAATCATTGGTAAAACTTATCTCACTTGAAAGTAAGAGTTACGGAGACAGAGCTCCAACAGATCCATCACCTCCTCCACCGATTTGCTTTGTTCTTTCGTGAAGTGTATCATCAATTTGTAATTTGCTTTTAATGATACTGAGTGACTCATTTATTGGCACGTTGGTGTACAGATTTTCTAGATCAAAACTTACAAATCTATCGTCGAGATCTAATTTGATCCCTTTACGAATAAGGACGAATAGCCAAGCACTATACAAAAACAGTATTTTTATCGGGAAATACGATAAGGAGTTTTGTAACTAAAACAAAACCAGGAAATTCCTCAAATAATAAGGAATGTATTTACCAAATCCCGTGTGAGTGTGTTAAATCATATGTAGGTGAAACGAAACGTTCTCTTCAGGTTAGAGTAAATGAACATCTAAAAAGTACCCAATTAGGGAATATTGAAAAATCCGGTTTAGCGGATCATGCATTGTCAAATTATCAGAGGATTCAGTGGTCGGAAGCTAAAGTTTTGCATAAGGAGTCGCATTGGCGAAAACGAAAGTTTATTGAAGCTGCGTTTATAATACAGAATAAAGAAGTTTTCAGTCAACCAAGCACGGACATACCAAACATGTGGAAACCACTTCAGGCGCCTTAGGATTAAAAAGGGGGAGGTCCGTCACACCTGACTGCACACCAAGTAGTATAAGTAGTAGCCTAGAGACTCGATTGTTTAGTTTACACTTGAAAACGGTTAGAGATACTTACCAACCGAAACGTCGTGTTTAAAATAAATAAAGACAATGGAAGTCCGAAATTTTATTTCCACTCAATCATTGTCTACGAGTTTCAAACAAAGAGATGGCTTTTTTTATATGAAATGTTTCTATTTAATAGCAAAAACCGCCAATTTATGCAAATTCAGATTTCAAAAAAATACCGCCATGTTCTTTTATAAGATTGCAAAAAAGTTTAGTCACTTTATAATAATAACTTTTTTGTTTATCGACAAAAAAATTTTGATAGACTGGAAAAAAACCGATAAAGATAACAAATTGATAACACGGTGATAACAGTTACTAACAACAAAACTACAGAGAGAGGTCACACATAATTATTGACAGTATTTAAAAAATACATCCTTTTTTTAAAATTAATTTTAAATAAGTAAACAATTCAAACATACAAAGCAAATATCGAACTTTATATTCGAAGCAGGTTTGTTAAAACTTTAATTAAACTTTTTAAATTTAAATTAGTCATAATTACCATCGCTTTTTAATTACCGAGAAAATAATTTTGATACTCTGTAAACAAGCCGTTAAAAAAATATATTGAGAGGTTGATAACACTGATAAAATTCAGCAACAGCAAAATGTAGTTAATATATTATTATTGATAGTTTTTAAAGTAAATGGATCCATGATGGATCTGATACCTTCTTAGCCCATTAGCACACACGTGAACTCCACGCTATATCAGCCTTGCAAACAGTTTTTGTAAATATCTCAGAAACAGAAGCTACAAAGTTTTTAGCAACAATATAAACTATTATGAAAAACGTGTTCTACTATATCCCTAAAACCGCATATTGATGTGATGTGTCGTTAGAAAGTTAGCAAAAATAAGGATTAGGTAAGCTAATGAGTCCTTTTTATATATTTTGATTTTTGATCTATTTGGATTTTTTAAATATTTTACAATTTCTTTGTTGAATTTTTTTAAATCTATTTTTGTTTAATTTTTGCTTTGGTGTTTTAATCCCTTATTCTACCTGTGTAAAGAAAAATTAGTATGTAGTATTTTTTTTCGTTGTTATAAAACAGTAATATTCATTAGTTATATTTTGGAACCTATATTTTTAAATAATATCAATTTTTATACCAAAAAAAAGTTTTAAACCTATTTTTACGTAGTTATCATGTTTAATAAGAACTATTTTTTTGTTTGTAGCTCTAAAGAAGACTTAAAATATAGTCGACACGTTAGCAAAATTCAATTGTCTTTTTTTTTTTTTTTTTTTTCAGTTCAAAAGTTGTCTTCAATTTTTTTTGGGTACAATCTTTTGAATACGCTTAGTTCTAAACCTATGAACCTCTAAACCTGTATCTAACCATAAGGACGATAACTAAAGCTCATCACACACAAAAATGCATAGCGCATAGCATCGTATAGCATAAGCTCTGACCAATCAGCTATCGCCCTGAAGACGCCATCTTCGTTTTGCATAGGAATTTCCACAAGGTTGAACTTTTTATGGAGGGTCCATATGTTTTCTTACGGTTAGCCAATAGAATGTATCGAAATAAATTACGTAATCAACAAAACAAAGATGACAGGAAAATGACGACATAACCTAAAAAAATCCCAATATTTTTATTGTTTTTTTTTATAAGAGTGGCCGACCTTATGTGCCGACGTTTTTTTAAATAAAGTATCCAAATCAGTGAGACAGCGGCATAAAAGATAATTTGTCGCTATCCATTTTAAAAAAATCACTGCACAAAAACATACCAAAATACCAACAAACCGGAATTGACAAAAACACCCCCATAATGCCTTTTATGCAATATTCGTGTGTAATGGACATTTCCATAAGACCAGCCATGCTATGCTATGCAGCACTATGCGCCATGCTATGCGCTATGCATTTTTGTGTGTGATGGGCTTAACTCTCATCAATTTTTCTAAATTCTTAATTTTTAAAAAACTTACTTTGAAATTCTCCCATTCCTCGGTGTCAGATAAAAGTGGGGCGGACATGGCGATCACAGTCAATGCAGCAACAATCAAGAATACTTTCGAAAACATATCTGCAATAAAAAATATTTTTAAATTCTGTTTGAGTCACACTGTTATCATAAATGATAGTCAGGGACAAGTACTTATTTATAACGATATATGAATCAATGGCACTATTGGAAGTTGCCATCATATTCCTCAACAAGTATTCAACCGATTTTTACAATTGTCGTCGTCTAAGACCGTGTTGGGTGTTTATGTTTCCTATACTACCCAACAGTAGATTATGAACCTAAAGTGGTACTTTTAATCCCGAGCCGAAAACTTTGGATAATTCGTCGAGAGTGAAAAATGCACCTTAGTCACGTGGTTTAGTATATAAACCATGCACTTTAATATACGAAAAGTAATTTAGAAGAACGATCACTTTAGTTCATAACACTATCGAGTAACGTGTATAAAAGTATTTTTCCGATTTTAATAAAAAATAAATGGATCCATTGGATTTGATACCTTCCTAGCTAGCCGATTAGCACACTTTATGATAATCAGCCTTCAAAACAGTTTTTTGTAAATATCTCGGAAACTAATGCTCCTACAAAGTTTTTGGTTATAACACAAATTATTGAGCAAAATGTAGTCTACTATATTCCGAAAACGGCATATTGCTCCGTTAAAAAGTTAGCATTTTTTAAATTGTTTAATTGTCAAAAAACTGTCATAAGCATTATTGAATTTCGACCAAAATCCAATCAGCTCGTTAGAGGGTCGAACCCTATTTTACCTAAAAATTTTATAAAAATCGGTTCAGCGGTTTAGGAGCTATCGTGTTACAGACAGCAAAAAATACACACACACATAGACACGACGATATTGCTAGGATATGTCAAAAGACACCCAAATAATACATTTTCGGCGTTATCTCAAAAAAAATATTTTCGTCGAAAACAATACCTTCTCTAGCATTGCTACACGGGCTAGGAAGGTAAAAAACGGCGCCAGGAAGAGAGACACAAGAATCGGTCATCAGTCTGAAGGAAACAGAACTGGAATAATGGCGTGTGTATATAAATAATAAAAACCACAATAATTACCTTAGTTTGTTTTAACACCCTAACTAATAATGAACACGAAAAAAAATAGATAAAAGTACGAGTGTTGAATAAACAATGGGATTCGTAATCAATCACAGTAACGATGTGACTAGGAAAATGTTTAAATCACTTCTTTTTATACTGTAGATTTTTCTGACTAACCGTATTTTGTTTACATTTACATGATTGTTATTATTGTATAAAACCATAGACTTAACAGTTAAAGCAGGACCGCAGTGAACATAATCTAACAGGCTTTTTTAAAGTATTTGTTTAAATCTTAGAGTAAGAATATTTTTTCTTAGTTTAAGGTTTAAATAGTTCAAAAAACAACAGTTTAAACCAGTGGCGTATATGGCCCCCCAAATATTTCATGAATACAAACATAAAATGACATAAAATACGGCCTCATGAGGTCTCGCCCCCTCCCCCAAAAAATGGTTCGAAAACCATTGGATAAACAGATAATTAGTTTAAAAAGTGCTAGTCCTAAAGGCAATAAGTTTGAAATCGTGGGTTCAAAAGGTAATTTGAAAGGTCATTGGTTCGAAAGACAACTATTGTGAAATCTGTTCACACAGTTCCTCACCATCAAAAATGGTCATGAAAATGACTCTACAATTTGACTATGGGATGAGTTTTCGTTTTTTGCTTCTAAAAAACTTTTTTTTTTTCTATTTGACCTTTTATTAAAAAATTATTAATTTTTCGAGAAAATATGTAGACCGAAATAAAAGTTGAGAAACCTATGTTTTATGTTTTATGCTACCTGGATAAAGTTCGCGCGGCGAGAGTTGAAGCCACCCACGTCACGGCGGAGGGGGATCTACTGGCCTCGCCTCTAGCTTGTGATTGGCTGTTTCGGAAAACCAAAGATCTTGATCGACATAATTATAATTTATTAGGTTATAATTTAACAGTGACCACTCCGGTGGCGTCCGTAAGTTAGAATATTTAAAAAGCAATAGAAAGCTCTTTATATTGTATATTTTAAACTACAAAAAAAAATTATAGTATACTTTTGTAGACTAAAATTTAAGGGGCGTGCGGTGAAATTTGAGACAAGAGAAGCAATTTTTTCTAAAACTTGCCTATTTGTATTTTTCTATCCGTTTTAGTTTTCGGTAAACTTTATTGTCTAGCTTTAGCCTACCGTTATTTATGATACCTATTTATCTTTTCAATAAAACTTTGGGAAGAAAACTTTTTGTTAATCAAAAAATCACACAACTATATAGTTTTAACGGCCGTTGCAATATCCTTTAGCGAAACCGAAGCCTCTTGCTGACACGCCATGGTGAAACGCGTAATCGAACAGACTTCTTATTTCAAGGCTAAAGGGCGCGACTAGCATTGAGCTTGCATGCATTGACCATGACATGTTTTACATAACGAGAGAAGCAATTGTATCTGCCTCGTAAAGCGCAAGGAACCGGCGGATGTCACGAAAGCGATGCTTCTGTCGGATCAAATAAAGACCAACAATCAATGAATTCTTATTCGTTTTCTACACCTACGACAAAGACAACGGATTACATTTTATATGGGGCTTTCCATGTCAACCCGGCCACCTTTTGCACTTAAAAATTTTGATTTGAATAAAAATTTATTTATTGGTTTCTCTACAGATACCGATTAAACCAAGATAAAAAATTTGAAAAAATTTTGTGATTCCTTAAATCCACAGGGTGTTTTATCTTCTTTATTCGCCAAAGCATATCTATGGTTTATGATTTTTCCTAAAAAAAAACGAAATTTGCAAAAAAAATTACTATTGTTTAGAAACAAGAACAAGAGGCTTTAAGAAATATATTGAAAGTGACAAATAATCGCATCAGTGACCTTAGTACAAGACAATAAATTTAAAAAACCGATATTTTGAAAATGTGACCCCTTCGATTTTTTATATTCTTTTGAAAAAAGATGCTCCAGTATTTCGTCTATTGCCTTTAAAAATTTTAGAGTGGGCCGAGAAGTATAAGTGCCAAAAAGAATAATTCTTGTGTAAGTCCGCGGAGGCCTTGGCCGTACTTATATGTATATGGGTAAGCGAGCAGTCCTATTGAGGCGCCCAAGGTGTGAATCAATATACATTTTATTAAGAAAAGCTTTTTTCCTTTAAGAACAAAATACCCGAATTCGGTTCAGCTCGGAGTAATAAATAGGTAAAAGCGAACCCCAAAGTCCCCAAATAGATTATATTTAATTTTTAAGTACTACAAAGTATACAAGGTGACAATTTAAAAACAATGCACCTGGATTTTCTCGACAATTATCAGAAAATTAAAAAAACGCCGAAACATGTCGATTTTGTTTGCAAGGGGGACACTTTTTGGCTATCTTGAAATTTTTGTAGCACGAACCCCCTTCGAGGGGTATACTGTACCCCTATATTTTGAATAGGGAAAGTGGGTCTAGTGATACCTTGTTTTGAAGGCCTTTTGAATGTCCTTACAACCGTGTAAAAATTTCAAAAATCTATTCATTAGATAATTGCATTCAAACTTTCAAATTTAACATGGACTGATAAAATAAAAATTTAATTAGAATTTTATATTTTTCGGTTTAATTTTTATTTTATCATTCCATGTTAAATTTGAAAGCAAATATCTCAAAAACTAATCAATGGATTTTCGAAATTTTTACACGGTTGTAAAGATATTCAAGAGAGCTTCAAAACAAGGTCATCACTAGACCCACTTTTCCTTTCATCAATTAAACATGAGCATGAAGTTAGCGAAGCACCCATCGCAGATCGAATCGTGACTAGGTGGATAATTTGCCTTTAATTAGTCGTGAATTAGTTGTGGAAAAATTAATTTTGTCGCCTTTATTTTTGACCGTTTTTGAGGGTGCTTCGCTAACTTCATATAAAGTTAGCGAAGCACCCTCGTAAAAATGGCTTTTATCAAAATCGAATATGGTGGATAATTTGCCGCTAATTAGTCGTGAATTAGTTGTGGAAAAATTAATTTTGTCGCTCTTATTTTTGACCGTTTTTGAGGGTGCTTCGCTTACTTCATATAAAATTAGCGAAGCACCTTCGTAAAAATGGCTTTAGACATGACGTAAAGAAATCGAATATGGTGGATAATAATTAATAATTGGATAAAAAAATTAAGTTTGTCGCGTTTAGTTTTGAGTGTTTTTTGGGTGCCTCTCTAACTTTATTTGAATTAAGCGAAGCCCTCAAAAAACGGTAAAAAAAAAAGCGACAAAATTCATTTTTTCACAACTAATTCACGACTAATTAGCGGCAAATTATCCACCATATTCGATTTTGATAAAAGCCATTTTTACGAGGGTGCTTCGCTAACTTCATATGAAGTTAGCGAAGCACCCAAAAAAGGGTTCAAAAATAAGAGCGACAAAATTAATTTTTCCACAACTAATTCACGACTAATTAGCGGCAAATTATCCCCCATATTCGATTTTGATAAAAGCTATTTTTACGAGGGTGCTTCGCTAACTTCATATGAAGTTAGCGAAGCACCCTCAAAAACGGTCAAAAATAGGAGCGACAAAATTAATTTTTCCACAACTAATTCACGACTAATTAACGGCAAATTTTCCACCTAGTAGCGATTCGATTTGCGATGGGTGCCAAAATATGAAGTTAGCGAAGCACCCAAAAAAAGGGTCAAAAATAAGACCGACAAAATTAATTTTTTCAAAACTAATTCACGACTAATTAGCGGCAAATTATCCACCATATTCGATTTTGATAAAAGCCATTTTTACGAGGGTGCTTCGCTAACTTCATATGAAGTTAGCGAAGCACCCAAAAAAAGGGTCAAAAATAAGAGCGACAAAATTAATTTTTCCACAACTAATTTACGACTAATTAGCGGCAAATTATCCACCATATTCGATTTTGATAAAAGCTATTTTTACGAGGGTGCTTCGCTAACTTCATACGAAGTTAGCGAAGCACCCTCAAAAACGGTCAAAAATAAGAGCGACAAAATTAATTTTTCCACAACTAATTCACGACTAATTAACGGCAAATTATCCACCTAGTCACGATTCGATCTGCGATGGGTGCTTCGCTAACTTCATGCTCATCAATTAAACGTACATATGAAAATCAGAAAATGTTTAAAGTCGATTTTCTCGTAAATAGTACGCTCTATCGAAGACTATTGATACCTTTTTTACGTAAAAAACTCTAGAAGAAGAACTTGTTTTTTTAATTAACAGGTACTAAATTTTACGTTTTTGTTATTTGACGTTAAATTCCGGTGACGGAATAAACGCAATCAGCGTTGATCTGACCTAAAAGACAATGTGTGTCGTAGGTTACGTGATGGATACTCTCTTTCAATCGATCAATGATATAGCAGTTTTACTCGCCTGCTCCTGTTTTAGTTTCTCTCGTATTTCGTTAGATGGCGCTTCTCGCAGAGTACATGATTTTATTTTCTCACTAGAAACGTAGGGTGAAAGACAAAACCGTATACTTAATTTAGCAAGGGTGTCACATTTACCAAGCAGTGTTCTGAAGAGTCCCATAGGGCCGAAACAGTTAATATCAACATTTACTAGGTGTCGATTAGATCTTGGACCCCCGAGCTCGAGCTACTCACGGAAAAATACGAGGGAAACAAAAAAAACCTTATTGATTGGTAGATGCGAACCTCACGGACTTCCAACATAAAATATAGTCAATGGAATTACATGTTTCAATAAGTTGATCTTCAACTTGTGAACTGTTGACCTCAACCTCGAAAGTCAGCAGCTTTTTTAAATCCCGCGTTAAATTTAAAGCAAATCTTTCCAATCTGATTAGTTTTTAAACTTAGGCTTTTACCAAATTCAGCAACGCGTTCAATCAATTGATCAATAAAGAGTGTCACAACTTATATTTTTAGGGACGTAAATTCAAGCTAATGTGGCAACATTGCATCTCTTATTGAACAAAACCAGGTAAGGAAGTATTCATCCTGGCCTTTTTTGTACTTATATGCCATATTTAAAGTCAGTGATAATGGACATATTACCATAGGGAAAAATAGAACGTCTGGTCTGGTAATGTTTTCGCCACAAGCAGCATACCATTAAATTCCATGGAGCATACCTTCTCATTATCAGTGAGCCTATTCATTATTCTTTTTATCAAATTAAATTATTCAGGTATCTTGTTTAGTTTGCAAATATTTAAATTATGTAAAAACAACGGTAAAAATATTTTTTTCAACACAGGTCTATAATTGATGAGTAACAAGCTGGAATTTCAAAAATTAATTTTGCCAAGACGGACATTTTTTCCTCTGGGAAAATTCTGATTGGTTGAAAGTAATTACTAACAGAGCGCGCAGGCGCAGACATCTTTCGAACGTCGAACTGACTAAACCAAACTATTTGCTTTCAAAAACATTTTTTGAGCCGCAAATATTTGCCGGTAACTAACTATTTACTGTAACTTTTTTATCTCCTTATTTTGACATGTTTGATTTGGGGGTTACGCCCGTTAAAGCATCTAGTTTGGTTGTATTAACATAATAACAGCTTTTTCAAAAAACTATACATAATTTTTGAGACAACTTTATGACATTTATTAGCTGTTTACCATAACAAATAGCATAGGCCAACGAAAAAACGTTGTAGAAAGTCGTCTCAAAAATAATTATATGAACTGTACCGGGTGGGCCAAAAAAAACAGGACAATTTTTTTCATTAGAACTTTTGAACTATACAATCGATTTTAATTTAATGGGAAAAACTGCACTTGATAGAGAATTAATCAGAGTTTTGACTAAATATATTTTTTGTCCGCCATCTCAAAATTTAAGATGCCGGACGAAAATAAAATGTACCCTTTAAAGATCCTCATTTATTCTTGTGTTGCGAACATGTTTTAATTATTTTTTTAAATTAGTGCAAAAGCTGCATTCTTGCCACGCACTACAAATCAGTTCAGTGGTTCTCAAATAAAACATTTTTGTTTCAACCATTGTTTTGCATATTATACGATTGCCTTGCCAATCATGTCTACATTTATTTCCTTCTAAATTCATTACTACTGAACCGATTCTATTGAAATAAAAACATCCTATTGAGAATTGATTGCTTTTCAAAAATCATGATCAAAAGTTATCGCCATCTTAAAATTTAAGATGGCGGACAGAATCATACTTGATTCTTCAAAATGGCGTGTTTATTCTTATTTTCCGAAAATGGTTTAGTTTTTTTTTTAATTTATAAAAAAACAATACTTTTCCCTCACACAACAACGTACAAATTAGTAAAATCAGTGTGGTGGTTCTCAAAAAATCTATTTTTGTTTCAACCATTGTTTTACAGATTTTACGATTGCATTGCCAATCCTGTCTGCATTCATTTTATTTTGCGAAATTGTTTTTTTAAAAAATCAGATTTTGTCAGAACCACTTAACCGATTTCATTACTTTGTACCTTGTTAAGCGAAAGAAAAGTAGTGCTTTTCTATAGATTAAAAAAAACTAAAACATTTTCGGAAAATAAGAATTAACGTGGCTCTTGAAGGGTCAAGTATGATTCTGTCCGATATCTTAACTTTTAAGATGGCGATAAATTTTGATCATGATCTTTAAAAAGCAATCAATTCTCACTCTTTTTATTTTATCAAAATCGGTTCAGTAGTAATGAATTTATAAGGAAATAAGCGCAGACATGATTGGCAAGGTAATCGTATATGTTCAAAACAATGGTTGAAACAAACATATTTTGTTAGAACCATCGAACCGATTTTGCTGATTCGTACCTTGTTGTGCGTGGCAAGAATGCAGCTTTTTTGCTGATTTAAATAAATATTAAAACATGTTTGCAACACAAGAATAAACGAGCATCTTTGAAGGGTACAATTTAATTTCGCCCGTCATCTTGGATTGTCAGATGGCGGACAAAAATATTATATTTGGTCAAAAAATATATTTGGTCAAAACTGTGATCAATTCTCTGTTAAGTGCAGTTTGTCCCATTAAAATCAATGGAATAGTTCAAAAGTTATTATGAAAAAAAAATTGTCCGGTTTTTTTTGGCCCACCCGGTATATAGTAGAGTAAATTTGTAAAAAAAAGCGGCAAACAAAGTATATATTTTTTATATTTTGCACTCACACCCAAAACCAATTTTTCATTCAAGGATCCCCAATTTCGGCTTCAGAATCCAAGATGGCGGCTGCAAAAGTTAGGAAAAAAAATAAATTCCCTGTTTTAGGAGACATTAAATTAATTTTGATGGATTTACTTTAAGCCGGACCTATTTAATTTAAAACTGTAAAAAAATTGACACCTGTCGCTTCAAAACAAAATGGCGGTTTTATTTAAAAAAATAGTTTTGCTTCGATATTTCCTTTAATTTTTATCGATATTTATTTTTAAATCTATTAACCAGCTCATTAAACTAAGTTCCCCAGCCGACACCAAGATGGCGCTTAATATGTCAAAAATGTAGGGTTACTGCATTCTGGAAGCCTGGCGTCTCCGGCTTCTAGGATGCAGTGACCCTAAAAAAATGAATAAATGAAAGAGACATATATAACCCATAGACCAAATTTCATTTTTACAAAAAGAAATTATTTTACAATTTGACATTTAACATTCAAGATGGCGCTCTTGTTTGACAGAGCTAGTGTTGCCGTGTAGTATGTCAATTTATACTAAATCCGGGTCGCTGATTTAAAAAATTCCATAATAAATTACATATGTGTATTATATTTCAAGATGGCGGCGTTTAAAACAGTTTCGCAATTTTTTTAAAATTATATTGCAAAAAAAAAATCAATAATAATATAATATCCCCATGTTAGCAATCTCGGCATGACGCACAAAGGGGCCAATCGGGTGTAAAAGTGGAAGAAACTAAAAAAACACAAATAGACATATACAATATCTGGAACTCAAATTATGTAGCAAACTAGTGGGGGCTGAAAATGCAACAGAGTATTTTCACTTGTTTTTTAGTAAGGCGTGAGTTTGACACTTTAAAAAGCGTCAGTTTAATTTTTATGATAATTACATACAAATTATTGATTAATTATGTATTACTTTCTCCAATTATATGAAGTGTTATATTTAAAACTAAAAATTTACGATGGAGACATCTAGCACAGGTAATTTAACCAAAAACACTAAATACCAATATCTAGCTGTAGGTTGTCATAGAGTAATCATATTTTTTAAACTAAGAAGTCAATTATTATTAGAATTTACCTTAAAGAAATATAAAAAATATAATTTAGTGTGTGATAAAATTTTGTTAAGCAAAATTATTGTCACTTTTTTGTTAATTGAATGTTTCTTAACAAAATGAAAAAAAATGGCTGCGCTTTCTTCCGCCTTTTTGAGATTTTTAATATTAAAAATAAAGTGCCGACATACGACCCAAGTAAAAGAAATTAAACTATACATCTTAAATATAAAAACTTGTTTGTTTATTAACGAATTTTTATTAAATAAAATGTGTTTAATTGACTAAAAATTTGATTGATAGCTTTTTAACATAAATTTGATTAACTCATTAAATTTAAAGATGACGGACGCGTAAAAATTAGGAAAAGCTTCGTTCGAAAAAATTTTTAAATAAAGGATTTTAATCAAATTCATATAAACAACTTTTTAGGCCTGTAAAAAGTCAAGTGAATTATGGTAGCGGTTACAGTTATTTTAGTTACTTTTAGAGGGTAAATCTTCGAGTCAAGTCAAATTTTGAACCAAAACTTTTACAAACTTGCCGTTTTCGTATTTTTAAATAACTAAAACTAACTAAAATTTTTCAAAAATATCATTTTGACAGATCTTTGTTTTGGAAAGGGTTAAGTGGATTATCAAAGGACCACGCACAAGTTTACAAAGGCCTTATGGGGAATTTTTGTCTCGGTTAAACTGGCTATAATTTTAGTATGTTATAGTGGGGTATGTAACAAAAAAAATGTAAGTAAAGTTAAGTTTTTCTATGTACAGTTTTTGAGATATAAACGGTCAAAATTAATGGTTTTAATAATATTAATTCTTACATCTTACTTGTTGTTTAAAGTTAATATTAATAAAGTTTAGTTGTTTAATGTTAATATTAATAAAACAATGTTAGAAAGCAAAACAATTACACATGTGTGGAGTGTGTCCACAAAATAATATTAATAGGTCTTATTTTAATATAAATTTTGCCCTTATGTCATTTTTTTACAATGATCTTTAATACAAAACCTAGTTTTGCCCTTATGTCATTTTTTTACAATGATCTTTAATACAAAACCTAATTTTGTATGTAGAGAATAGCAAAATGCAAGCAAAAAATAAACAACTTTTATCCAAAAAGCCTTTACATTAAATTCCTTTTTTTTTAGAAAATGGTAAAATTAGTTTTTAGATGCAATATAAATAAAAAAATATGCATGCATATGTCTTATTGAGGACACTCTGTAAAATATAGTATTTGTAGGTGACTCCTCTTCTTATTTCAAAATTGACGTGTCCATGATTTTATCTCCAAGTTTTAAAAAAAAGGTGATTCCAGACTTTTGGGACATACTGTATATTATGAGCCAAGTTAAATACATTAAACAGAAATATTATAAAATGTAGAATTTTTAAACTTATTTTTTTAATAAATGTTTAAGTTTTAATTACTTTTTTGTGTAAAAGTACTTAAATTTCTTTTAAAAAAATCTATTTTTAAATCACCCTGTAAAAAAAACAAATATAAAAGCTTTATAAAATATTAAACAGGTGCATTTTAACCTATATCACAATAACCAATACACAATATTTTTGTTTCTATATTTTATATATTTTGGGTGTTTAAATAATTATTTCCTACATTAGCTCCATTTGGCCCCTCTGTGTGACGTCTCTGTCCGTGTGTGTTAGGAAATACAAACTTTTTAGCGGAACATCGTATTGTAGGAGCTTTCGTTTCTGAGATATCTATAAAAACAGTTTTCAAGGCTCACATATTGTCACGAAGATGCACCCAGCTCTAAAATATAAATCTTAAAGGCATAAGGGTTTAAAGGAAATTCAGTATTTCGAAGTAATTCTATATATTTATATGTAGCATGATATTAATTATAGGGACAACCTATAGATCAACAGAAATAAATGCTATTTAGCA
Source organism: Aspidapion aeneum (assembly GCA_963576565.1). Taxonomy (NCBI): domain Eukaryota; kingdom Metazoa; phylum Arthropoda; class Insecta; order Coleoptera; family Brentidae; genus Aspidapion; species Aspidapion aeneum. The sequence goes on from OY755043.1 coordinate 103,230,294, forward strand.
ATAAAAGTTTATAACTAGAATCGAAGTAGGCCCAGGGTTTTTTGACAGACTCGCGTGACCAAAGTGCGGTGAGGAGAGGCGTTGCCTCGCCGTACCAAAGGTTCGGGCTTTTTTCCTATAACAGGTATTAAATCGGGTACTTGCGATTATGTAACCGCTATTTATACGGGCGGGTGACACATTTTGAGCGTTTACCGTGGTTGTGTGACAGCTGGCAGCAAATCCTGTAGATCTAGGTAAGTTTGGGCGTTTGTCCCAAAGAGCCAACGCACCAACCTTTGTCGTAGTCCGAGTTACTTGAATTAAATATAAAATACAGCTTTTAGCTCTATAATACAGGTATTATTTTATCTGCATCCCTTAATTTCAAGCAAAGCTCTTCGACGACTTGAATCGAAATAATTCTAGATCGATTCGACCGACGCGACGTGGTATCAAATTAATTGTTAAATAACGAATAAGTCGGGGTTGTTAGATGGTGACAGGTAATTAACGACCTGCCAATCCCTAAAACCAACCCCTTGGCGCCCAGTATTTGTCACAATATTCTGGGTATCAGCGGCGTAGCGTGCCTAACGGGGCGGGAGGGGGGGGGCCGACTGCTTAAAAGGCGCCCCTCAGAAATCTTGCACCAAAAAAAAAGGTCATCATGTCTTTTGGCCGGCCTCTTAATTTGCTGTTGTCGGTCCTGCTACTAAGCTTAGGGCGCTTCGGTCACCCATGGGGCGCCCATACCCTCGATGCGGGAGGGAGGGGGGGGGGGACACGAACCCCCCGCACCCCCCCACGTTACGCCACTGTATCAGATCCGTCATTAAAGTATATGATGAAAGCCGTAGGTGGGACACGCTGTATATGTACATCTTATTTATATTAATTTTTCTTTGTATTCAATATATCCATTTCAGGAGTTTTTAATTCTACTTTTCTCGGAAATTAGTGTAAACAACTTTTTCTATTTGTAAAAACATTTAACATGAAGAACAAATATTTACATATTTTTATCTAGCAATCAGCCGTTATAATTTAAAATTTAAATTTTTTGTGTCACACAGGGGATTTCCAACATAAATTGTATATATGATTAGTTGTTATTATATATAACTCAAAGCAAAAGGCTATTAACTACTAAACAATAGTGAACAGATTCAAATAATCTCAACTTTTTACAAGACGAACCAAGAAGCGGTACTCTATTTCTATTCTATTTCGATTTTTTTAACCAGATGCATTAAAAGTTTACACTTTTTCTGCTAATTTAACTTAAACGATCGACGGCGACGTATGGAAAAAAAATGACGGAAATAGCAATTTATGAAAAGTATCAAAAAGTCCCTATTACTTCTAAAATAAAAAACAGATTTGTTAAAATACAAAAACAATAGCAAAAACATTGTTTTTCTTTTTCTATTATGGAAAAAATTGTAAGCTCGCGGTTTGCCCAAACTTTGCGTTCAAGGATCCACCTGGATTTTCTCGAAAATTATCAGGAAATTAAAAAAACGCCGAAACACGTCAATTTTGTTTGCAAGGGGGAGACTTTTTGGCTATTTCAAAATTTTCCTAGATTGCACCCCCTTACCGGGGTGAGTTGCACCCTCAAAATTAAATAGGGAAACTGGGTCGAGCGGTATTTTGTTTGGAAGGTATTTAAGATGCCTTTACACATCTGTAATGTTTTTCGAAATCTGAACTTTAGTTTTCAAGATACTCGCCTCAGAAAAAAAATTTCGTACATTTCTAGATTGCACCAAGGGGGTGAAACTAACCTAGGGAAGGGCCCTAGGTTAGTTTCACCCTCAAAACTTGAATAGAAAAACTGAGTGGTACCTTGTTCGAGAGGTATAGATCCCTTTACACATCTAATTTTTTTTTCGAAATTTGACTTTTAGTTTCCAAGATACTCGCCTTGGAAAGTGCCATGAAGCAAAAAAACCTAAATTGTTGTTAGAAAAATGACATTAAAAAAATATTCACCCCCAAATTGAATAAATTTATTCAAAATGGTTTTACAAATTTAGGTAATTCAGATTAGGTATAGCTTTCTTATCAATTGTTCGAAATTACAACCAACTTTTTCCATACAGTAATACAGTCTTTGTTCGAAGTAATTTCTGGAGTAATTCTCCTACACCCTCTATAATTCTTCGACGAAGTTCTTGCAGGGATTCTGGTCTGGTAACAAACACTTTACTTTTTAAGTATCCCCACATAAAGAAATCTAATGGGTTTACATCAGGCCATTCGGCCAGGATATTTATTATCCGAGAATTGTCGCAGAAACGCAGCATAGTGCGGAGGGGCACCATTGAGCTCTGGATCGTTTTCCACTGCTTCGGTTATAAAACTGTCAATTTTGTTCTCCAAAAATTCCTTGTCCAGTTAGGTTTCCAGGTATGAAAATTGGACCTATTATGCGGTTTCCAAGAACTCCTGCCCATACATTTAGTTTCTGAGGGTGTTGCGTACTAATGTTGGTTGGAGTCACTCCAGTAACGACTATTGGTGTCTATTTACTGAGCCGTTGATGGTAAAAGTGCATTCGGCACAAAAACAAATGTCATAGGACAATCCTGGATTGTTTATCAAACGTCGCTCATGATTTCGCAAAACTGCAGCCTTCGACCATTATCGTACTCATTCAATTCATGCAAAAACTGAATTTTATAGGGATGGTATTTATGAGCAGGTAGAATTTGACCAATTGTTCTATGGGATATCCCAGTGATATGTAAGGCGCTGACTGTGACGTAGCACGGCACCCCGACACAAAATATGATTCCGAACGTACCACCAACTAATCTAATCGTGTCATTGACTGAACTTACACATTATTATCCGATTATTCACCATCTCTTTTTAAACTAATGTATTAGTAAGGGCGCTTAATAATATTAAACAAACATTAGTTTAATAACAAAACAGTGGTCTACTCGTTTTATTTACCAAACTCACACATTGTCATTCAGCTACTTACTCTCTCTTTTTAACTCAAAGTAGTGGGACGGGCGCACTCAATCTAAAACAGTCATGCCATTTTGACAATCAACGTCAATCGATTTTCTGATGCACACAGTGGGCTCGCGGACTCAATTTTTGGCCAAAAAGGGTTAAATTAAAAACATACTCAAACTTCTTAACACCTTTACTAAAAAGAGTAGATAGTCCAGCAGGCCTTGAAAAAGCTATGATTTAATTGACGTAATTCAGTTATTTTTTAGATGTGTCATTTTTCCTTTCAAAGGAACGCGTTAAAGTACCATATTTGTATGGCGGTTTGATCCAGATTTTAAGCCATTTTACGACAATATTTTATGTTGCATAAAATTCGCATAAAATAAAACTTGTAAGAAGAGGTAGGGGAAGGGGGGGTAATATGGGTTTTGCGGGTAAAATGGGATATCGCAGTTTTAAGTAAATTGCGCAAAAATAAAACCTTCTAATATTAGATGTTTTATCCTTATGACTGGTCGGTTGAACTTAAGTTCGTTTTCGCTCAACATGTGATGTTCTGCGCTGTTTATTGTTAAAAGAGCTTGCGCATAAGTACATTTTTTACAGACTTTTTAAAATTTTGTTTACATTGAACAATTAGTGGGTCTATGTATTATTATTCATAATTAAACGCATCGCCCGTAAAATTAGTCTTTTACTCGGTGGTTTGGGCCAAAACGGGGTTTTTTCATGGGGGCAAAATGGGGTACCTTGTTATACCTAGGAACCCATACCCCATTTTGCCCAAAAAAAAAATTGTTTTTTGATAGCATCACTGAAAGTCGTATTTTATGTTGTCTTTGCAAAAAATTGACGCAAAATTCGTGTAGGAGAGTCGACAGCGATGACTTGGTCGCTGTTTATTTATAAATTTTGTAGTTACTAAATTTAATTATTATAAATGTACATTATATTACAACTTTTTATTTTGTAAATAAATATTTTTAACTTGTTTAGTATTTTAATAAATAAAACTAGTAAATAAAAATATTGATCCTAAATTACACAACCGCCCGCCCGTTTCGCCACCCCATTTTACCAAAGATAACTTTTTACAAAAATAAAAATAAAATTATGTTGGAGTTCTAAATAGTTTAAACTAAAAACTAAAACATAAAGATAACGTATCTAGCCAATTTAATTCCAAATGACGAACGCAATGCTGACCATTTAATAGGAGAAAAAAGCCTATAAAATTAAGTATCCCATTTTACCCCCCGTTCCCCTAATTAGACTAGAAACTGTACATTTGGATTCCAATTTTGATGTGCAGACAGGTCAGACAATGGTTTTTGCGTGGAATTTCTGAAATTATATAAAAAAATTTCTTATAAATGTTGGACAAATATTTTGCTTCCCTCATCAACCATGTTTTAAAAATTTTTATTTTTATAAAGAGTATATATACATATTTTTTAAAATTGTACTTCAAAATCTTCCGCCACAAGTTGCCCGTATGAAAGATATTATTAGTTTACTAAAAATGGATTTCTTCGAGAAAAACTCAAACTCAAAAAAAAGCATGTCAGTTATGTCTATTATTTTTAAAGCACTTTAGGCTAGTTAGAACGAATAAACATAGAAAAATATATATTAATAAAAAATATAAATAATGTATAAAAAAATTAAAAGTTAAAAATAAACAAAAAATTATGTTCAGTTTCAAAAATCAAATAAAAAGATAATAAAAACCAACTGCAATATCTCAAAAACAGGTGGATTGTTTATGAAAGAAATAGGTCAAAACTTTTAAGGTAAACGGTTCTATTTCAAATCATCAGCAGTTTACCAAACCTAACTTTTAACAAACTAGTATAAAAAAGTAGACGCTTTAAAAATATTTATTTGCTTGGACTTAAAAACACATTTTTCTAGAAAAATCAATCTTATGTGATTATGCAGTGGTTAAACATGCAGGTTCTTATCCGTTGCAAAGTCAGGGTTACGTTCGTATTATTTTCTAGTTTCACAAATCGGTGTATAAATATAGAATAGTCTATAGGATAAAGATTTTGGGTTCGCCGTGCAAGTTTTTTTTTGTTTGAGTAAAAAATAATAACAAGCGACGTTAAACACCGCAGAGTTCCAGATTTAATACATATCGGTTCATAAATGTAGAAGTTCTGCATTTCGGATCCGCCATGATATTTTTTCTACGTTTAACTCATGAATCTTAATTATCGGCTTTATACACCCCAAAGTTCCAATTTTGATACATATCGGTTCATAAATAGAAAACTCTGCCCTTTTGGATCTGTCATGTAATTTTTAAGTTTGATTTTATAATGATACGACTTTAAACACGCTAGAGTTACAAATTTGAAACCTATTGGTAAATAAGTTTTTTAAATGTAAGTCAAAAATCATATTTAGCGACTATTAACACTAAATTTCATACTTACCGGTTCATAAATAGGAAACTTCGCCATTTTGGATTCGCCATTTTGATTCATAATTACTTCTTTCTCATTTCAAAACAAAATATTGTTACAAAACCTATTTTTCTAATTTTGGTCAAAAATCAGATCCGGGAGCCCACTGTGCAGCGCTAGGAGTTAGACAGCAATAAAAAATAAGCTGTGCATTAAAAAGAGATGCAAATGAGTATGTTCCAAAATTACAATTTGTGTCGGGGTGCTAATGTCAACCTACGTCACGAGTCAGCGCCTAAAACGACAACTTCTGTGGCTTCATCCCTTACTCTGGGCAAACGCTGGGGTTTTTGTTCTTCACAGATCTTCTGTCAAATTTTTGAATCAACCTACCAACATAGCAAATGAAAATTCGTGCAGTAGCTCTAGCACATCTCTTATTTCGGTAATAAATACGAACGAGTTCGATTCTATGTTCCGTAGAGTAAACCATTTTAAAATATTAAATTAATAATACTGATATATCAAATATCAAATTCAAAAAGATCCGAGATCTTGTAAAGATAAAAAGATTAGTAAAAAAATTAAATAAAAAGATAACAATTATTCGACTAAGAACTAAGCGATTAATGCAAGGTATAGGTACATTATTTTTGCGTGTAGGTAATATGCCAAACGTTGCTATTTCAGATGACCTGTAGAATTTGAGAAAAAATTAAATTTTTTCAAAACATATCTATTTAGGTCTTCAAATTAACATTTGGAAGAATTTTTTGCAGATATTTTGAACCTGTGTCTTTGTTAGTTTAAACCTTTTGAAACAACCTTTTAAACATGAACCACTTTTAATTTTTTCACGAAAAACACGTTCTCTTTTCGTCCCATGTCAACTTCCAAGGCAAATATCTTGAAAACTAGAAGTCAGATTTAAAAAAAAGATGTGCAAAGGCATCTCAAATACCTCTCAAACAAGGTACCATGACCCAGTTTCTCTATTTAAGTTTTGAGGGTGAAACTCACCCCGGGAAGGGGGTGTAATCCAGGAAAATTTTGAAATAGCTAAAAAGTGTTTTCTTTGCAACAAAATTGATGTGTTTAAGGAATTTCAATGTTTTCTTATAGAAATGTACGAAAAATTTGTTCTCTTCTTGTCTCATGATAACTTCTGAGTTATCAGATTTAAAAAAAAAATTACAGCTGTGTAAAGGCATCTTAAATACCTCTCAAACAAGGTACCGCTCGACCCAGTTTCCCTATTTAACTTTTGAGGGTGCAACTGGGAAAATTTTGATATTACCAAAAAGTGTTTCCCTTGCAAATAAAATCGACGTGTCGGCGTTTTTTTTAATTTCCTGATAATTTTCTAGGAAATCCAGGTGCATCCTTTTTAATTTTTCACCCTGTATATATTGTTTTGTTTTTAGTTTGTTACCCTCCATAGTCTATCTAAACCTCTTGGTCGAAGTAAGAATATATTAAAATTACAAATGTTAAAATGTTTTATTTATATTAGTTTTGAATTATGTAAAGCGCAAAAAGTTTTTTGCGATTTAGTTAGTCAACAATTCAATTTTTTTAATAATGTCACTTTTGTTCTGAATCTGCGATAGGTCACATTTGTATTTAAGCCATTTAAAGTTAACACTGTATTTCTGAAAAAAAAATATTACTTCTCATTAAAATAATAGTATTTATTTAACATAAAATTTAAACATTTTCAGAGAATCACTTAAAATAGCACACTATCTATATGCAACTATTGAAAAAGTTGAATACATAAAAAAATCAATTAACTTTAACAAATTAATTTTATTTGCTTTAAAACGAGGTAGAATTTATTAGACATGTATCCCAGACCGCAAACTTTATGCCAAACATATTTTTCTTAAAATTAACAAAAATTAAAATAAACATAAAACAATTGAAAATGCTTGTTTTCGTTTTTGCCTACTTATTTTAAATTGTTTGAAGAACCTTAAATGTATTGAGATGACAAAAGATAGCCTTTTTGAAGGAAATTTTCGGGATGACTAGAATTCAAATAAACATAATTAGTGTATGCAGTGCATCTTTATGGTGGAAAAAGAATAGATGCAGCACTTAACACAGATAGGCTTACTTTTGGATCGACAGGTTTTACGCCAACGACAGCTGAATGTCGAGGGAGAAAAGGTCAGGATGTAAGAAAGTAATTTGAATGAATAAGTTCCTCTTGAAAATTTTTAAGATCCTTAAGAGGATGATGCGTTTACCAAATCTGGATTGTACTTTGCTTGAAATATATTTAGGTATTTGTGATAAATAAGATGCTGGTAGATATGAATTATATGTCAATGTAAACTTCGCAGATCCTTCAGGGAGTAAAATAGTATCTACCAAGGATGAAGCAGATCCTAGTTATGAGAATAGACTAGCTACCAGATTGCTAACTTCTCTCAAATAACATAGATAAACAGGATATTAACGCCCTTATATATTTAAGTACGTTAAAACAGATTTGCTTATCAATGATAATAAGTGCTACATATGAATTTTATACATTTCAGCTGGTCACCCCCGGAGAAGAAAACTATACTTTCACCAAATCTGGATTGTAAACTACTTGAAATTTCTAATTATGCATTAGAACCCAATTTAAACCCCCGGAGAGTTTTATGGGTCAAACGGCTCCCACTAAAGGCGAGACAAAGCCCAGAGAAAGTCTAGCTACACTGTTAGCAGCTCGACCAGCAAATAATCTAAGTCCCAATCTTGGTTTTTCACTTTTGGTTTTTCCATGTTTAAACGCGAAGACTTGCTTTTAAATGGCTCCTACAGCCAGAGAGGGTTGATTAGCTACAGTCTCATGAGAGGTCGGCCAGCTAATGGATTCGCAAGTCCTTCAAAAAAATTAAATAAAAAGTATATTAACAACTATGTAGATATAAGAACGCTTAAATTAGATTTAGGTATCAGTAATGATTAGGATATTGTTGCTAATTGAAATGGTGTTGTGGTGCTACATATGAATTTTGAAGGTTTGAGTTGTATGCCCACGGAGAAACTAGGCCGGGATTTCCAAAATTACTTCTAGAATAAGAAGGCTGACTTGAACCAAATCTGGATTGGGATGAATAAGACCCTACCGCAGATCCTTGAGCAGAAGCTGTGCTGTCACCAAATCTGGATTGTAAACTGCTTCCACTTCCTTTAGGTATTTGGGATGAATAAGATGTTGGTAATTGTGAACTAGATGTAAACTGAGCTGCTCCTTGTGGGTGTAAAACGTTTCCTGTTGAAGGCGAGACAGATCCCAGAGAAGGTTGCCTAGCTACAGGATCAGAAGGTCGGCCAGTAGCTATTGGATTAGGAAGTCCCAATCTGGGCTTTCCACTTTTGGTTTTTCCAGGTTTAAACCCGGAGACTCCGGCCTTAAAATCATCGGCTGACAGATCTGCGAACTGATTAATGCCTTGCGTAAAGGTGCTCTCACCACGGGCGTACTTGTCATTGTGTGCGTTGATTTTTTGGAAATTTTCTTGGAATATTTGGAAACGACGTGCTTCTTCTTCTGGACTGTAGCTTTTTTGAAACGAGGTCTAAAAAGAAAATATTTAATAAAACACGCCTCTTGTACCTTACAAGATTTTGTCAAGACATTAATGGAGCTGTTCTTTAATGCTCTCTTTTAAGACCATAACAATCCACCTCAAAAATTATGAAGAGTGAAAATTAAAACACATACTGAAAAATTTAGGGGTATTAAAAAAAAATAGGTTTATTTTCTAGATAGGTATTATCCAGGGCATGCTGTGAAATTTCAGACAAACAAACCAGTTTTTTAAACTTTGGTTTCTAAAAAAACTCACTATACAATTTTATTTTACATTTGCAGAGACATTAAAAATTTTCGGATCAAAATGTCAAAAAGTTTTAGTAAATCTCAAATCTTTACCGGTTTTTTATTTAACGCCCTGTATTTTATCTTATTTTTATATTCCTCGTTTGCTTGCTAAACATTTTGAGAAGCACTAAAACCGCCTTTAGGCGCGTATAAACGTAGTAAATGCTACTGCGTCCAAAAATGTTTTTCGCCTGAAGTTTGAATGCAAGCCACCAAAAAGCCCTATTATATGCTCCTCTTTTAATTTTTTCCGACTTTCACTATTAATATTTTGTAATAAAGGTTTAAGAGTTGAATTACATCAAAAAAACATACAAACCTTGAATTTGTCCCATTCTTGCTGCACTGACAACTCGGCAGCTAAACAGTTAACAACAAACAACACAAGAACTAAGCACAAAATTTTTGCTCTCATACTGAAGAACGCCAAGACACTGATGAAATCCTCGAGAAGAAAACACAAATAATAACAATAATTTAAATAATAAAAAAAACAACTATTTAATAATATTCGCAGACACTGTCAAAAGAATTAGTAAAAGTAAAGGTTTTTTTTTACATTTTCATCGCCATTTTGACATTTGCACTATTAACGTACACTCGGACTGTCGCAAAATTTTCCCTAGATTTGACCCATTTTTAACGATTTGCCACCAAGGCAAGTGTAATGCCCGTTTTGTAATAAAACATTGAAAGAAAAGGGTATTTTATACATTAGCTGCCTTTTTAAGGTTGTTATGCTTTACCTGTGCCATTTCAATTTGGAAATGGGGAACATTTTGGGGATCTTCTAGAGAGAGATCACAATAAATAAAATTTCTCTTTCTAATTCTATCTACCAATTAAATTCTGAAGTTTTTGCGGACGTTGGACTTTTCGTGAGCTGAACACTGTGTAGAAAACTTACCTATACCAAAACGATACTCGCTTTATCCTTTACATTAGGATAAAGCAATAGGTATATAATACTCACGTGTAATAAAAATCAGATTTTATGACCATGTTTACATTGGGGATATGAAAAGAAGAAGAACCAGCAACCCTGCAGATTTCTTATGTGTGTCTTCCTACGATTTATTTAATTTTAATATTAGTTCGGGGCCATAGCGTCTTTTGTGGGCTTTTTGATTAAGATTTTATGACACCTGTGAAAATCGATTACTAATGATCCCACCAACACTGCCTGACCTGTTAACAGGCCCAAAACTGTCTTTGTCAAAACGTAAGGACGTCAAAATATTTTTTCAATTTTGAACGATTTAAGCTAGTGCAAGGAAACTTAGCACACATATCGGCTTTTAAGGATTAATTTTTCAATTGTCAAAAAATTTTTAATATCTGGACCTAAATGTGTTTTTCAACAACACATTTGTATATACAGTGAAACCTCTCCTTGCGGACACCTCTATTAAGCGGACACTCCCTTTAGGCGGACAAATTTGTTGGAATCAAGCCTTTGCCTATGTCTTTTCATGTAAAATTCCCTCCTATAACCGGACACTCTAATAACCGGACGTGGACAACTTTTTTTGGTTAAACAATTCTGAAACCTCCCTTACTGGACGCGAACCTCTGACAACGAGACGGAGCGCTGCACGACATGGGCATAAATATTATGTAGTATGTTGGCAACAATGCACTCTGCAGCCGGGGAATGACCTCTTTCCGTTTTAATACGGAGACTAAATACTTGTGTCGTATTTACAACATTATTTCATTCGGCGGGACTGCTGTGTTTATTGTTCAGTTGGGTAATAATAGATCTCTTTGAAATTGCGCCTAGTAAAAAAACTTCTTAGTTTATGGATATAAATGGAAGTTGTTAACGTTTCGGAGAAGGAACATCTATCAGGACGACAGATCGCCGAAAAAATTAATATCGGAAAATCTCAAGCAGCGGAAATTGTTAATAAATTTATATCAAAATTTCGCAGTTCCCTCTCTTAAGCGGACACCTCCAATAAGCGGACAAAATCGACGGAACCGTCAGTGTCCGCTTATGGGAGGTTTCACTGTACTCTATTCGCCTTCATGCATTTTTCGTGTTAATGCAAAGTTGATTACAGATGTTGAAAGTCCTTACCTTTGGGAACACAATTCCACTTATTGGACATCTGTCAAACTCATTCCAAATACAATATGGCGGCTCAAACATGAAAAACAGGATAAGTTTGGAAAAATTACAATTTTTTTATTTCGTAATCGACTTTTTTAAAATTAATTTAATTTTATTTGTATTACTGTGTACTTTTATCAAAACGATTAATCACTTTGTATTTTTATTGTTTTTGTGTCCCAAAAAAAATATTCGTCAACATCATGTTTTTTGCGTTATATAGAGAAAGAGCTGACTTTACAAAAAACTTATGGCCTTAGCCGCACAAAGAGGTTTTGAGGAATGCCTTTAATTCCCTTCAAAAGTTTTCAAGGGGGGCAGGTTACGTTCGTACTATATATTTTCTCTAGATTTTATTTAGAAATAAACAAAAACAAAACATAGAGTGTGTGGGCCACATTGTTTTAAAGGAAATTTGAGTCTGAAGACTCAAATAAAAAAATGTCTTTCTATAAGAAAAAATGTATATCGGAAAATCATAGTGACAGATAAACTTGAGTTGCAATAAGCTTTAAAAAGTCTACAAACAAGCAATTTACACCAAAAGGAAATAAAGAAGTAGTAAGTGGTAATGAACCCAGCCCTAAAATGAGGACTTTTAAAAAAGCCCCCGTAGCTGAAAAATGGCTTGACATATAAAAATGTTGTTTTCACCGTAAGTCTTATCTTGAATGAGTCTCGCGAAAATGGGGTTGGTTCTCCTCCATCTCAGCTAGAACTAACCGAACCCGATTAAAAGTTCCCAATTTGAATCACTCTGTACAGGGAGCCAAAACCGAACCGAACCTAACTTAATATTGACATTTATTTAAATAAATATAGTATTAGTACCACGGAACTGTAACATAAACTGGAATGCTAATTGGCCCCGGAAAATCTTACAAATATAACCGCTAGATGTAGGTGACAGTTTGGATGTTCAAAGAACATAGTCACGCCAATCAAATCAACTTAACTTTTTTTAAAATTTAAAGTATTGCTTGTATAACCCGAAATTTATATGTTTTCCATCTTATTTATTACTTTCATGTTTACCATAGTATAACATTTTGTAATATTTGCTATTTTATGTAAAAAAATTCAAGTTCTAAACTTTTGAAATTGGTTTAAAATCAGCATGTAAATACGTAAAATTTCTTACTTGGTTTTTTATTAGCAGCACACAGATTGACAGAAATGATACCAGACACAAAAATTCCCAGATTATTTTTGCGAAGTTCTACCGGGTCGAGTTCGTTTAATTTGTTAAATAGTGCGTTATTTTTTTCAAAGCAAATAGCAAATATTGCCTTTTTATTTATACATGATTAACTGTTTTGTTGTGGTCTGCTTCTTACAGTCGCAACGATTTGCCGTTGTTTTCCTTTCACCGGTAAGTTGCGTTGTTTTTGAAGCTGGGTTAATGCAGAACCCCTGTTGTGCTTAGTACATTAAGGGCTATCATTGTACCCAACATATTGCACAATGGACATACCTTATTCTTGCATAATGACTGTCTTTTTGCTTCCTGCTTAGTATGGTAAGATGCACTAAGCACCAAATGTATCCATTGTGCTTTATGTTGCTGGGTAAATCAGTAATAAGTTGCAGGGTAAATCAGGCATTAGTTTACACAAATTGTGTGTTTTTTTAATTAAATTTTAATAAATCTCTCTCTGTCAGTCAGGATTTTTATCAGGGGATATATAAGACTGGTCCCAGACTTTCAAAAATTAGGGCAGTTTAGATTTTTAAAACATATGTGGTTAGAATTTTTTTTTCAAGTGTGTAATACACCAGAATGTGCTTATATTATTTGAAATTCTTTGGAAAAAGAGGGGTGGCCCTCTAGCCTTGACTCTTGGACTGCTACTGGGATATACATATATATAGTGATATTTATCAGGTTTAATATAGAGAAAGAGGTCCGCTGAATCCAAATCTGCAGTAAAAAAAAATTTGGGGTAATTTAAAAAAGATTTTGACCGCTCTGCTCAACCGTATTATAAAACTAACAAAGACTTTTGGTCATCAGCCATCATTTTGAAATATTCAAGATGATGACTTTGAAAAAAAAACAAAAGGAAAGCATACACATGCGAGTTTTTGGGTTCGCTAAATCCAAATATATTGTTAAAAAAAGATTTTGGAGTAATCTGCATTATGCTTCTTTTTAATTTTTTTTCCCACGGTCGCCATTTTGAAAATTTCAAAATGATGGATAATCCCAAAAGTTATTAGCTACTTTTATAATGGGGTTGAGCAGAGCAGACAAAATCTGTAAAAAAATTTATTATTAAGGTATTTTCGGTAAGACTTCGCCATAAATACGCCCACTCCTCCGGAATACCCCAAAATCTTTTTTAACAACAGATTTGGATTTAGCGAATCTAAAAACCCTATAATTGATGTATCGCATTCATATGCTTTTTTTTTGTATTTTTTTCACTGCCACCATCGTGAATATTTCAAAATGGTGGCTGATGCCCAAAAGTCACTGGTAAGCTTTGTAATAAGGTTAAGCAAAGCTGTCAAAATCTGAAAAAATCTTAACTAAAGTTTGTTTGCTAAGTCGCCACATAAACAGTTTTCCCGTAATACCATAAATTCCCGCTGTTTCTGTTTTAACTGAATTCAGGGGACCCAAAAACCCCAGAATCTGTGTATCGCTTGCCTGTGTTAACAGGTCGATTTTTTTCATAAAATCATTCTCCCTCCGTTGGGGTACCTCCCCAGAAAAAATAGTGTCGAATTTCAATTCCTGCGACCAAAGGCCGACTGAAATAGTGTACCACAGACCTATCCTTGATTTAGATATTTTTTTCTTTAATTTTTTCACTTTGAAAGGGCCGCCATCTTGGATTTTTAAAAATGTTTAAGGGTGCCAGAGTGGCATCACTGGGATTAACAATATGGAGCACCCTGACTAACAAAATCAGTAAACAAAATACTCTGCCAATATATGGGCCCCTAAGCTCACACTAGGTACTATAGTTATAGTGTACGTGTGAGCTAATATAACTAAAAACTGAAATATATTTTATTCAACTCCAGACTAAATTACCTTTTGTTTGATATCACACAAACCATGTTTTGACTTAAACTCAAATTTTTGAAATCTACCCCCACCCTTAAAATAAACAAAAAACTAAAATGTATTTTGTTATACTCCGGACTCAATTACCTTTCGTTTGATATCACACACGCCATATTTTCACTTAAACTCTAATTTTTAAAATATACCCCCACCCTTTTTTTTAAATAAATTAAAATGTATTTTGTTTAACTGCAGACTGAATTACCTTTCGTTTGATATCACACACGCCATATTTTCACATAAACTCTAATTTTTGAAATCTACCCCCACCCTTTTATTTGGTTTGTGTTCGGTGGATTTTGTTCATTTTTAAATGGGATTATCTCGACCCAAGACCTAGCCTAGGTACCAAATTTCATTAAAATCGGGCAAGCGGTTTTTGAGTTATGCGCGTTGGTCGTTACAGACAGACATACAGACAGACAGACAGACAGACGGCGCAACAAAAAAGTTTCAAAATCATCTGAAACGCAAAGATATATAAAAAATTTTGAAATCGGAGCAACTTTTTTTTTCTCGAAAAAATCACTATAGCTCACACTACTATAGTATAGTAGTAGTGTGAGCTAATTCTATACAATTAATTTCCCACTTAAGGCAAAAATAGATGATTCGCAACCAGATTATTTCCCTTCGTAACACAGTTTCCGGGAAAAAAAGATATTAAAAACGTGTAATGCAAGGCTACACCCCGATCCCCCTAAATATTACATAATTTGAGAATGGCCAGTAAGTATTATACTCTTCATCAGTGTACACATTTCTCAAAATTGGATAACATCATCGAAGATATATCTGAATATGTTCGATGGTAACATCTAAAATATCAAAATTCATTTTATCGAAAATTAAAATCTTGAATAATAAAAATCTCAAATAATCAAAATCTCGAAACTATAAAATATCGCAAAATCAAAAGCTGAAATATTAAAAATTGGTTAGGTTAGGTTAATTAGTTAATTTGGTTAAGTTGGCTGTTTAGGTTGGTTGGTTCTGTTATTTATTTAGATTGGTTAGGTAGTTGTGGTAGTTTCAACATTTCGATTTTCTATTTATTCAAATATTTTGTAATTTTGATTTTAATTATTCGACATTTCAATTTTCAATAATAACATTTTTATTGTTTAAGATTTTGATTTTTGACATTTTAATTATCTATATTTTGGATATTCAACATTTTAATAACTTTAAATTTTAATTTTCATTATAAAGAGTTCGAGATTTTGATATTCGATAAAATATAATTCAATATTGTGAATGTTACTCCTAAAACTATCTCACAATCGATACACAGTCCTTGTAAAAAAAGTGAGCCAATCAAAAGTGTGTTATCCAGTTCAACCGAAAAATGAACAGTGGATACTACTTACTAAAGTTAGCTTCAAAAGTGCTAAGAACCAGCCAACACGATAACACCTCCCACGTTTGCCATTTTGTTATTCAGTAAGGGGCACATTTGTATGAATGTATTCACATTTACCAACCTCTATCTGACTATGTTTCTTACATAGTTTTTGAACAGTCCCATATTTCCTTCATAGCTTTTTGTAATTTTAAGCCACAGAGTTTTTGGGGACTTTCTAAAGATTGGTGCCGATATGGGGATATTTTGGTCAATACCAACCCATTTAACATCCAAACTATCAAGTACATGTAGCGGTCATTTCCTTTCTACGTCATTAGCATTCCAGTTTATGTTACAGTTCCGTGATTAGTACACATTATGAGGGGTGCTTGGGACACTCCCGAAACTTTGGTTTTATATAGGCATGGGTAACACTGTGTTGAATGGCACTTTTGTATCGATACCGTTCCCGGTGTCATGCGTGTTCACAGTCACAACAAATTGTATGACACCATGACACTTTACAAGATGGCGGAAGTTGAAGGTTTGTGAGCTGGGGGCATCACTGACGTACTGCGCGTTATTCGAGGCGTTATATCTTGTCCAAATATATTTACCATAACTGACAGTTGTTTTAATTGTCGCAACAATGTCACTGTATTATTGAAACAATTAAAAGTAACGTCAAGATTGGTAAAAAGCCCGTGGATAGGATATACGTATTATAGCACGACTGCATGACACAGTGTCATGATACTGCAAAACGGAACCAAATTCACGAATTCTCAAACGTAGAATAAAAGAAACCACGACAAAACAAAGCAGTGTTGATGCGCCGTAAAATAAAATATAAATCAGTGTTGCCAAAGCTGACACAATTTTGAGTCGCTTATAGCTCACCGCTCTCACTGTGTCATGACACAATTGTGCTGACACATTGCCTTGATACAGCAAGCAGTGTCAGGTCATTGTATCGACATGCGAAAATTTGCTGTGTTACCCATGCCTAGTTTTATATACTTTGAAATTCAGTTACAATACATTTAACTACAGTGAATTATAGTAAAATACTTTGAAATACATGTATTTCTCTGAAATATTGAAACAGGTGAGTAGGACAAAAAACAGGCTTGAATATATTCATCAATAAAAAAACTGCTGTTTTAAAAATTCTTCCATCTCAGTTTACCAGAAATTGTAATCCTCAGAAACATAATATTTTTAACTGCGATCGTGTAGACCACGGCCAAATTTTTGCTCGAGTTTCTAGAAGGGAGTAGAGTAGTAGTATATCGTAATTAAATCCACTTATTTTGGTTTAGTTCGGGGCCTAAGCCCGAAATTTAGGGGCTTGTCTGCATTTTCGCGTACCGTAACGAAATTTGGCACAGTGGTTGCAGACACCTAGGAATGCCATTCTAGAAGTGGTGCTCCGATGGAACCCAGTGCAGGGCCCTGATACAGGGGCGTTGAGATGGGGAAGGAAAAATTGATAAATTAAATATAAAACTAGTTTCGCGTACACTTTTTGTTTCTTTAAGCTTATAGCTATGTAGATTATAAATTGAAAAAATCTATTAAAATTAAACGTTGGAAATAAGGTTGTTTTTGAGGGTAGAGGAAGCAAAAGGTAGGGGGCTAAATAGTTCAAATTTTATTCTGTCTAAAGTGGTCGTATGGGGTATCGATTTCTAGGTAATTTAGTATTCTAAACCAAAATAAATATTGAGTCAATACGTCAAACTGTTCACATGATAAATATGTCAAAACTGACACCTTAATCTGGTTTTACCCATATACGTAATTTACCCGAGAAGAGCCATCAACTATTCTCGGGTTTTACGCCAGGAATTATTAAAAATACCTATAACTTAAGTAAAAGTGGAATGAGGTATCTAGAATTTTGAATTTTTAACATAATCCATATTTCGTGGGCACCAAAGCATACACTTTTCATAAAATTACATAATTGCATCCTGTTTGAGATTGGTTGTCAGAAGTGATAATTAAATTGATATTTGAGAAATAATGATAATGCCCATTATGTAAAAAATATTTTTTATAAAATTAAAGTTACTGTATTTTGCATTAATAACTTTTTAGTTAAAACGAAAAAGTTATAAGACAGCTTTTATTTATATATAAAAAAAATTCTATTGCTGGTACTGTATACTATGTGGATCTTTTAAAAATATTTTTTTTACTATAACTCACCTACGCGTCGTTTAATTTTATTCTTGTTCCACCAATTTAGTGCGGAAAAATATTAACATTTTGCCTAATAACTTAACCGACCTTTTTGATAATAACAAAGTTAACAATATTACCGACTTTAATTCGAATAGCCTGTATGTTTTAAAGTCTCTAACTAACAGCTACATAGGTGATTAACAGTTTAACTCTCTACTGTATATTTTCTAATTTAAGTGCTGGAAATAATGTTTTACGTATTAAAAAAAAATATATATTGACAACACCCTATATTTTCTTACAATTACAAAGCTAAGTTAAACAATGTACACCATGTGAGAAAGGCGTTCTTCTAGTTTTAAAAAGTTGTAAAATTGAGAAAGTATTTTAAACTGCATAACTGGTATGACCCAAAGTTTGAGACAACTACTTTTTACATGATTTTTTAATATCACCTTGTATCTTTCAGCATATTACAAAATTACACAAACATTATTTGTGTCGTAGCCTGTAATAAGCCGACAAATTGTGCCAAGTTTCATTACAAAATTCTTATTAACGTAGTAGCTAAAATAAATAATGTAAAAAACAGTAAAAATGACAGCTGAAGTTGTTGTGGTCCAGTATATACGATCAGAAAGTGGTAATGATGTAGCGCTTATCACAAAAATAGAGTACGATAAATGATTTATAAAGGAGAATATAGTGATTGCAATGAGATGTTTATTTGACATATCTAAAGCTATTTGAATTTTCAGCACTAAAATAAAAAATTACGAATAAACTTTATTGTCCAGTTACTTTTTAACACACTGTACAAAAGTTTTTATTTAAGAAAATGAAAGCTGTGCTAGTATTGTTATAACGTACTGACTTTGAGTTTTCCATAGTGATTTGTAACGTCGTCATAAAAAAAACTACTTAAATTGATCATAAAAATGTAACTTATTTTTAAAATCAGCCTGTATTTTTAACAGTTCAACTAAATTTTAATTTTCTTTTCGTAAAATAGAAATAAAAGCTAATTATCTTTTATTTGGTATATATTTTTTGAAAATATCGTTACGTCTAAGAAATCCACATACATTTCTATCTTTTTAGATTTTTTCAATTTACAATTATTAATTACAACCCCCCTGTATTCCGACCCTGTATACGTCACACCAGTCCAACAATACTTGTTTTAAAGAGAAATAATTTGTTAATGCTCACAGTAAATTTTAGCAAGTTATCTTGCATAACTAACCTCCTGGATTTTTTTTTGATACTCAACACCATAAATTAAAAAAAAATATATTATTTTTTATTTCTTGGAAGAAAATGAAACAATATAATTTTTTTATCGCTTAAAATAAAAACGTATATGTCCTTATAATCGGTGCCAAGTTTCATTACTATAGCTTTACATTTAAATTTTATACAGAATTTTAATGAGATAGATGCAATTAAAAATAAAACACTCTGTACCTTTGCTCTGCACTGGGTTCGGGATGAGCACCACCTCGTAAAATAATACCGTAGTGTTGTATTCTAATCGTGCCAAGTTTCATTACGGTACGCAAAAATGAAGACATAAGTGGCTTAGGCTCCAGACTAGTTGTGTTTGTTTGTTCTTGAAGGATCCGTTAATTTAACTCAAATTTAACAAGTTTTAAGAGACAAATTAAAACAAATGTAAACATAGGTTCCAGCATGCTATTTTTAGGAATTCGCAGACCAATCAATTATCTGGTGGATCGACAGAGCTTTTACTTCATCTTGCTTTTTTATAGTCTTTGATATTAAATTTTATTATAATTTTAGATTTCCTATATGCAGAGAATAGAATACATTATGTAAGTACATAAAAAATTCAAGGTCTGCAGGCCAATAAAGTAAACAAAAACTAACATCATATTATATTATAAACTGTTTTATTATACTTAAAGTGGCTGGTCTAATATCACCGCAACATTATTGTATGGTGCTGTTTTTTAAAGTTAATTTTTTCGAGAAAAAAAAATTTGCTCCATTTCATAAGTTTTTATATATCTTTGCGTTTCAGATGATTTTGATGATAACTCAAACACCGCTTGCCCGATTTGCATGAAATTTGGTACCTAGGCTGGCTCTTGGGTTGAGATGGTCCCATTTAAAAATGAACAAAATCCACCGAACACAAGGCAAATAAAAGGGTGAGGGTTGATTTTAAAAACTAGAGTTTAAGTAACAATATGGCGTGTGTGATATCAAACGAAAGGTAATTGAGTCTGGAGATAAACAAAATACATTTTAGTTTTTTTTAAAAGGGTGGGGGTAGATTTTAAAAATTAGAGTTTAAGTCAAAACATGTGGTAAGGTAAAGGTAATTGAGTCTGGAGTTGAATAAAATATATTTTAGTTTTTAGTCATATTAGCCCACACCTACACTATAACTATAGTGCCTAGTGTGAGCTTAGGTGCCCATATATTGACAGAGTATTTATAGTTATTTACCTAACAAGTGCGAAAAGTAATAATTTACCACACGTGACGGCAGTTTGGTTCAAGCGGAGCAGAGCGGAGTTCGGTCAAGCCATCAAGTGCGGTAAAGGCACTTTCCGCATGTGTTAGGTACAATATTTGGCCTATTTCAAAAAATTGAATGTAACTTATAAACATGTCAAATTAAATGGAATTGATATGTAAATAAATATTAAAGCTGTCTTATTGACGCGTTACTAAGTGTTGCGCGTGCGTTAAAGTAATTACTTTACCGCACGCGAGTAGGTAAAGTATTATTCAAAATAGTCAGGTTGTTCAGGTGTGGCGTTTTTTCAAAAATTTGGTTTATTTTACTTTGGTTTTTTAATCCATTATTTTTCAGCATTTGAACCATAATTATTTATTTCATTCGGCGGGACTGCTGTGTTTATTGTTCAGTTGGGTAATAATAGATCTCTTTGAAATTGCGCCTAGTAAAAAAACTTCTTAGTTTATGGATAAAAATGAAAGTTGTTAACGTTTCGGAGAAGGAACATCTATCAGCACGAAAGATCGCCGAAAAAATTTATTTATACCATTAAAATTTCCAATCGATCGATGTATAACGCAGATACATAGTCCAAAAAAAGCTAAACGGCTCGTATTGCTTAAACCGGCTTAAACCTTCAGCGCCCAAATGACCATCGCCCAAATGGTCGGCGCCAAAACGGCACGCGTCCAAACCGTCGTCGCAAAAAAGTGGGTGTCAAAGCATTATTATTTTTTGTTTGACTATTGCCCAAACGTTCACCGCCATCGACAATGACCGGCGCTCAAATTAATAGCGCCCAAAAGGTCTGCGCATAAACGGTCAGCGTCGAACCAGCAGGTCCTCAAACGATCGGCCGTGAGCGTCTACTTCAAAAGTATCCCTACGCAGCACTTGGCATATGATCCAGTGTAGCGTGGTTGTCACCACACAAGAAAATTTTGAGAAATAGCTATACTTATACAGGGTGTCCTATAACTTAGGGGCCTTAGTGCCGCATGTTATAGAGGAGGTGATTTCCGAGAAAAAAGTTTATATAATATGGGGGTCAACACACATCTGTTTTTAAGATATAAGATTTTTAAAGTTAAAGGAGTGGGGGGAAAAGGGTTTTAAAAGAAATCTGTCATAGCCAGCTAAATACTTAACTAATTGTGATTTAAAAATGTGGTATTCCTTTTTTTGATAAAATTACAAGTTGAGGAGATACAAGCTGTCAAAGTAGCCTCCAAAAATGTATAAAAAATAATAATTTTTTTAAAAAATTAATTTTTGCTTACTTATTTTTCTAAATAATATCAATAATATTTTATTATTATGTCTCGCTAGAGACTTGTTTTTATTAACAAAAAATATTTAAAAAAACATTGCGTTTAATATGGCATTCATAAAAGTTAATGACAAAAAAATTGTTTTTTCTAAAAAAAATTTACTATAATTTTTACTTGAATTTATTGCTCTTGTTCTGATACACGACTTTACCCAATTTCATATTTTTACTACGTTTTTTTAAAAAGTTATTATTAAAAAAGTTTAAAAAATCGTCAACTTTGATGCTCTGTATCTCGACAATGAAAGAGTTTTGACCCATGCATTATAGGAACTTTTTTATCAGACATCACCTCCTCTATCACCTGTTGGCCTATGGCCCCTAAGTTATGGGACACCCTGTATTCGGTCATACAAAAAATCCACTGCAAACAAAAAAAAAATTTCATTTAAAAAAAATACAAGTGTAAGTGCTGCTCTTAGTTGTGTTTTTGTAGCTGTGTTACACATCGATCGATTGGAAATTAAACGGGCTATAAAAAATGTTAGAACCAATTTTGACGTATCTTATAAGAGTTGTCCAGAAATTTTTGTTTATCAAAAACATAGATTTTTCCAAGTCACAAATTGAAGCTGTCCTGGACAGCTACAAAATCAAACTAGCAAGTTAATTTATATACTTTTTTGTAGGCAGCTTCAATCTCTACAAGTTTGGTTTTGTTTAAGTTTTTTGAAAAAACCGTTTTTGAGCAAAAATTGTTTAATTATAAAAAATCAATTTACTTTTAAGAAACTACCCATAATTTGACACCCTGTAGGGAAGTTATTATTGGCACAATATAGACAAGCGATACTCCAAATTAAAGCTATAATTCTGTACTTTTGAATGCACCTACTAAATTTTATTAGCATCCATGTCTCAAGGGTGTTTTTTGCCGAAATTAAAAAAAAATAAATGAATATTTTAAGCAAACCCAAATTTTTATACCAAACAAATTTGGCCTCCAAAACAAAAGAAGCACAACTTTGGCTATTGATTGCTTGACTAAATTCGTTGCAAAAGGATTTAAGAATAAGCAAAGCATATATGCTACTTTTCTTGACTTAGCCAAGGCCTTTAATTGTATTTCCTTCGAGATCCTCTATAAAAAAATCTCACTATAACTTTTACCCAAGTATTATTATAGCCTTGGTAAAGTTCTATCTAAAGTAGTATGTGTTTTGATGAACAGCAGTCGGGGAGGCAGAGGATTCGGCATGGTGTTCCCCAGGGCTGTGTGTGGGGTCCATTGCTGTCTCATTTATATAAATGATTTGTCTAATTTGAGCAATCTTATAAACCTGGTCATCATCCTGTTTGCTGATGACACTACCACCTTGCTTTGCTATCATCCCTCAGATACAATATTGCAATGGAGTCAAAACAAGCAGATACAAATTGAGAACTGGTTCCTAGCCCATAAGCTTAGTCTTAATAATAGTAAGACTCAAAATATAAATTTAACATTGCAAAACTCTCCATTAACCTTATAAAGTAAAATCTCTGGGGGTATACCTGGATCCAGACATGACCTGGGAGGCTCAGGTGAGTCATCTTAGCTCCAAACTCTCAAAGAATACTTTTCTGATAAGGGGTCTTTCAAAAAACTTATCTAGGAGTACTTTGTTGATGGAATATCATGGATATTTTAATAATAATAACATGTCACTTGTTCCTGACTATCAGGACGTGTTCCAGACGGGGATCACTCGTATCCCTGTGATCGACGTTGGAGATAGTGAAAACCAAACATGTCTTATGTTGTTTAAAATTGGGGTCATTTTTCCAACAAATTTTCTTTAGCTTTAACGATGTTGTTAGAATTATTGGCGGCATAAAGTATCGTGACTGTTGCAAAAATAGTTTCGTAGACCTAAATCTGCTTACTTTTCCTTGCACTTTCATCCTTCAATGTTTAATCTATGTGAAACAGAACCATGAAAATTTCAGAACACATGCTAACATCCACTCCTATCAAACTAGCAATAGAGAGAGAGTTTGGTTCCCAGCTATCACAGACTGCTATGTACCAGGAGGGGCTCAGATTACTATAGAATTAAATTTTTTAATGTCCTACCAACAGAAGTAAAAAATGTATGCTTTCAACATTTTAAGAGAAGTGTACTAAACTACCTTTTAAAACATGCCTTTTACTCTTTTGATGAGTACCTACCTAAAAAGTGATTTTGCTCGAATTTTGATTTCTAAATTGTAAGTTATTAAAAATGTTTGTTCTTCCAATGCACTTTTTGTTGTCTTTTTATCAAGTAGCTTTATTTTAAATAAGAATCATATAATCTATTTGTAAGTTTTATTTTCATTTATTTTAAAAACTTTAAATAAGTTTTGCTATTTTTACAACTTTATGATTTTCTGACTTGTAAAAGCACTTTGTGCAATATTTTATCAATAAATAAACTAAACTAAACTAAATGGCTAATAATACATGGGCCTTAGTGGTAGTATATCTTTGAGTCAACATGTTACTCCTAAATCATTTTTTGTTGTAGTCTGCATAGTTTTTCTATGTACTTATATTATTATGTGCAAACTGTATTAGGTGTTACCACCTACTTCAAAATAAACAAATAAACATTATTATATTATTATAGATTATATATACTAAATGGCAAAAAAAATATGCCACTTTAGTCAAACTTAGTAAATATGTGGGAACAATCAACCCACATGTGGCCACAGGGCATGCAGGTCCAGAAGTGCCTGTCACCACTTTAGGATACAAACTAAACCAAACTAAACATGTATAGGGTGTCCCCAATTCGCTGATTTTGGGGGGGGGGGGGTTCAGTTTGGTTGTTTCTTTAGGTGTTTCTAGGGGAGATAAAAGTTTGTGCCCCTTGTGAGGCTCTATTTTTAAGGTATTAAAGGTAAACTCCACATTTTGATATAGCAAGCCATTTTTAAGCTCCCCATAGCCGCCTCATTTTTAAAAAGTCTACATTTTGGGTATGTGTGTATAACTTTTTTATTGATGAAAATTTCTTTACCAATTAAGTTGCTTTTTATAAAAAATTTAACTCTCCACTTGAATTTCATCTGTCACTTTTACTTTTTGAGATACATAAAATTATTATTTCTTAATATTCTTTGTATTTTTATAAATTAATTTTGTTTTTTTTACATTTTTATTTGTTTACTGCAACCTATTTTGTGTAAATAAATAAACATTAATTAATTAAGTTATTTTTTATGAACAGAAGTGTACATTTAAGTATTGCAAAATAAGTTCTTGCAAGTAATGTCCTGTCCTCACTATGCAACTTTTCCATAAAATGCATGCATCCAACATAAGTTGCACAAGTTTGATGCAAGGGCATGCAGTGAAAGTTAAAACTCACTTAAAACAAAAGAAACAGTTTTTTTTAACACTTTGTTTTTAATAACAAATATACAATTCTTTTTACAAATACATAGATTTTATTTTGACCAACATAAATAACTAGATATTTATCAGGTTCAGGTTTGGCTTTCTTGGCTCAGTTTCAGCATTTATTGTCACTAGGGTAATATGCACTTGAATATAGATGGCTGTGGTTAGACCAAGGCTTCTAGCAATATTGAAAGCATATAACAAAACCAGGCAGGCAGAACTATAAAGAGGCTTTAATTTCTCAACAAAGGAGTTTCAGGGTTGTTTTTATTTTGTTATTTGGAACTTCTGAAACATCTATATTATATGAAATAAAGGGCACTTACATAGAATCGTCAAGCGAATCCCAATAACAACTCTTTAAAAACTTTAAAATTATATCCACAGATTAGGTAAATAAATTATATATTTTTGTAATGTTTTTAATTTTATGAGTCAGCTGATCGGCATGTGGGAGTATAAAGATCACATATTCTAATGTTAAACTATTTGGGGTGCTCGAGATTTGCTCGAATTAGCTCATGGCCCACACCCTTGTATATTACGGACTTAAAAATCATTTAATGCTCTTCAGGAGGGCCGTACCTTGAAAACAATTTCGAAGAGAGATTAAAAAATTTCAACAGAAATATATGTATTGTGCAACTTCTTTGTCTAATTTGTGTTGCTGAGAAATCTCTTTTAACGCACTTTATCTAAGGTCACTATATAACGAGGAACTTCGTTACACAGTGACCTTAACTTTATCGCCTATTTCAGGGAGGATTAATTCTCTTTCATATCCCCCTATGTACGGCCTTGCTTTCCAAACGGGAAATATTTGTTTGTTTTTGCTTATGAGGTCCAACACCTAGCTCAAAATTTGTATATCTACTGTAACGAATAGAAATATTGGAAGAGATTGTACGAAATTGTAAAGATAGAGAGATAGATAGTGTTATCAATAATAGATTGTCAGGGACTGTATTGTATTGTTTAGGACACTATAAGAGACTGTATTGGATTGTTTTGGATTTTTAGAGTATTTTGAAGGGCTGTACGAGAAACTCATGAAGGACTTGAAGAATGATTTTCAGTGACTGTAAGGTATTGTAAAGGGCTATAGAGGAGTGTAACAGAATCTTTATCAGACTGTAAAGCTGCCTGTCCATTAGGCGTATTATCCGCGAGGAATTAATTTTTTGGTGGAGGTGCCGGTTTTCCCGCCTTTCTTGCAGCGGATTTTTTAAAACGCGCGGAAATTATGAATGTCTTTAATACATTTTCGTGAACAATGATGGTAAAATTCGAGCTTGTTTATCTTTAATATTGGTAATGTATCACAAAAGATCAACATACGACTTGCATTCGTATTATGATCATGTCGAGGCAGATAACTATCAAATTTCTAAAAGTTTTTGGTAAGTTCTTCTGCAAAACCACCAGACCCTCGTCTATATGTATATAGGTTATGGATGCACAAAGATAAAGGATTTTTGCCTCGGTTCAGTCAGTGATTGATGCACGATTTAGTTCAAAATATATATTTATAAATGTTTTTAACTTTAACAAAAATACCAAAAATATCCGAAAAAACAACTTGAAAAATTATACATTTTTTGTTTAATTTCACTTGTCATTCTTTTTTTTCCTCTTTTTCTAAGACAGTTTGGTAATTGCCAACTGGCCTCACTGGGATTATATGCACAGTATACATACTGGTTCGTTGAAAATAAATCCGCGCGAAAGGATACGCTCAATGGACGTGTACAGCGGTTTTTCCGCGCTTGAAAAAAAATCCGCGCGAGAAATATTCTTAATGGACAGGTAACTTAATGGACAACAAAATTTAAATTCAACTTGATTTACACGCCTTACCAAATTTCTAGTGTTAAATGATCTCTGGCTATACTAAACTTTAGTATGAATGACTTGTTTCCTTGATTTCTGCAGACTATCTGACAGGAGGAAGTGCTGAAAAATGTAGTTTTTTTTTTTAAAGTGGAAATAGATTAAAAGTTTTATTTCTTGAACTATTTCATGGGTTTGGCAAACAGGGAACGTCTGTAAATTACGTAGCGCAAAAATTCAGGATTAACTAAATTTACTATCTTCCTATACTATACATCAATATAGATCAATCACTATCAAATTATGCAAGGTTTTTTACCATGCACTTTATACTAGTCTTTATATTCACTATTTTCACATACATAGTTCAAAACGGAGGGATTTTTATTCTGTAAAACCGGAGTCTTGTGCCACACGTTAAATAAATTACGTGGGTCAATCCCATGCGCCAACGCTAAAACAATAAATCATAGCTTATACTCCAACAAGAACCGGCAGCTAAATGTAGCTCAAATACAACCCTTGATACATGATTGAAATAATAAAGTCACAAATACAATTGATCGTAATGATACGGACTTTTTTAGTCCAATATATATAATACATATGAAAAATTATAATAACTCAATACACAACTTTTATCCAATTTTTTTAATAAGCAAATTGAAACTTTGAAAATGGTTTAATAGTAAAAATTAAACATACTAACCTATATTTATAATATATGTGAAGAAATCACGATATAACCTGTGGTTTACCAACTTGGACCACTTTTGAAAATCGCCTTTCCGCGCGGAATAACTAACTTGTCGTCGTGACAAGTGACAATGAGTTAGTTGATGGATTTTCTGCGTTTTTGAAGACTTAGTGGTTATGGTAGAAAATAGTTCGATATTACTTACTTACTAAAATTAATAATTTGTAAAACTTATCTTTATTTATGTTACATGGATTAATTGCATAAATTAGTTTAAAGAATTATATTCTTTTATGTTAGTCTTTACCTGACACTGTCTATATTTACCATGTAAATCTTATGGCAATAAAGTACATTGAACATATTGAGGTTTCGATCGTCCAAATTAGACAGGCTGACCTCCGTGCGCCGGGCCAATTAGCCTTCAACCCAACTCGCCGCCGTCATGGTTTTAGTTTTTTTTTTTGGGGTCCTAACCTAGCTTATTTTTTATCAAATTAGCTTTCCTGTCCTGGGGGATCGTTCTTAGCCTAGTTTATAAATTGATGGATGACATGATGGCAAACATCCCAACCTGTCCAGACACCAACATTTTCTAAAAAAAATGTCCATACAAAAAAATAGTAATTCTTTGAAAAAGTATAAAAGTTTTTTTCGTTTTATAAAAACACAGCTCGACAAAATAATAAAAAAGTCTCTACACCGACGTGCCAATAAATGAGTCACTCAGTATCATTAAAAACAAATTACAAACTGATGATACACTTCACGAGAGAACAACGCTATCGGTGGAGGGGGTGATGGATCTTTTGGAGCTCTGTCTCCGTAACTCTTACTTTCAAGTGAAAGATAAGTTTTACGCGCAAAATGATGGACTCCCAATGGGTTCATCTCTTTCGCCAGTGGTAGCAAACATCTACATGGAGTGGTTCGAGGGCCATGCGATCAACACAGCAAGAGTCAAACCAAAACTATGGCTACGATACATGGATGACATTTATTATATGGCCGGAAAATGATGACGAACTACAAAATTTTCTACACCATTTAAACGGTATTCGACCAACAATCAAGTGCACCATGGAAATTGAAAAAGATTCGGCCTTACCTTTTTTGGATGTTCTTGTCAAACGATTAGACAGAAACATTCAAACCACTGTATATAGAAAACCTACACACACGGGGACAGTACCTAAATTTTAAGTCTAATCATTCTGTTGCAACAAAACAAGGAGTTATAAGAAGTTTTTATTTAAGAGCCGTAAATATTTGTAGTAATAATGAAGAATTAACCACAGAAATTAACAACATTAAAAAGGACTTACAACAGAATGGTTATTCCGAGAAATTAATAAACTCAACGATATTTAAAATTAAAAACAAACTAAATGTACCAAATTCTCAAAATAATAAACTTGTAACTAAAACAAAACCAGACAATCCCTCAAATAATAAGGAATGTATTTACCAAATCCCGTGTGAGTGTGGTAAATCATATGTAGGTGAAACGAAACGCCCTCTTCAGGTTAGAGTAAATGAACATCTAAAAAGTACCCAATTAGGGGATATTGAAAAATCCGGTTTAGCAGATCATGCTTGGTCAAATGATCACAGGATTCAGTGGTCAGAAGCTAAAGTTTTACATAAGGAGTCGCATTGGCGAAAACGAAAGTTTATTGAAGCTGCGTATATAATGCAGAATAAAGAAGTTTTCAGTCAACCAAGCACGGACATACCAAACATATGGAAACCACTCCTGGAAACCACTCCTTAAGGAAAACAGGCGTCTTAGGATTAAAAAAGGGGGCGGGCCGTCACACCTGACTGCACACCAATTAGTATAAGTAGTAGCCTAGAGACTCAATTGTTTAGTTCACACTTGATAACGGTTAGAGATACTTACTAACCGAAACGTCGTGTTTTAAAATAAAAAAAAATAATAATAAATAAAGACAATGGAAGTCCGAAATTTTATTTCTAATAAAAATATGTTGTGCAAAAAAGAAAAATACGAATTTTTGTTGTGGATGAACCACTGATTCTGTAACTACTATTCATGTAATGAAGTTGACTCAGTTTTAACTTAAAAATTAAACAATTTTTTTTTAAATTTTTGCCATGTTTTTCTGCAACAACTTTGGTGTCACTTTGAAACTTTTGGTACTAATTTAACAAAATTTAATAACTTTCTAAATAAGGCATCCGAGTATTTTTATGAAAGACAATATTAGCATATAAATGTACAGACTTTTAAACAAACAAAAAGTACCTGTGTATACAGGTGTATTTCTAAATACAGTACATAAAAAAAGATCTTGTGGAAAAATATTTTTATTATGGATTAATCAGTTAAAAATATCATGAAAGAAAGGTCTTGTAGGTTCATGTTTTTATAGTTTTATTCAGTGAAAAAGATATTCGGGTTTAAAATTGAAATTTTTAAAATGGTAAATAATCTCTTGTAAGATTTAAGTTAACTACCCAATAGTTTGAAAAAACATTTTTTTTTAATAAAACTTTTTTATTTTTTTTTGCAAAACCGAGCCTACTTGAGAAAACCAACGGTGGTTATGATAATATCAGGGCATCATCACGAGTATCTATTTACAAAAAAATTCTTGCAACATGTTTGTCTTATAGGCAATGTCATTTAAGAAAAATTTATATTTTTTAAAAAATATTTACTATAAATAACAAACAATATGGCAACCTGAAACCCCTGCGGCGAGTTGTGCGGGCGGGGTTCTTTCCCGTCAGCCGAATTGTTCCATTCCCATATTATTTCAGGTAATTTTTTAACCGATAAGTCCGTATTATACCATGTATCGGCCATGTACACAGTCGAGCGAATCTCGAGCAACCCCAATAGTAATTTGAATTTGTGATATTTATATATCAGCTGACTTATCAAAATATAAATAACAACAAACTCAGAAGTTTTGTTTTAAAGTTTTTAAGAGTTGTTATAGGGATTCGCTTGATGATTCTATGTAAGTGCCATAGCTTGATAATATTCCGCTAGACTGAACCTCAGAAGAGTTCTTCTGTGACTGAACCGCGACTTTTTTTCTGCAGTATGTGCCCTTTATTTCATATCTTTATTTTTTTAAATTTTTACTTGGATTTTCCATCCAATCAGGATCAATCGCATAGTTCTAGCAACGTTAAAGCATTTTTAAACAAACACATTTATTTCATATAACATAGATGTTTACAAATTTCAAAAATAATCAAAATAAACCTGGCACTCTTTTTTTAAAGGCAATTATTTGCAACAGACCATCCAGTTATTCATTCTCTTAGTTTAAATGCGGGAATCAAACAGAGAGCGTTTAATTAAAACATAAAAAAATCATGCATTGTCATTGTCCTCTTGATTGTTTTATAAACCAATAATAACCCTGCTCCCGAGCTAGGTTATCTATGCATGATGTTTTGACGTTTCTTGGTTAAATGCTATCTGTTAGATTGTCGCGTTTAAATGAAGAGAAAGATTAACCAGACATTCCATCACTAATCAAATCAAATCAAAAAGTACTTTATTATCAAGTAAACAGAGATTTACATTTGACAAAGCATGCTAAATCTAATTATCCTAATGTACTAAATTCAGAATAGAGTCCCTAGCTTTGTTATACCTAACTATAATAAAATTGTCAGTATTAAATTATTTATAATATTTTAAAAATATAAACTTTTCTTAATAAATACTGTGACAGTTTTTGAACAGAAAAACAAAATAAAGTAAAATTAAAGATGAAATTTTAAAACCTTTTATTTATCAAACAATTATGTTATACCATATTTATTATATTACAATAACTAAAAAGAACAAAAAGAATTAAAAAGAAAAAAAAGAACAAAAACAACCAAAAAAGAGAAAAAAAATAAACAAAAACAAAATCTTCTGAGCCAACTATAATTATTTATATGATTAAAAAATAATAAATTTGAACAAGTAGATAAAAAGCAAACTGCTGTCAAATCACAGATTTAAAAAATATTGGTTAAAATAACAATTAACTATAATCAGTTAAATAAAATGGGATAAAAAAAATACCCCGTCTGGGGTTCCAAAGGTGGCCGATGACCCGTGCAATTAGGCGTTCCGAAATGGCGGCCTTAGTGTCGGCTAAAGAGTCACGGTTATCAAATGAAAAAAAAAAAAAAAATGTTAAACATTGTGGATTTAATTCAAGAGGAAGAAGAGGGTTACAAACTTATAAAACTAATTTAAGTAAATAAATAAAATATAACAAACCTTTTTAAAGATAAAAGACCTCATCCAAAGGCTGCAGGTCCGGAAGGCTACCTAAAACAGAGGCGGCATTGCCCCTCTGAATGGCAAGGCCTATTCTCTGTTTTAAAAAATAGGTGGACCTAGGCTCGTAGGTAGAAGCATAAATTTTAGCACCCAGTTCTTTCACAAATGATTTAGCTTTTTCCCCCCATGGACCAAAAGTTTCCACACAAAAGGGAACAAATAAATAATTTGAAGGAATTTCTGAATACTTTTTAATTTTGATTTGTTCCGAATGTTTAGCAGCCTCTCCAGCTCTTCTAGATGTCAAATTTAGATAAGATGCTGCCAAAGTATCTGAGCAAGTCATAGTTATAAAATATTAAAACCTTCACAAAAGCTAAAATTTAAATGAAACCAAACAACAAAACCAAAAAGTAAAACAAAGTCAAAATAACAAAATTAAAAGAAAAGAAAAAACAAATAATATTAATACAAAAAAAAATATACAACAGACTAAAAACCCAAAACAGTTTAAACTAAAGGGCTTGTATAAAACTCCCCCATGTCATAGTAAGCCTTAACCATCAGTGCCCTTTTCAGATGCTTTCTAAAGAGTTTTAATAATAAAATAAATTAACGATTCCTTTGTTAGTGAAGTCTTTGGAATTGGCAAACTCAATTCCTTCTTGTGGCGAGTGATTCTCTGATGTTCAGATTTATTTAACCTTTTATAGTCTTTAAACATAAGTGAGCAAATCTCCAAAATGTAAAGAGATGTTAAAGTTAATATTTTTTGGGATTTAAAGTAAGGCTTACAAGACTCTGTTTGTTGAACATTGACTATAAAGTGAACTGCTTTTTTTTGAAGAATAAAGAAAAGCTTCAACAGGTAATTACTGGCCGAACCCCAGAATGCGATCCCATATCTTAGATGAGATTCGAATAGTGCAAAATACACAGTTTTTGCCAATGCGGAACCCAACTCAGCCCTTACCAAACGAACAGCAAAACATGCAGATGACAATTTTTTACTTAAATTTAATATATGGTCATTAAATTTTAATTGGCTGTCAATAAAAACCCCCAAGAATTTTGAGGTTTCCTCTTGCACAAGTGGTTCATCAACCAGGCTAATGTTTGACATTTTGCAATTAAAACCCAGGATGTGTGTTTTTTTTGTGTTGAATGCCAGTTTATTACTATCACACCAAGATTTAATAATTGCCTTAAGTAAAAGCAAAAACAGATGAATCTTGCACTTTAACTTGGAAGCTACTGAGACATTATAAACTCCTACAAATTAAAACAGCAACCTCTCAAAATGGAGATTGTTAGAAGAGAGCAATATTTAAAAGAGCAACATATTAAAACATCAACAATTTTTTTTTTAAATATCTAACTGGTTAGGTTAGTTGTATAGCTTTCCTGTTCTCAAACCACGTTAGGTAATGTATGTTAAACTAACCAGGTTCAAGGACAGGAAAGCTACACCACTAACCTACCTGCTGTTTTAAAATGTCACATTTTTGAATGGCTCTGTCCTAATTAGTCACTATTTTTATTATGTGTCGCATTTTGAATATCGCTGTTTTGATATGTCACAGTTTTGAACCTGAGCCATGGGCGGAACCCTAGCTTCAATTTTCAATTTTAATTTCAATTGTAATTTTGTAAGAGAGTTCTGATATGTCCTAAACACTTTGTTTTTGGATATCCATGACGTTTGTTTATATAAATTGGACGCAAATGAAAGAAATTCGATAGCAAATGTGTTAACAAGTTGACTGTCTCAGCAGTCACATAGGATGTTCCATTATGGATGGCTGAGGGATTTATGTCAGAAACTATAACCATTATGAATTTAGGAAAAAAAACTGTTATAACAAAATTGGGCCTTAAAAAATATAATTTTTTGTGCAAAACTTTAGGATTAACATACATAAATTATACCATATTTATATTCCTTGAAAAATTCTGCATAATTTGGACATCTAGCATATTACATCTATATAGATCTCTATTAGTGACCCACAGGAAACTGGCGGTAGGGTAGTGCCGTGGTATGGTCGTTGGCTTCACATGCAGGTACCAGTACCAGTTTAATTTATTTGACGCAAAAAACACTTAGTAGCAAACTTTAAAGCTAATTCTTATTAAATCGCGCAATTTTTTTTTTGTTTTTTCCCTCTTTTGCCCGTGCCTGCCGGACATCCTGGATTCGCCACTGCTTCTGATACAGTCTTACCACTTCTTAATAGTGAACTAATACCAATTTATTTATATTATGTCTGATTTCTTAAGGTGGTGACAGTTAACGTGATCGTAGACTTTTCCATACATGTGCGGAAGGAAATGTACTTTTCCACACATGTGCAGAAGGTGTTCGAGCAACTTTAATTTTAAATTCAAATTTTGCGCCAAATTCCCATATTCGGAAAACCCACACAATTTCAATTTGATTGGCACAAGCAAAACGCCAGCGCCATCTACGAAAAATGAATCTGCGCAAAAAGGCGTAACCAAAAAAAGATTCGTCTGTCGTATTCTATCGAGATCACCACGCAGCATGGTGATAAATTCTATTAACCAAAAAATCCAATAACATTCTTAGAAAATCAAACTAAACCATTACACAAACAAGTGATTCTAGTGTGGATCGACTGCAACGACTGGGCCAGCGAGAGGAGCTCCTCTGGACGACGGAAACAGCTAAAAGGGTGAGTGCCAATCCTCTATATTGTCTTTGTGTGGCTCGGAAAAATTAATATTTTTACATCGTCCTTTTAAGGATTTTTGCACCCAGATTTTATAAAACGACCAGCGCGCTTACAGTCCCGCCGCTCTGCCCCCTCAAATCAGCAACATTTTCTGGTCCCACGACCCAGATAGTTTTTAAAATTTGTTTGCTAAAAATATTAGATTTTTTCGCCTCGCCATTTTGATTCGTTTGTTGCCGTGTCCAGTTTAGAAAGGAGGTTCTGTCCCCCCTTGCGTGGCTTAACGGTTGCTCCACCCACATTTCATTGCAGCCGAAATTGGCACTTGGTACGTCGTTTGTTTTGATTCAAAAATCGAAATTTGTTTAAATAATAGTTATTTGTTTAAATAATATGTTATAGTTATTCAAAACAACAAAAGTGCTTGTGAGTTAAATGCTTTATTCTTATTTAACAGGTAAACAAACACATCTAGTAGAATTAGTATTTACCTGTAAATAATAAGAGAAGCGGTAGTAGGTACAAGTTGTTTTGTGTGCATTTATTTTGGGAGAAAAATCGCGACCTAGGATAACAGCTGTTGATAAGTTTTTGCGTTTATTCGAGAAATCGATAATAAAATATATGCTTGTTGAACTCTTTTGGACTGATTAAAGTCAATAGGGGTCAAGTGTTAGTTTTATTCCTTTTAAATATTTTTTATTTTTTTAATTAACAATATGTCGTTAAAAAAGCTTGAGGATCAACGCAAAGTTTCAATATCTCGTATTACGGAAACGTATAACTTGGGAACAAAAGCTAAATCAGATAGTTCTTCCTTGCCAATTTTTAAGGCGTTTTACGAGTCGTTAGATGATCACTATGAACAATTTAAAAACATTCATAATGACATCATAGGTCTCTTGAAAGACGACGACGATGATGAATTCGAAGTATAGGACAAAATTAGGAAAGATACGGATCTATTCTACCACCAAGCTAAAGTTCTTTTTTCGAGTTTATGTTCCGATTCAGTTCATTCAAATTTTACCCCCGCAACTTCACACTATTCACGTAGCGATGATCTGGGCCCTTTAAAGGTACCTTGCTTTAATGGAAACGTAAAAAAGTGGCCAACCTTTTACGATGTTTATTCTTGTTTGGTTCACGAAAACTCTAATTATTCCGATATAAGGAAATTTCAATATTTGTTAACCTTCCTTGAGGGCGAACCACTTAATATTTTAAGTTCTATAAAATTAACGGCAAGTAATTACGCAATCGCCTGGAAGGTATTAACAGATCGCTATCAAAATAAAAGACTTTTAGCCAGGACCTACTGGAACTCAATCTACTATGCAAATTCTTTAAAGGGAAACCAGTCAGCAAAGGATCTTAGAGTCTTGGTAGATACCTTTTCTGAGAATATTGCGGCGCTCGAAAATCTTGAATTTCCAGTAACGTCGTGGTGTTTTTGTTTATTTTCAATTTTATTATCAAAAATCGATCAAACCACAAGAACCGCTTTCGAATTAAAGTATAGTACTACCGAGATTCCAACATATCAAAATCTAATTCAGTTTCTTATTAACCAATGCCGTGCTCTTGAAACAGTACAGCTATCTCCCCAAAATACGCAAATGCAACCTTCGACTTCAAAACAGCAAAAACCAAATTATTCGAATTCTAGTAACCAAAAATATAATTCTTATTCAAATAATCAGTACAAGTATCAAATAAGCAATCCAATATTCAATTTCGACAAAACCAACAACCCTATAAGTGCAAATTATGCAATAATTCTTTTCATCCACTCTCGCAGTGTGGTGTTTTTATTTCCAAATCTCCTTCAGATCGTTTTACTTATGTAAAACAACAATCGTTATGTATCAACTGTTTACGTTCAAATCATCAAGTAATCGACTGCAGTAGTACCTACAACTGCAGGGTATGTCGACATAGGCACCATAGTCTTATTCATCTATCGCAAAGGACAGATTCAATCCGTCAGAATTCAAGTCAATCCTTTGTTAATTCAAGCCAAAATTCAAATCAAAATTCGAACTTAAATCAAAGTTTTAATTCAAATCAAGTGGTCGTGCCTAGCACAGGCACAAACTTATCGTATCAGAATTCAAATTCAAGTCTTAGCCAACAGAACCCTAGTTTTGTTCAACCCAGTTCAAATTCAATTCAAATCAATTCGAATCCAAATACATCTACAAATCAATACTCTTCGTTATCCACCTTGACGCCCCGGACGACAGTGCTTCTAGCGACTATAAAATTAGAGGTACTCGATAGTCGGGGTAACTACCAACCTGTCCGAGCACTTCTGGACAGCGGTAGCCAAGCTAACCTGATAAGCGAAGCTTGTCTTAACAGGTTAGGCTTGCCAAGAAACAAAATTTCGATCCCTGTTCTGGGACTAAATCAATCTTCGTCGGCCACTAACGGCATTTCTACTTGCACTATTCGAGCCCTAGGCCAACAAGAGCCTACCTTTTCTATTCAAGTCTTCGTTTTACCGAAACTCTGTTCGAATATGCCCTCAGTACAGGTAGATTCATCCAATTGGAGTCATATTTCAAATCTAAAGCTTGCAGATAATCAATTTTACAACCCTGGTCCAATTGACTTACTCTTAGGTGCACAACTTTACACAGAAATCGTCCAATCAGGACGAATTCCAGGACCTCACGGCCAACCCTCCGCTTTTGAGACAGTTTTTGGGTGGGTCTTGATGGGCGAAACTCAAAACATAAATATTTCACCTCAAGTCAATTCTTACTTTACTTCCTGTGAGCAGTCTCTCGACTTTAATATTCGCAGATTTTGGGAACTAGAATCAATTAAGTCAAAAACGTTTCTCTCACCCGAAGAAAAAAGATGTGAAGAGATTTTCCAAAAAACTACCACTAGAGATATTTCGGGCCGATTTACTGTAAATTTGCCTTTTCGTCACATTGACCCTCCTGACCTAGGAGACACATATTCAGTGGCCTATCGTCAATTTTTGTCTTTTGAATCTCGCTTAATAAAAAATTCAAATTTCTATAGTATGTACTCGGATTTTATGAGAGAATATCTCAAAAACGGGCACATGTCTTTAATTCCAAGATCCGAACCTAGACCTCAGTTATGTTCTTATTTACCACATCACGGAGTCCTTCGTCTTGACAAATCAACGACTAAACTCCGGGTGGTTTTTAACCCCTCGATTAAGGGTTCGAAAGGCCTAAGCATGAACGAAACTCTTTTAATAGGACCAAAATTACAAGCCGATATTTCCGAAATTCTATTAAAATTCAGATTTTATTCTATCGTATTTTTGACTGATATAAAACAGCACTTTTTACAAATTCAAATTAATCCAATTCATCGGGACTACCAAAGGCTACTTTGGCGATTTGATCCCAATGAACCCCTGCAGGAATACAGGCTTAATACACTGACGTTTGGTGTTAGTTCAAGTCCCTATTTAGCTATTAGAACTCTTAGAGAACTAGCCATCCTGGAGGCTAAGAATTATCCTGAACCATCCCAGGTCCTTTTGAATAACATTTTCATGGACGATATTTGCTGTGGAGCTAACTCTCTAGAAGGTGCTTTATCACTTCAAAAGGATCTCATAGCGTTGCTTAAATTGGGAAAATTTGAATTAAGAAAATGGGCATCAAATAATCCGAAACTTCTTTCACATTTGTCGCCCGCTGATTGTCAGATCCCTGTTACCTTTGAAGACGATTCTTCAACATCGATTAAGGTGTTGGGCCTTCAATGGCACCCTTCTACAGATACTTTTACCTATTCTTGTACCCCTTGTGAAAAACCTTGCACCAAAAGGAATATTTTATCGGCTATCGCTAAAATTTGGGATCCTATAGGTTTCTTATCGCCTGTTTCATTTTTAGCCAAAGTGATTATGCAAAAACTTTGGTTATGCAAAACTGATTGGGATGAAATACCCCCCGATCCAATCAAAACTCTTTGGAATCAATTCAATAATCAATTAACCACTCTTTCGAATCTTTGTATACCTAGACATATTTTTTCGAATAATATTCAACGATGTCAATTACTAGGTTACTTCGATGCATCCGAGCTAGGATACGCTTCTTGCGTATACGTTCGCGTCGAATTAGCAAATAAAATTATCAAAACTGCTCTAGTCATGGGCAAGTCAAGGGTTGCTCCCTTACACACTATTTCAATCCCACGTTTGGAACTACTTGGAGCTACTCTATTAGCTGATTTACTCGAACTAGTTATTCGCACCTATTCATCATTACTCGTAATCGATGAAATTCTTGCGTTCTCGGACTCACAGGTCACGCTTCATTGGGTCACATCTTCACCTCACAAGTGGAAGACCTTTGTGGCAAACCGCGTAAGTCGTATTCAAGAAACAATCCCCGAAGTCCCATGGTATCACATTACTTCACTCGAGAACCCTGCCGACTGCGCTAGCAGAGGGTT
The DNA here is from genome assembly GCA_963576565.1 of Aspidapion aeneum. Taxonomy (NCBI): domain Eukaryota; kingdom Metazoa; phylum Arthropoda; class Insecta; order Coleoptera; family Brentidae; genus Aspidapion; species Aspidapion aeneum. Next base: position 103,269,406 of record OY755043.1, read on the forward strand.
GTCGCCTAATAACTTAATAAATCACCCTCTTTGGTTTCACGGCCCTCCATGGATTACCTTGCCCACTAAGGAGTGGCAAATTCATAGGTTTATAAATGAACGTTCTTTGGGAGTTCCAGACGAGGTTCTCAAAGAAGAAAAACCGGAAAATTCAGTGGTGCTGACGGCAGAAATTCAAAATCAAAACTTTTTTGATAGATTAATCGATAAAATATCCAATTTAAATACCATTCAAAAAATCATTTGTCATTTTCTAAGACTTATTCACAATCGAAAAACCTCAGTTGACCCTTTATCCGGCGTTTTTTCCGCTTTTGAACTACACAAGGCTCTACTTGTTTTAGTTAAAAGGGTCCAAGAAGAGTGTTTTTCGGATGTCATTCAAAAAATTCAAAATACTCAGCTATTACCTAAGCCGTTTCGCAAACTCGCGCCCTTTTTGGACGAATTGGGTTTCCTTAGAGTGGGCGGACGCTTACGGCATTCTCAACTCTCCTTTGAGGCAAAACATCCCTTATTATTGCCGAAATCTCATAGATTAACCCAATTGATCATTCTTCAAACTCATAACGAAAATTTACATCCCGGAATAAACACAGTCCAATACTAATTCGTCAAAGGTTTTGGATTATGTCATCACGTCGAGCTATTCAGAGGGTTTTATTGCAATGTATTCCCTGCTTTCGCTTAAAACCAAAACCGTATACTCCGTACATGTCGGATTTACCTTCTTTTAGAACGTCACAATTAAAATGTTTTTCACACGTTTGCTTAGACTATGCAGGCCCAATCAAAACCTTTGTAGGTCAGAGACGTCGTGGAGCACAAGTTGGTAAATCATATATCGCAGTCTTTGTCGATACTTCTGTCAAAGCAATCCATATCGAGCTTGTTTCGGATTTAACCACAGAGGCGTGCATCGCCGCTTTACGACGCTTTGTCGCTAGACGTGGCACTTGTGTCCAAATCACAAGTGATAGAGGCTCAAACTTTGTTGGGGCTATTAAGGAGCTCCATAATCTTTCGAAATTAGCTTCTGAGAGCTTAAAAATCAAATGGTGTCTTAATAGTCCGGGAGCCCCCCACCTATTTAGGTGGGTTGGTCTAGCAGAAGCAGGAGTCAAATCTATAAAAACACATTTGTATCGGGTCATCGGTGACCAGATACTAACCTTCGAAGAGCTCTATACTCTCCTCGCCCAAATAGAGGCATTACTCAATTCTCGACCCCTTTGTGAGCAAAGCTCTGACCCAAACGATCTTACGTCTTTGACTCCGGGTCATTTCCTCACAATGGAACCCCTTAATTCGTGTCCTGATCCTGACCTTTCTACCCTTAAAGTTAATACCCTTAAGCGTTGGCAACTTATCCAACGAATTCATGCCGATTTCTGGAAGCGTTGGAAACTCGAGTACTTAAATACTTTACAACAGCGTTCTAAGTGGTCGGACCCTTCGGTTGAAATCAAGCTAGATACGCTTGTATTAATTAAGGATGAAACTAGGCCGCCATTACACTGGTTGCTGGGTAGAATAGTATCTGTACATCCTGGTCGGGATAATCACATTCGAGTTGCTACTGTTAAAACACAACACGGACTTTTCACTCGTCCCGTGGTCAAGTTGTGCCCACTACCTTTAGATGCGCACTAAACTCCCAAGCAACTTCTTTTGTTTCGTGTGTCGTTATCTAGAATATATATATATTTTTTTTTTTTCATTTTTTTTCTTTTTGATCTATAAACCTAAAACGGATTTTAATAACCTACCCTTTAAGGTTTTGAATTAACTTATTTTTTTTGTATATAGCCATTTGTTTATTCAATTAATCTCAATGTAAAACTTCGTTTTAAGTGGGCGGAAAATGTTCGTGCAACTTTAATTTTAAATTCAAATTTTGCGCCAAATTCCCGTATTCGGAAAACCCACACAATTTCAATTTGATTGGCACAAGCAAAACGCCAGCGCCATCTACGAAAAATGAATCTGCGCAAAAAGGCGTAACCAAAAAAAGATTCGTCTGTCGTATTCTATCGAGATCACCACGCAGCATGGTGATAAATTCTATTAACCAAAAAATCCAATAACATTCTTAGAAAATCAAACTAAACCATTACACAAACAAGTGATTCTAGTGTGGATCGACTGCAACGACTGGGCCAGCGAGAGGAGCTCCTCTGGACGACGGAAACAGCTAAAAGGGTGAGTGCCAATCCTCTATATTGTCTTTGTGTGGCTCGGAAAAATTAATATTTTTACATCGTCCTTTTAAGGATTTTTGCACCCAGATTTTATAAAACGACCAGCGCGCTTACAGTCCCGCCGCTCTACCCCCTCAAATCAGCAACAGAAGGAAATGTACTTTTCTACATATGTGCGAAAAAATTTCTGCACAGAGGTGAAATTTAACGTTTTCTAATGATGCAAATCATGTGAAATCCATCATTTTCATATGTAGTGGTAGGAAAATGTAATTTTTTTATCAAAAAAATAATTCCTTCTATGTGATAGTTAAGGTAAAATACCCAAAGATTGGGGAATTTTTTTTTAGTTTCGATGTATTTCTTTGTCATTGTGGCTTTAGCGCTTTAACTTAGTTAAATTAGGGGGGATAAAAAAAATTGAGCACTGGTCCGGCAACATCCAGATCTGTGACCTATTCTCAGCTAGAATCCATTGTCAAACTGAGGTCCTCATATTTTGCATACTCAACTACTTCCAGCGCCTGCACTGCTTCAACTGCTGGCAAACGGTAATAAAGTGCTTACTTCTTATTAATTTAGTATCGCCTACATTTATCAAAACGAATTTTATACTTCACACAAAGGTATGTGTGCCTAACTTGCGAGTGTCAGAAGGAGAGGGAAGAGTTGATTTTCGTTGTTTTCCTACTTACACAAGGTTGCATCTCTAAGTGTAAGTAGGAAAACAACCAAAATCAACTCTTCCCTCTCCTTCTGACACTCGCAAGTTAGGCACACATACCTTTGTGTGAAGTATAAAATTCGTTTTGATTTTTATCGATCCACACACAGCACGTTTTCCATCTTTCTTGTTTGTCTACATTTATATTTGAGGGGTTCAGAATTAAAGTGGATCAAGTCCAATTTCGCACTATTTTAAGTTAATCCGCTTTAAAGATATATTAAACAATGTTTATTTCAGAAACCAAATGAAAACCAACTCTGGCCGCTTTAATGCGTAAAGTGCGACTTGATTCACTCCTCTAGTGAAATAACCATTGCTGGCTGATTAACTTAAAATAGTGCCAAATTGGACTTAATCCACTTCAATTCTGAACCCCTCATTTATTGAAGTGCTAGAAAAGCAACATTTTTGTACAGCATTTGTAGCATGATCTGTGCCATTAAAAATAAATGGATCCATGACGAATCTGACCCCTTCCTAGCTAGCCTATTATCACACTTCAAGTGAAGCCATGATAATATATTAGCCTTGAAAACAGTTTTTGTAAATATCTCAGAAACTAAAGCTCCTACGAAGTTTTTGGTTATAACACGAATTATTGAGCAAAATATAGTCTAAATTATGTATCTACTATATTGTATAAGTTAGCATTTTTTAAAGTTTTTAATTATCAAAAAACTGTCATTAGCATTAATGAATTTTGACCAAAATCTAATTAGCTCGTAAGAGTGTCTATTTTACCTGAACATTTTATGAAAATAATATACACACAGAGACACACACACACACAGACAGACATCACGACGATATTGCTAGGATAGGTAATACATCCAAATAGCACATTTTTGGCCTTATCTCAAAAAAAATGTTTCGCTACGCGGGCTAGGAAGGTAAAAAGTACTATAATTTCAATGTTTTTATAGTACATCTAAGGTATTGTTAAAAAATATATTTGAACAGAAGCATAATTAGGTTGGTAGGTCAGGTGAAGTGGGCAAAAAATAATTTTGGGCAAAAATTTAATTTTGTTCTTATTTATTTAAGTATTAAACTGAAGTTGTAACATTTTATACAAAACTATTAGTACCTATTTATTACTATCATCATAGAATCAACAATAATTTATAAAACTGCATTTAAAGTTTAAAATAAATATACTCTATTTGGCACGTATAAAATATAATCTTTATGCTATCAAAATATTATTAATATGTAGTAAAGTAAGATTATTTGTTTATAAATAAAACTTTTTGAAAGCTATTTCCTAATTTCTGAAAGCATGATAACTTCGAAACTTTTGCAAGCTGTCCAAAAACCTATTGATGTCTAAGGCTTGATTAAATTTGTATATTTTTGTTTGTAAATCTAAATCAGAAACCATACTCTGGGTTTTATCTATCAATAAATGTAGATATAAACTATATAACACTAAAAGTTTTGCATTTATTTTATTATCTTATTATATATTTGCTTATTTATTTTTACACCTTTTATATTTAAATTTGTTAATTTCATTGTGAAATGTTGAATTAAAAAAAAAATAAAACACAAATAAGTAAGTAAATAATAAAATTAAAATGCAATGTCTGGAGTAATGAATAAAAAACATATATTTTCATGTTTTACAGTCATATTTTGTTGATTTAATCGTTAAATCCTGACTAAAACATCTTTAAAAATATACTTTTTACACAAAACTATTAAATTAAAGAGTTTGCCACAATGCCTTTTGAAATTTAATAATTGACAGGAATCATGCCATCCAGTCAATGTTTTTATGTGAAGGCTAAATTGCAAAGTTATCATACTAAATTCAGACTTTTGATTATTTTTGTCACATCCTGACATGGCAAAAAGAAACTAAAGATGTATTTTATAAAAACACAACCTAATTTTATAGTTTTAAAATAAAAATGTTAATACATATTATTTATTTTAAGTAGTTATTTTTATAGAAAAACTTGAAAAGATTAAACAACAGCCATAGAATATAGCACAAACGAATGAAAAACAAAAGACTAACAAATAAATAAAATCCTTATTTACAATACAATTTAAAAAAATAATAAACGAATGTATGTGTTATTAGACACGTATAGTTGAGAGGCTTATCGTCAAAAATCGTGTCCCGTAGGATACTTGTGGAAGATTTTATAAAACTGCCTTAAATCGATTGGTAATAGATCACACAATTTTAAATCACCGGGTGTTTGCCTCTCATTTGAGTGGGAGGGCCTGTGTGACGTCATAAATCCAAGATGCCTTGTAACTTTCGGTCAATTAGTTTCACAGAAAAACTGTTAAAATGTTTTTTGTTTGCAAGAGAACACCAATTAATATAGTAAATTTAGCTTTATATCTTAAAAACTAACAAAGATATTAATTCTTCAAAAAATACAAAAATAATGTTATGTTTTTACAAAAAAAAATCGAAGAAATAGTTTAAGACTTAAATCGATTGCTTATGCATCACTCAATTTTAAATCGCTGGGTGTTTGCCTCAAATTTGAGCAAGAGCGTCTGTGTGACGTCATATATCCAATATTGCAATTTTTTCCATGTTTTTTCACAAACTTTTGCTTTTAACTTTTGCCACCAACTTTAGAGAAAAATTGTCTGGGTTATGAGTTTTTGACAATAGAACGGCAATTTAATTGTCGTTCTAACAAGCTTTATATCTCTAGAAGTAAACAAAATATTGTTATTTTTTTAAATATTAAGAAATTTATAAAAATTCTAGATTGAGCAAGAAAGATTTAGACTACTCGCGATCGATTGATGATGGATCACTAGATGTTGAGTCGCTGGGTGTTTGCCTCCAATTTGAGTAAAAGGGCCTGTGTGACGTAATAAATCCAAGATAGCGGCTGTTTTCATATTTTTTCACAAACTTTGGCTTATAACTTTAGCTAAATTAGTTGTGTAGAAAAACTGTAAATACGTTTTCTGTTTGCAAGAGAGCATACATTAATGTACTAAAGAATTTAGCTTTATATGTTAAAAACTAACAATGATATGAAACTTTTTTGGCTCAAAAAATGTTACTAAATTTTTTATTATTTGAAGAAAAAAATATCTTTAATAGTTCATAAGATATAAAGCTAATTTCTTTACTATATTCATCGCTGTTCTCTTGCAAAAAAATTTTTTTTTAATTTTTTTCTGTAAAACTAATTTAGCAAAAGTTATTGACCAAAGTTTGTAAAAAAAATTGAAAATGCCGCCATTTTGGATTTATGACGTTAAACATTGAGTGATCCAACACCACTCGATCGAAACTAGTCCAAAACTTTTTTGCTCATCTTAAATTTTTGTAATTTAAAAAAAAATAACAATATATTTTAGAGTTCTTGAGATATAAAGCTTACATCAATAGTTTAATTGTTGTTCTATTGCAAGCAAATTTCTACCTATACAATTTTTCTGGCAAAAGTTAAAAACAAAGGTTTGTGAAAAAACATGGACAAAATCGCAATCTTGGATTTATGACGCCACATAGGCGCTCTTGTTCAAATTTGAGGGAAACATCAGGCGACTTTTTATTGAGTGATTCATAACCAATGGATTTGGGGTAGTCTAAAACTTTATTCCTCAATTTTGTTTTTTGTGTAAATAAAAATTAATATCTTTGTTAGTTTTTAAGATATGAAGCTCATTTCTTTACCCTTACATTCACATTCACCCAACAAAAACGTATTAACAGATTTTCTGTTAAACTAATTTATTAAAAGTTATAAGAAAAATTTTGTGAAAAAACATGAAAAAAGCCAACATCTCTCCTACTAAAATTGGAGGCAAACAAAAAATTGAGTGTTAATCTACAACTATCCCACGGGATACCACAGGCCACTCAACTAGTATTAAAAGTAACAAATGAGACAAACTGATATGTAATAATATTTATATTTTATAATAGTTGTTGTATATTTTGTTCTTTTTGGCAAATTTAGCCAAGAGGTAAAAAGTGAGATAAAAGACTAAATTGTATAGCCGAAAATAATCGTGATTTTCGAGCGTTTCAAACATGCGGTTTGGATTGGAGCGACGTATTATTTCTCACTCTTTGTTTGGCGGGCAAAACTGCCAAAAAATAACGAATAATATAATCGTTGATGACATTATTTGTTTTATAAAACATGTTATTCGCATTTTTGAACTTCTTGGTTGCAACTACTACTACTACTACTACAATAATAATCAATATTATTGATCGTTATTGTCTCGGTGATGGCCCCATGTTTAGCTAGACTTTAAAGTTTCACGGGAATCGTTAAAAGAGCTTTGATTGGTCGTCCAATGCCCTGTTTATACAGGATCAGAATAAAAGAGAACAAAATAAAATAACATTTATAAAATTTCGATAAATACAGCAGAAATTTTTGTCACTTTTTCCAATAAAAAAATTAAAAAAGTGATGTTTTTTAAATAAAAATAAATCACTCAGCAAAATGTTGGCCCATTTTAATTTTTATCTTTTTGTATTTTAACCTCTTTTATAAGGTTAAGTTCTTTGTTTAGTTTTATTTTATTTTATTTTGAACCTGTGCTCAGCATGACTGGCAGTTTTTTCACTGATCAGGATTTATTGATAGGGAACTCGTATATATTAGTGTTAAAACCACATTTTGTGTATTGGCTGTTCCATTTTCGATACGTTTTAATGGACAAATCCGTTATTATAAGAGATAGAAACCCGGGGATTTTAAATCACTGCCATCGATTGTCAAGAAAAAAAAAATCAGGAAAAATTCCAACAATGGATCTTTTAAAAATCTTCCTTATTTTAGTTGTCGGAGAGATATTTAAATTCTGTTTAAACTTCGATAGCAAGTCGTCTGTGAAAATAAAATGACGTTTTTGATCCTTCGAGCCGGATACGAGATATCATCAAAAAAGCAAATATGTTAAATACGCGCCTGGATTTGTTTTGCTTTGGGACCCTTATTAACCATAAACAAAAAAAGTTACATCATTATATATCGAATTATTTTGAGAAAGTTGGTGCGCCACTCGTGGTCCAATGTTTAGGTGGTGTCAAAAAATTGTCCCAGTGCCGTTTCAAACGAATACGAAAGTTCACTAGTGACCTTGGAGAGCCCATGGCGAAAAAGTGCACTGAGTGCAACACTGGGCATGTCAGTTGCATAAAAGAATACAAACAATTGCAATAGTTTTGCCAAAAGCATACCAAAATTGCACTAGTGGTGCACCAGTGCTGCACTTTTTTCCCAAAAGAATCCGTCAATAGTAAAATCTGTATTAGGGAGCCAAAACAAAACAAAATTTTTTAAACTTCTCTGCTCTCTAGTTTCAGCAGAATTTAAATATGTTTTCCAATAAAAAAGATATGGCAGATTTTTAAAATAACTAATTTTTTAATCTTCCCTTGTAGCCCAAAAACTATGGGGTTTTTTGTAATATTTTTTCTCTCTTCTAAACTGTTGGTAGTAATGTAAAAACGCCAGGTCCCTATCTCTTTTAATAACTATTTGTATTCGACAGTGCTTAAAATGTGGGTCCTATACTCGAAAATATTTCATTTTTGATATGAACTTTATGTCTTATAGTTTTACTTTACTGTAAATGTGACCTAATTTTTTTTCATCTCATGATAAAATTTATCTGCACCGTATCAAAAGTATTGAACAAAAAATTAAAACTTCTGTCATTCAAACTTGTCAACCATCATTTTGACCCAATTGGTGGGTACTCCGTTAGTTTCGATATGATTTGAATTTTGAACTTGTTGGGTGCAGCTCGCTGTGCTACTATTACAATTATCATTATTATTGTTAGTTATTGTCTCCGCGTTGGTCCCACTTTTGGTCAGTCTTTGAGGTTTAACCGGAACCGGTGGGGGAGCTCTGGTTGGTCGTCTAACTAGCGGTCTTTTTTCTTTGATCTGAGGTTTTTCCGATAAAAAGTTTGGTTTTTCTGGGCTCGAAAAACTGTCGTTTTTAAGGACCAATTTTCCGGTAAGTTTATCTTGAATGTACTCTTCTTTTAAGGAGCTATCCAAGATGCTTTCGTAGTAGTCTGACAGCGAAGAATTTTGACTAGATCTCGAACTGTTTTCTAACGTAGAATCGCTGCCCGAATCTTGACTAGAACTTTTTAATCTATTATCTAATTCATTAAGTACTTCTTTTTCGTTTATGCTCATGTCCAGTTGTACTCTCTCCCCCATCAAGTCTTCTTGTTCTGTTACAGTACTCGCGGTACTTGGTGTAGTACTACCGCTACAACTACTTTCGACGTACAAAGTTAAAGAGCTCGAGTTTCGTGAACTCATGAACTTTTGAGGATCCTCGTAGTCAGGGTGGGCAAGTTTTTCCCCGGTACTTTTCGAAGCTTTTATGTAGTACTTGCTACAACGATCTTCGGACATGAGGGACCGTATGCGTTGAACGATGCTCAGTCTTATGGCGGATTTACGGTAGATTTTGTGCTCGGGGTGGTCGCTTTCGTCAAGTCGGGACGAGAGGTCACTGAAAGAAAGAAGATAATTTAAAATTTTAGTTTACTACAGTGGCGTCCAGTGCTAATCAAAGCAAAGTAGGCAAAAATCGGCATTGTTTGCCACTTACACGCTCACTGCACACACATAAGAAATAGGAAAACTTCCGCAAGGACTTTATTAGCCACGAAACATCTGATAAGGCGTTAAAAAGATGTCAGAAACTCATTTTAAAATAATTCTGCCTAACCCAATCTGCGCAACCCAATCGAAATAATCCTAAATTATATTTTGCACTCAAATTCAATGTAGAAACAAAGTTGTTTACTTTATTGTTTGTAAATATTCGATAAAACATTGATTGTTTTCTGGAAAAACTAAACTTTTGCTAGTTAAAGTCGATTATTCACAAATTTTCTAGTTTTCAATTTCGACTGTTTAAACGCCGCGGAACCACATGCATGGCACACGACAGGCGAACAAACCACTCGATGCCTCCTTGTTCTGTTTCTTTTATTCTTACAGTGCCAGCAGCCTGAAGAATACGTCTTTCGAGATTTGAAGCGAAGAATCTAAAAGGCGCATTTTATAATTTCCTATTAGCGCTATTAGAAACTAGATTATGCCGCGTTCACGATAATCATAAATGGAACGTCTATTAGGAAATTATTACATGAGAAATGCGCGATAATGCAGTGTATGCAAATAATCGAAATATGTATTATGCAATCTCTAATATAAAAACTATTATATTAATACTTAAAAAATGCTTATTATAAATATTTTTGTTGAGTTATTTAAAATGTGATAATATAAAAAAAATATATTGTTGGAGTTTATTAAGCGTAGGCAACGTCTTTCTGTCTACACTATATGCACTCCACTGGCTTATTTACAATATAGCTAATAAAAAGCTTGAAGGAAGCAAGCAAAGAAGCTGTTAAATACCAAAATAATAGAAATAGCAATAACATGTGGAGACGAGAAAAAACGCACATACTTGAAATGGTTCAGTACTAAAGAGCAAATTTAAATGTTTGAGCGCAAATGCCACGATATAAATACACACGTAGGAGGTAGGCAAAGGTGTGAAGTATGGAAATTCATTTCTACGGTAAAAAACCCAAGAAAAAGTAAACATTCAGATCATCAAACAAGAACAATTAACAAAACACTACAAGAGACTGCTGTAGGAAACGAGACCCGAAGAACTGTCAGCCTATCCGAGGGGAGACAAGTACATGAAGAGGAAGTAATTATCGAAAAAGAAGCGATAAAGAATAGTATTAAAAAGCTTTAATCCGGAAAAGCTTGCGGAATTGTGGGAATATACGCTGAAATACTCAAATATGGATCAGAGAGAATACTAGAAAACCTCACATAATGACTGAAAAATTGCATTCATATCCTCAATACAAAAAAAAGGAAACAACCAGTACTCTAAGGAGATTGTACGGTAGGATTCTTAGAGATTTAATAGAGAATAATTTTCATGAACAAGAAGTGATAATGTTTTTTGTCCTAAACAAGTTATTCAGAAAAGGAGCGCTGGGAATATAGAGAGTCATGTTACCCTTGTGGAACTTTAAAAAGCATATGAACCGAAAGGTTTAAGACAGTGTTGTTGTATCTCTCCAATTTAAAAAAAAATATATATCGCAGTAGCTCTAAAAAACTGGAAACGTAAAGTACACGGTATGTACAACTTAACGACCGATTTACCATAGATACACTACAGTAGTCCTATACTTGAATACAGCGGCCCCCTCTCCTACCACCGTAAACCCCGCCCCCTGCAATTAAACCCCGCCCACATGTCACTAAGCACTTGTCAACTGTCAGATCTCAACTGTCACTTGTCAACTGTCAGATATCAACTGTCAAATGTCACCTGTCAAATGTCAACTGTCATTGACAGCATATCTGGTTTTAAAATCTATAAAAATTTATCTCTTGAGCGAGAGTTGGCAACGCCGCAATGAATAATATTACCATTGGACAAAAAAAAATATTTTTCAAGTTAGGACTGGTCCAGACTTGTCTAGCCTTTATTTTTTAGGCAAGTCGTTTACTAAAGTATTCTTATTTCTTTCTAACACACTTGCCTTAAGGGTGTGCGAGTTTTTTTAATCTTTCTACCTTTAACATTTTTGAGATGTTGAAATATATAGGTTTTTAGGTAAGGTCTTTATGAGCTATTTTTTATTTTTCTAGCTTTCATTTTTATGCTGTAAAAATTTTATCTTTTTTTTTATTTTACCCTATTAGACATGATAGTATAAAAATAAAAAGACTCTTTTTGTTTTAGCGGAATTTTATTCAATACGGTAATGACGTGTATTCTCTGCCGCGACGTCCCGCCCCGCGGACGCGTCTACAGATGCGACCAAGGACACGTCATATGTAGGGCGCACCTGGACGAGGCGATGCGCTGCGTCCTGTGCAGGACACCAATGGAGCGCTGTATGACGGCGCGCATAATAGGGAATGCCCTGAACATTGCTGAAGAGTAAGTCACCTTATCAATCAGTCTCTCATTTTGGAATCCTTTTATTTTTTTCGCTTTTTTCTTTTTCGCTTTTTTCTAATTATTTTTTTATCTTCTTTAGGGAATTGCGCTCAACAATGCCTGAATACAGGGTGCAGCTCGACGGACGCATTGTGTTAAGAGCACCACAACCAAATGTAAGCTATTTATTTTTTATTTTTATTTTTAGTAGCTTTTCAGTTTATTGTTTTTTTTTTAGTAGCTTTTCAGTTTATTAATTTTGTTTTCGTTTTATTTCAGGCCGAGGATCAAGAACAAGAAGAAGTAGCATGCAGCGATATTGAAGATGGGGGCGTCATCACTGATAGTGATGATACCGTGATCGCCCCCTTGGGAGCCCCCGATGATGATGAGCCGGTGAGTTTTATTTTTATTACTTTATAAATTTATCAACACTGATTGAATCTTAGCTCACCTCAAATAAGGTCAACTATCTTTAATGTGTTGAGGGCTGTTTTTATGCAATCAAACAACCATTTAAACAAATAGCTTTCCATACTAATCTAGTTTTTTTCTTTCTTACTCCAGCAGGACAATTCTGTATGCCCCTGCGGTCTGTTGTGCCGCAAGCGGTTGAGGGGGCGGGATGATGAGCATGACGAGGACCCGCCAGCCCGCCGCGCGCGGCAAATGAATCCTTAGTTTTGGGACTGAGACGAGCTTAATGATATCCAGCCACCCCGCCGCGCGCGGCAAGAATCCTTAAGTTTTTTTTATTTTTTAATTTAGATTAGTTTTAATTAGTATATTTTTAATTTTTAAGATAGGCTAAGACTTTTTTATTAATTTTTATTTTCCATTATATATTATAACCCTTACAATGTGCATTTTATTTATAACACAATTATTCCCACCTATAGCTCAGTACAGGGCCACCGTAAAAGCACAGCTATTCAATACTTTCTATGGCCGCTTAATGCGTGAGATTAGAGATCAGACATTAAAATGTGTTACAGTACAGCATAGCTGTTGTTTTACTAAGCCCCAAATAATAAAAAATAAATATAACTCAAAAAGATAAAATTTTTACAGCATAAAAATGAAAGCTAGAAAAATAAAAAATAGCTCATAAAGACCTTACCTAAAAACCTATATATTTCAAAATCTCAAAAATGTTAAAGCTAGAAAGATTAAAAAAACTCGCACACCCTTAAGGCAAGTGTGTTAGAAAGAAATAAGAATACTTTAGTAAACGACTTGCCTAAAAAATAAAGGTAGACAAGTCTGGACCAGTCCTAACTTGAAAAATATTTTTTTTTGTCCAATGGTAATATTATTCATTGCGGCGTTGCCAACTCTCGCTCAAGAGATAAATTTTTATAGATTTTAAAACCAGATATGCTGTCAATGACAGTTGACAGGTGACATTTGACAGTTGATATGTGACAGTTGAGATCTGACAAGTGACAGGTGACACGTGGGCGGGGCTTAGTGCCATGTGGGCGGGACTTAGTGACAGGTGGGCGGGACTTAGTGACAGGTGGGCGGTTTAATTACAGGGGGGCGGGGTTTACGGTGGTAGGAGAGGGGGCCGCTGTATTCAAGTATAGGACTACTCACTACAGTTTGCTGACGACCAAATAATTATAGCTAGTGGTAAAAAAGACATGGAGTATATGATGAGAAAGTTAACGGAAGAATACCAAAAGCGGGGGTTAACAGTGAACGTTGACAAGACATAGTACTTATGTATTGGAAACGAATCAAGGGAGTATGTATACTTGAGTGTCACATTTGATAAGACAGGAACAGACTGTAAAGAACTGGAAAAGAGAATAGTAAAAGCAAAAAAGGTTATGTCTTAACAGTATTTTATGGAGCAGAGAGATAACAAAGAATGGAAAATTTAACATATATGATGCAATGGTAACAGAAAAATACAAAACAAATGGATACGATGGAAAGTGTCGAAATGGATGCAATAAGAAGATCAATGAGAATATCTAGAACAGATAATATAAGAAATGAGACCATAAAAATAGGAATCGAGGAAAGCATAACGGATGACATCACTAAAAGACAACTGATATGGCACGGCCATGTACATTAGCAGCGTCTGCTCTTTAGGGCCTTTAAATCTTAATTAAAAAATATTTTTTATTTAATTATTTGCTTATTTAATTAATTAATTTTCTCTTTCGCCTCAACGCATACCATGACTAAAGTTCAGCTCTGACACTGGCTCTGACCGCCTGCCGACAGTCTTAAGTACGAATCGATATATCGGTGGCCGCTAGGCTTTCTTGGGCCGCAAGCAATCTCACGGCCCACGTTCCCATGGAAACGGTGTGGGAGCGGAGGGTGTGCACAGGTAATATAACATGAAAATACGGTAGTTTTGAACCTTATTCATCTTGTTTTACTTTTTTAGTCGTGTTAACATTTACCGTGAATTTTTATTATCGATCTTGATAGTGAATTGCATCAGTAATATTAATAAATGCAATTTTTCCAGCCTTTCTTTGGAAGATAACGTTAAAATTAAAGAACTGGGTAGGCCCTTACCGGATCTAAACCTATCTTAAACTAGTCAAAGAAGGGCACAAAACAGAAGTTTCACGCGTCATTTTTCTAGAGACTATAAGAAAAATAACTGGATTTGCGGATGTGTTGTTGTACTCTTTCCCGTGTGTGTTGTTTTATAATGCGGAATCAAGAATTGACCAAAATTGGGCATGAATGGGTGTAAAAGATTTGCATTATCTTCCTGAGAAAATAAGAAAACATGAATCTTCCAGAGAACATATAAAATCTTGCACTGGATTTCCATTGTTAGGTAAAACGATTATTCTCAGTTAAGTGCTACTTTAAAAATCCATTACCCCCACTCTTAAGCCATTTGCGCCCCTCAACTTTTCAACTCACGGCCCACCACTGGACATTAGTACGACTGGCCGCACTAGATGGGTGTATTTATTTTGATCAATTTAAAGATTTTTAAACTTAAATATTGACAAAAAACTTACTTCTCATGAGGCTCCTCCTTGTAACAATCGGGGTTTTCCTTTAATGACAGAGATCTATCGAAAGTTGACACATTAAAGTTCAGTCCGTCCTGTGACCCATCCACATGCTCATTCAGTCTGTAACAAAAGAAAAAGTTTACCACACAAGCCATATTTTAACTTAAATTTTAATTTTTAAATATAATTGCTTAAGAGATGACAAACAGAGGGCACTTTTTTCCGGTCCGTGTCCAGCTGATTCGATTCGGCATTTTTCTAGTTAACTTTATTTAAATATTTTTTATAACCCGTAAAATGTTCAATCGATTAATTTTATGACACAACTACATAGCTATTATCAATATTAGTACGACTAAACGAGTACTCGAATTTGATTCCTTTTTAGTAAAATATTTTTTTTTTGTTTGCAGTGGATTTTTCGGATGACCGAAGCATCTGACGCCTAAGTATACAATGCGGTACTGCGAACATAGGGACGGAGGTCAGTGGCGTGTCGTATAGGGCGCCAGGGGGGCAAATGCCCCCTCTGCGCTTGGTGCCCCTGGCGTCTTTTGAGAAAAAAAATAGAATTAATAATGTTATTATTAAAAAAGAATTTATTTGACTGCCATACCTATATTTGCGCCCCTTAAGGTCTTCGCCCCTCTCCCCCTACCCCGCCCTTTTATCCACGACACGCTACTGACGGAGCACTGATGCATCTTATAGCCAGATCAATTCTCTTTTAAACTATGTGTTTAACAGCTAGACTTTAAAATTTTCATGCGAAGTGGCAACCACGGAGCAGTTAAAGTAAGTTGGGACTACAAAAAGGAAATTTCGTTGGAAATGTAATTCTTAATATAACTTAATATAAATTTCCGCGGTCAATCGGTAATTATCGTTCCAAATTGGTAAAAACCAAACACGTTCGACTGGTCATGGTTATCTTTGGTTCAACTATATGACGTCATCGATAACGTCGAAAAACGTCATTGGTTTGGTTTGAACCATTTACCCAGGTCCGGAGCTGTTTTCAACTCCTGGTTATCACCACTCCTCCTTTCGAGGTTATGCTGGCTATTTATAACCCACTTTTCAGATTTGTAACCCACTTTTCAGATGTCGTTATTTTGGGGTTCATATCTCTATCATTTAGCGGCTTTGCTGCCATGAGAGCACACTCACTTTTTTTATATAAAAACTTTCTCCCAATAAATTCAACATCCTCATTTTTAAAGGAAGAATACAATAAAATAGAAAGTTCGTTTTTCATAATAAAACTTTCCAAAAACAAACTGTAAAAAAAACATTGGAATAATTTTCAAAAAAGTAGGGTTAACCAAGTGGTCCGGTTTGGTTATTGGTGACAGCTGATATCAAGGTTAACCAGAAAAAAACGAAAGTTGGACCGCGGTTCGAAACGATTGAACGCTCAAATTTGTTTTTTGAAAACTGACCTCAAAGAGGATGATTTTATATGAAAATGACCAGAAAGCATTAAAAATTATCTAGGCAGACTTACCTTGCGCTCCTGGGGAGGGAATCGCTCTTGCTGGGTAGCTGGGGTCGTTCCGGGGCCGCGTACCAAATGGTGGGCTCGCTGTTGACGTTTCGGCGCGGGTGTCGATTCGTGGTGACCCTGTTGAACGCCTAGGTAGAGGCAAACGTGTATGAGAGATGGACCGGGTTAGTTTGGTGAAATAAAAAATAAAAATACAGAAAGAGGCAAAATATTAAGCATTATGTAGGTGTTCGTAACGCTTTTTAAAAAGTAGAAAAATGTTTTACTTTCATAAACCATTAAAAAAAACTGACAATCTTTATTATAGTGTATAAAATGACCTGTATAATCGCTGTAGCTTTCAACCTTATAGGGAATGTTTTTTGACCACTATTTTTCAGAGTGGATTGGTTATTCAATCAATAAATACCGTGGTTATTGTTTTAATTGACAATTTTGACAGCTAAATATGACGTCATTTTCCCTACCACGCAAGAATTATAACCAAGCACACTGATCATTAAATAGATTTCATAAAACAATTTTTCGACCGATAATTTTTAAAAATAATAAAAGATTTTATGGTATTTTTTCTTAAAAAGCTTCTCTCGTTTTGTTTTAAATTACTACTGCACAGAAAAATTACAGTAAATATAAAATTAAATAATATAACCCCAAAAGCAACAACCAAAAGTTAACCCAAGGTCTTCATACTTTTATACAGGTTGCCTACAGAATTTGACCATGTCATGTGAACTTAACTGGACGACTGTAGCTGCGTCATCGGGTTTCCATAAAAGAAATGGTTTGAGCACGTACGTCTTAAATATATCTGTACTGCTAAAGCGTATCAAAACCATTAATCGGAAATGACTTGCACAAGCGTTCCGTCATATTGGATTCAATTGAACTCAAACGTAAGGCTTGGATTAAAAAGCAAACGCTTATAATAAAATTTGAAAGGTACTGCTTTCACAAATGACGTTGACAATTTGTCAATGCGGTAAATTAAATTTTTGATTTAAATTAAGAATTTTTTAAACAAATTATAAGGTGTTTATCCTAAAGTAACTGATAATGGGTGTTTTTAAGCTTAGAAATAGATGGCGCTGAGAGCACAGCACCTAATATCAGTAGCCTGAATTTATCCAAGCCATACGTTTGGGTTTATTTGAAATCCAACATGACGGCACGCTTGTAGCAGTTATTTTTAGAGGTAATTTTCCAGTACAAATATATTTAAGACGTACGTGGATTTAAGGCAACCCGGTGACGTAGATTTTTTAATCTGATTACAGTTGGCCAGTCAGGTTCAATGTCCTTTCAAATTCTGTAGATAACCTGTGTAAAAGTATAAAGAACTTGAGTTTAGTCCAAACTGTGGTTATAAGTAGTAAATACCAAACGTAAAACAGATGTATGACGTCACAATTTTCCCTACTTTGGTTAAACGTCAACGCGGAAATGCATACCCAAGGAGATATTAACCAATCCACGCTGAAAATCGGCTCTCGATTTCTCAAATAATAAAATCTCGATTTTTAAAGTACATTTTCAGGGAAATACATTTAACCAAAACCCGTACACTTATTGGATTATACAATGCATCAGGATATAGGAACAAAATTTCGGATCTGCATTGTCTTTTTTAAAAATTTAAACACGACATTTCTGTTGGAGATACTTAGTAACCGAAACGTCGTGTTTAAAATAAATAAAGACAATGCAAGTTCGAAATTTTGTATCTACTCAATCATTATCTACAAGTTTCAAACAAAAAATATCAGAATTTTATATGGATCAGTCAGTCAGAAGTTACGAACACCAAACATGAAAAATAAATAAATAAAAATGGTGCAAGGGTTATATGTGACAAAAAAAATTAAAGAGAAATATTGCATATAGAAATAGAACAGCAATAAATTAATATAAAACGAAGAATTTGATGATAACACAAGACAATATGCAATAATAAAAAATCTCAGCCAGTATGAAAGTGTAAAAATCCATGCACCAAAAAAAAGCTGTAATTTTCTTTTATTCAAAAGGCGGAAGAAAATCGGATCAATGACACATTTACACAGTATGTTTGTGGTTTTCATGTACAAACCGACAAAAGTATTTTAGCTCACACTACTACTATACTCTAGTAGTGTGAGCTATGGTGATCCTAATTTTTTCGAGAAAAAAAAAGTTGCTCCGATTTCAAAAATTTTCATATATCTTTGCGTTTCAGATGATTTTGAAACTTTTTTGTTTTGCCGTCTGTCTGTCTGTATGTCTGTCTGTAACGACCAACCCGCATAACTCAAAAACCGCTTGTCCGATTTAAATGAAATTTGGTACCTAGGCTGGGTCTTGGGCCGTGATGGTCCTATTTAAAAATTAACAAAAGCCACCGAACGCAAGCCAAATAAAAGGGTGGGGGTAGATTTCAAAACTTAGACTATGTGAAAATATGGCGTGTGTGATATCAAACGAAAGGTAATTGAGTCCGGAGTTAAACAAAATACATTTTAGTTTTTTTTAAAAGGGTGGGGGTAGATTTTAAAATTTAGAGTTTAAGTCAAAACATGGCTTGTGTGGTATCAAACGGAAGGTAATTTAGTCTGGAGTTGAATAAAATATATTTCAGTTTTTAGGTATATTACCTCACACGTACACTATAACTATAGTACCTAGTGTGAGCTTAGGGGCTTATAGATTGGCAGAGTATTTTTTACTTATTTTAAGACTAAATGTTTATATAAACATAGAATTACAAACGCTTCGTTACATACCAATCTATAAGGTGTTTAATTTGTCTTTATAAAGGCTGCAGTTTTTAGGAATTTCAACTGTCCCTTTTCTCTTCAAAAACGATTTTCCTGTGCGCCACAGGTAAATCCTAAAATCCAAACTAAAACTTTCTTTTGTTAAGAAAATTCACTTTGTTGTGGTATTTCTTTTTGTATCTGTGACCGTTAACTAGCGAAAACAAAACAAAAAATATTTATTTTATTTTATTTTAGTTTTATCTTTTCTTCCTAAACGTAGCCAATTAACTACAACTGACCCAAAAACCTAATAAATCATACCTTCTAAACTATGAAGAAAGTTTAGGGAGGACATTCTAACAATATGCTGTAGATCAGTAACGAAGTATTTTGGACCCACAGTAGACCAGGCAATTTCCGAAAATTTACATACACTAAATTAAAATCTGATCTTACACTATCGAAAAACTAGTGGTGTACTTGAAAGCTTCAATGCAGTTCTTAGGTTACGTTTAAAGAAAACCTTTATAAAAAAAATCCTGTGTAATTTTAAGTGAAAATGGCTAACACCATTTGAAAGAGGAGTAATATACTCCCTACAAATTTTATAAAAATTCAAACGATAGTTTAGATATAAATTTGGCAAAAATTGGTAAAACTATTAATTTACGAATTTTGATTATTTTGTTTAATATAAACTTTTTATCCTTTTTCCGAATGGTGACTGGTAGACATTTATTTAAAAATAGTGTTTAATTAAACATAGCTAAAACAGGACATAAACGTGACAATAAAATTCACGAAAATGCAGTAATAGCCATTTTGGTTCCCGCAACGACTCGGCAATAGTGAAGAGTTGGTCATAGAGCGTTTGATATTAGGTAATATTTCAATATCTTGAAAACCGCGGGCTTTATTTTGACACCATGGACGTCAAATAGTCGCGAGGTCATTAATAATCCAGTAGATTCACAACAAAGTTTTAATACCAAAATTTTAGAGGAACAGAATGTTAAGACAGTGGGAATACTCTGGAACCCAAACACTGTTGCATTTCAATTTATAGTAAAATCGGACAAAGTGCACGATTTTATCAAATTGGGAAGACTGGCCCAGGTGTTTCTAATAATACACAGAAAAATCTTTTTTAAGCATTTTTTTAAACGTGACCAAAATGCAGTTTAAAATTTTATAAGAAAAATCGCCACTAGAGATAATAGATTCAATTTTACACCATTAGTTTCTTGATAGTGTTGGATTAGAATTTCATCCAGTTTTAGGGTGCTCATATTGAACCGTAAAAAATTACAACTTTTATTGAAGATCAAATCCATGAAATATGCAAGCACATCTTAGAGATATCCTTTACTCACCTTTAAAAACTCAGGTTTCTGCAGTAACAGATCGGACACCAACTTATTCAGGCTATCATTTATCTCTCTCCTGGACGTGTCTTCCTCCTCCTTTGTGCTAGTTTCGGTCGGCTCGTCTCCATTTTTTATTGAGATGTTCTCCACGCTCTCCAAGGACTCAGTTGCTATATCGCAAGTCTCCGAATCGGACACATCAGTATAGAAGATTGAGCTTCCTTTGTGGTCGGCTGGAACTAAAGCGAGAAAGATTTATTAGAATAGTTAAAAGTAAATGAAATATACATTAAATTGTATGCAAATCTGATCCTGTACCAACTACCAAAGAAATCTCAATCCATATGTTAGTTAGCTACTATAGGCGATTTTTCTGATAAAATGTTATAGTGACTTTTGCCGTGGTTTGTGTGTAATTTTAGCTAAAAATGGGTACCATTCAAAAGAGGTTAAAATTATATACGTTCTAATAATTGATAATTACTGACAAAAAGCTTAGTCAAGATTTGTGGTGTCCCTAAGATCGTTTATAATAGACACTTTTTTAATTATAAAATTATGCTTAAAAATGATTTTATCACACAGAGTTGAATAATTATATATTTTTCTCATTTATTTTTTACCTTCCTAGCTCGCGCAGCAATGGCTAGAGATATAATAACGTGTTATAACCAAAAACTTCGTAAGAGCTTCAGTTTCTCAGATATTTGCAAAAAACTGTTTTCAAGGCTGATATATTATCATGACTTCACTTGAAGTGTGCTAATAGGCTAGCTACATTATACTATATTTTAAATAAAAAAAATTATAAATCATTTTAAAAGTTACAAAAACCTATTAAAAATATAAAAAAGATTTGTAGGCCTGCTAATGTATGAAAAACCCGTATCGTTAAACTTTATTTGACTATATCAAGAAAATTAATTGAAGAAAATTCAAAGCAAAATTTAAAAATTAAATAAAAAATTATTAACTATTTATATTCGGTTATGTTAACGTAGCTCACAAACTAAATGTGATACATTAAATCCAATTTAATAAATAATAATTATATGTAAAAAACTAAAAACAAGTATTTTACTGCAAAAATAATTTATTATTTATAAAATAGTTATGGACCCCCTTAAAAATGCATTTTTAGAAAGACTATTTAGCTCGAACATGGCGTGATATAATGTATTAAAATGCGGTTTCCATATTTAAACTATTTTTAAAAATCGAGGACATGTATATGTCCAAAATACGACAAAATCCTATACTTTATGACTGTCGGCTTCACACCAGAAAAACCGAAACATAAACTCACCTGTCCCCTGATCTTTGATCTTCTTTCCCTTGCTTCTTTTGAAGGTGTACATTTGGGGTACCATACTAGGTTCAGACTTTCTTCTCCAGTTGCCCAGTGGACTAAAAGACCTGTCTTGAGACGAGGCTCGCCGTCCAGGGCCAAAATGGCTAGTGTTGCGTAATTTTGAGCGCCTTTCCAAGTAATGTGGAGTGGGGGAATTGGGTTTGAGCGGTGACCAACGTTCGGAGGGAAGTTGTTCTGAAAACAAGAAAAAATAATGTACATGGTGTTCCAAATTTGAGGTTATGGGTGTTTAATAATTATTTTAGCATATAACCTAAATATTTTTTTAGTTATAAAAATTCGTTGCAGGTTTTGAAAATTTCGATATCTTTGGATGCGCTATATTTTAAAATTTTAAGCAGGCGGCAAATTTCGATTACAAACTTTAAAGAACAATCAATTCTAACCATGATTGTTTTTATTAAATTTTTTTAAATAATAATGAGTTTATAAAGAAATGAATGCAGACAGGATTGGCAATGCAATCGTATTATCTGTAAAACAATGGCTGAAACAAATATACATTTTTGGAGAACCACCAACCCGATTTTACTAATTTATACCTTGTTGTACGGGAAAAAAGTAGTGCTTTTCTATAAATTAAAAAAAAACTAAAACATTTTCAGAAAATAAGACTAAACACGCCTCACGAAGAATCAATTATGATTATGTCCACCATCTTAAATTTTAAGATGTTAATAAATTTTGATCATGATCTTTAAAAAGCAATCAATTCTCACCAGGATGTTTTTTATTTCATCAAAATCGATTCAGTAGTAATGAATTTATAAGGAAATAAATACAGACATGATTTGCAAGACAATCGTATAATATTCAAAACAATGGTTAAAACAAAAATATTTTTTTGAGAACCACCTACCCGATTTTGCTGATTTATACCTTGTTTTGCGTGGCAAGCACGCTGCTTTTTTAGTGATTTAAAAAAATTATTAGGACATGTTCGCAACACAAGAATAAACGAGCATCTTTGAAGGGTACAATTTTATTTCGTCCGCCATCTTGGATTTTGAAATGGCGGACAAAAAAAAATATTTATTCAGAACTCTGATTAATTCTCTGCCAAGTGCAGTTTGTCTCATTCAAATCGATGATATAGTTCAAAAGTTATAATGACACCCGGTATATCCCCCAGTTTCTCCAACTTAATCAAAGAAAACCAAAAAATTTTGACCAGAAACATCCTTATTTCTCACCTTTATGGCTAACATTCTGACCTAACTGCATCACCAACTGTCGGGCGTGTTCAGGAATGACAGCCTTGTAGTTTTCCAGAATGACCCGTTTAATTTGCAACGTCCATTCTTTCTTGTGCGTGGGCGACTTGGCTCGCAGAGTACAGCTGATCTCGGGATTGTCGTAAGACAACACCTGGAATGACAGGACTGTCTCGCCGCGGACTTGTTCTATCAGCATCAGGTCTGAGCACTAAAAATAATAATTTTCATAAATCTTCTGCATGTAAAAACTGAGTTTGTCAAATATAATTTTAATTTTCTAACCCATTAACTGACAACTTTTTTTCTAGCTAGATTTTTGGAACACTTATGTATGTCTTACTAAGAAAATGAACTTAATTGTCATACATTTCCAAAACCTGTCATTTTTTTACCTTTTTTATTGTGGATCCCCATTAAAATAACACAAATGTAAAGGAAATATAAGTAAATCCCCAAATGGGGACCATGGTAGCTAACGGATATCATGGTTTACAGAATGGGCTAGTTACCGTACTTTAACAATATTTTCAGTAACAGATGTTTGTTAGATATACAGGGTGTTCCATAACTTAGGGGCCATAATGACCTCATGTTATATAAACTTCTGTTTCTAAGATATAGGATTTTTAAAGTTTGAGGAGTGGGGAAAAAAAGGGTTTTACAAAAAAGAAAATCTGTCACGGCTAATTAATACTCAGCTAATTGTAAGTCATAAAAGTGGTATTCCTTTTTTGGATAAAATTACAAGTTGGGAAGATACAGGCTGTCAAAATAACCTCCCAAAATGTATAAAAAATAATTTTTTTAAAGTTTTAATTTTTAGTAACTTATTTTTTTTTTAAATATTAATATTTTATTATTGTGTCCCTGGATACTTATTTTTAACAACAAAAAATATCAAGAAAAACAATATACCAAAACAAAAGTTTTTTTCTAAAAAAATTGACCGCATAATTTCTCTAATAATTATTTTTACTTGAAATGATTGCTCTTGTTCTAATACACGACATTAACCAATTTCATATTTTTAATGCGTTTTTTTAAAGTTATTATCAAAAAAGTTAAAAAAGGCTCCAACTTTGATGCTCTAGATCTCGACAAAGAGAGTTCTGACCCGTGTATTATATGAACTTTTTTATCAAAAATAACCACTTATCTAAGGTCACCAAATCATGAAGTTCCTTTTCGTGATCTAGTGACCTTACTTTTATCACCAGTTGGCCTATGACCCCTAAGTTATGGGTCACTCTCTCAGGAAACGAGAAAGCGGAAGAACTCGCCAGGGGTGGATCCCGGCAGAAATGCGTCAGGTCAGAGCCTTTCCTGGCTGGGGCTCACAAGAGGCCAAATGAAATCGGCCTAACAGAGCGGGCCCAGAAAGAGATACAAAAGGAACAAACCAACACAGGAAACGCCAGACAGCGAAGTAGTATGTGACAGGATACTGCAAGTACTGGCTGCTCCGTAGAATACGAAGAAAGGTAGGAGCCATAGTAAGAGTCCTAATAACCGGACACTGCGTTCTACAAGGACACTTGGCGAAGCTGAGAGTGAAGGAGCATGCGACGTGCGAGCAATGTGGAACCAAGGACGAGACCTCGACGCATTTCCTCTCAACATGTGAAGCATACAAGGAGGCAAGAAGAGAGGTATTCGAAGAAGAAGCCTTTGATATGGAGGACCTTCTAAATCTTAAGTGGCCCGATATTCTGGCCTTTGTACAGAAGACGAGTAGGAAGCACGCAATAGGGGGATGCCCGAAGGTTGGCTAAAAAGCAGGTTGCCTAGTCGCCAGGCCTAGAGCCTATCCCACACCACTACTACTACTATGGAACACCCTGTATATCAAAAGCTATTTATTACTACCTATTCAAACGATATACCTACTTTTTGAAATCAAAAAGAAAAACTCAGATAAAACATTAAATAATATACAGGGAGTTTTCATTAATGGCAAAATTTAATTTAATCTTTAATAATACCTGGGAGCATTTAGTGGCATAAGAGCAAGGAATAAATAGGAATATCTTATTTTTCTTATTTATTTTATTCCTTGTCCTTATGCCACTAAATTATCCCTGTTATATTGTCAGGAATGTAAATTACCCTTGACTGTGCCACTGTACGAAACCAGCTTGGAAAAACGAAAAGCACACAACATGGTTTTGCAGAGATAAGAAAGTGGTTCCGCCTCCCTCTATATTCATAAACAGTTGGTTGGCGCCTACCTACACAGCAGGTGGTTGATGCGAGAAAAACTACTGGAAAGTTAAGAGTGGGAGTTGTAATAGTTAAGTGAGAGGAAACCTCAAGTAGAGAGTGGTTTTCCCCTTCAATGTGATTGGCTATGGAAAAACTGTGAGATGAGAAAGTGTTCTCTATAAAATGTCATATTATCTCTGTTTTTGTTTACGTTTTCTTGTTTAGCTCATTAGCTAGAATGTAAAGTAAACTTTAGGATTATCAGCAACACCACTGACTTGGTTTTTCCAAGCTCTTCAAAGAGGGGGTAATGGATTATTTAGGTCCAACCTACCTACCGTCAATAAAATCCCAAACTTTGAGGAGACAAGTCGGTAGTCACATTCTAAGTTTTATTAAACTTAAACTAAAACCTCTAAATTAATAAGCAGTAAAAAAAGATAAGATTTGTCTATTTGAAGTACATTTTGCAGTTTGATATCTTGATAACTTAAAGTTTTTATTTTAATATTTTGAGTCTTGTTTGTC
The DNA here is from genome assembly GCA_963576565.1 of Aspidapion aeneum. Classification (NCBI taxonomy): domain Eukaryota; kingdom Metazoa; phylum Arthropoda; class Insecta; order Coleoptera; family Brentidae; genus Aspidapion; species Aspidapion aeneum. The sequence goes on from OY755043.1 coordinate 103,295,230, forward strand.
TTATAGTTAATGATAAAAGTCTTGTAACCATTGATAAATCACAACAGAGTTTATTTTGTATTTATTAAAGTTTGTGACGTTTTTAAAACTTTTTTTTATATTTATTTTATACAGACAAGTAATCTACGGTGCCCTCGTTTAAGGGTTAGATTTTAAAACAAAATTGTACCCGACAATATAATTTATACCTCGGGTCACCTTGTGGTTTATTTGTAACGCTATATTGTGATTGAATACCTGATTACTTTTAAGTAAAAGTACCCACCATAATGTGTCCTTTGTATCCCAAACTTCCATCCTGCTTGTTTTTCGCCAAGATAAGCACCTGCTCGAATAGCAAAACATGTCGCCTGCCTCGGGCCCCTTGAACCCTAAAGGTCCCCTCCGCTATCAGTTCTCCCAGGGTTGTCAAATCGGGGCCATTCCAATCTAGAAGTTGCGATTGGATTTCCTGAAATAAAAGTTAGACATAAGAGCACTTGTTTCTAATAATTATATGAGTAAAATTCTTGCACATACTAAATAGATTTGCACTACTCATTTTTTTTCGAATTTACACCAAAAAAATAAATTAATTAGTAATGTTGAATTACTTGTTAACATGCGTGCTACATAAGTTTATTCAATGTTGTTTAAAATTAAATAATATAATTATTATAATTAAACAATTAAATATGTCGGATTCAAAATGGACGATTTTGTAAATTAAATTAAATTAGAAAAATGTGGACCTGTGTGCTGTTGTAAATGTATAAGTGTTAAGCTGAAATAAACTGTTTTCGTCTGAAAATAAATTACAGGGTGGGTTTAAAATAAAAGTAGCTGCATGGGGTCTTATAAGCATTTTTGAAACGGTAAGACAGACAGTTTTAGTTAAATGGAGAAAAAGTGATACATAGTGCTATTTCGAACTTAATCAGATTCTGTATCGAAATTAAAAATATCTACAGGGTTTTTGAAATATTGAGCCATAAATAAATAAGAGTGTATAGTATAGATAATTTTTAAGTTTTCCTCGATATTTTTAAAACACCTTTAGATATTTTTAATTTCAAAAAACAGAATTTGATTGAGCTCGGAATAACGGCACTTTTTTTTTCCATTAAACATGTTTTACCGTTCCGGAAATCCATATAAGTGCCCATGTTGTTACTTTTACATGGTATAGAGTAATTAGAGTAAAAGTTACTTTTACATGGTATAGAGTAATTTATTTAAAAAAAATTGTTTGTTTGACGCCATGAATTTATGATTCACCCTGTACACTTTACTTTCTTAAATTTGTTGAAGTTTATTTTAAACACCCTCTATATACACAAAAGAAAGAAAATTTTACCAATAGGAAATTATACACTTTTAGCTTCTAAATTTTGTAAAAGAGCCCAAGTTTATAAGGTTTTGCAATTAAAATATTTTGTAGATTTTTCCGTGATGTCCGTGATTTTTCCGGCGCCTCTATTAGTTGTTACCACGGGAATTTTTGCATAATTTATTTAAGGGATGACCAAAAAAACTATAAGCATGATAGACAGCAGCAGGATATGATTATACTTATTTCCATATAATTCAAGAGTGAGGATTGCGAAAAAAAAACAATTTGAAAGTCATACGAATTTAAATGAAAATAGTAAAATTATTATTTAGAACACACGATTTTAAATTTTATCTTTTAAAAAATCATAATTTGAGGTTTTAGCAACTTGAAAAGTGTGTTCAATTATTGACAAGGCCCGTTAACAGTGAACAGCTGATGGCGGCTGATTTGTCAAAATGGCGACATATGTCATGAGAATTAGCGGCTTTTGAAACAGTAGTGACAGAAAAATTAAAAAAGTTTGATCGATTTTTGACCTCAAAAATCCCTTAACGCTATCTAAACAGCTTTTTTTCGTGTTTTCCTTAAATATTTCTTCCTCAAACAGTTATAGAACAACTAACAATTTTTTTTCTGAAAAATGGCTTAGCTGCGTCAAAGCCATTTTGAAATGGTTTTGGGCTACGATCTGAGGTTATGAATTATCTTTCTTTATCGCTCAGTAAAAACGGCTTATGTGTTTTATTTTGTCCAATGGGTAGAAAATTTTTAAATTGTAAAAAATTACTAACCTGAACTCTGACAGCATGCTCGTGTTTCCTTTTCATGTTATTAATTTCAGCTGCGATCCCAGTCATTGTGGTTAAGGCTAGTTCGACGGCCATCTTGTGTGGGGCTTCGCATTGTTTAGATAGCCGCTGCAAAGAAAAATATAAAAAAATAAGAACATATAAATAGAACTGCTTATTCTTATAAGGTTTCGATTTCAAACCACAATTGGTTTTTAGATCATTCTACTTGGGTCAGTTTATCGAAAAATGCGGGAATCAAAACAAATCATAGGCGAATAAGCACAGAAAAGTTAAAAAAAAAACAATATAGCAACCAAATTGTCAAAAAAATCACAATCTTATAGTTCGATTCGGATATGTTAGTGTTTTTTTTCATGTGTTTTCTACGACAATTTCAGGGCATTTTTCAAAAAATTCAAGACCTATATTAGCCAAACAACTAAGTATTTAATACATACTTTATTTTAACAGAATTCAAAATAAATAATTTTGAAGAGAAACAAATGTGTTCCATTATAACCTAGACCATTTTATATTAGCTCACACTACTACTATATAAGTAGTGTGAGCTATGGTGATCCTAATTTTTTCGAGAAAAAAAAAGTTGCTCCGATTTCAAATTTTTTTATATATCTTTGCGTTTCAGATGATTTTGAAACTTTTTTGTTTTGCCGTCTGTCTGTCTGTCTGTATGTCTGTATGTCTGTCTGTATGTCTGTCTGTAACGACCAACCCGCATAACTCAAAAACCGCTTGTCCGTAAGTTGAGTCTTGGGCCGTGATGGTCCTATTTAAAAACGAACAAAATCCACCGAACGCAAGCCAAATAAAATGGTGGGAGTAGATTCAAAAAATTAGAGTTTATGTGAAAATATGGCGTGTGTGATATCAAACGAAAGGTAATTAAGTCTGGAGTTAAACAAAATGAATTTTAGTTTATTTAAAAAAAAAGGGTGGGGGTAGATGTCAAGCTCCTCTGGAGTTAAACAAGTACATTTTAGTTTTCTTTAAAAGGGTGGGGGTAGATTTAAAAAATTCGAGTTTAAGTCAAAACATGGCTTGTATGGTATCAAACGAAAGGTAATTGAGTCAGAAGTTGAATAAAATATATTTAAGTTTTTGATTATATTAGCTCACACTATAACTATAGTACCTAGGTGTGAGCTTAGGTGCCCATAGATTGGCAGAGTATTTTTTTTCAATTTAAATAAATTCTAATGTATATTGTTTTGTGGTTTGTAAAATAAATTGGACAGTAAACAAAATGAACCAAATTATTTACTTTGTAAGAAATGTCATAAATCTCAAAAATGTGTTGCAACTGCTTAGGCACAAAATTTTACCATCGCTGTTTAGGTGCTACCAAAAAACTAATTACTACCTTTTCCATTCAGAAATTTAACTACCGCTGAAAAATCAGTTTTAACTCTTATTTGTCCTGCTAGCCTATTAACATAAATAATATTTGTATTCTCATTTATTGCTGAAAATTAATTTTACGCCCCCCCATCCACATATATATTTGTTATTATAATTATTATCACTATAATTCTAGGTGAATTGCAGGTCTGGAATTTGATTTTTAGAATTTACGGTGTTTACAGAACGCAGGGGAACCCTGAGTTAACTATCAACACATATGCCAGGATTTTATCTTCAAACCTCATTTGTCCTACCTGTAATAGCAGATGGTACTTCAATATCCTCTGAACAGGTTTCAGAAGGTAGGATCCAAGTGGTAGTGCATGATTAAGTGCTTGTTGTTTCTCCCTGTATTAAACAAGAATATAATATTACTATAAAAAGATCTAAAGCTTCAGGGTACCATCCACATCACACACTTTGACCAATAGCAAACTCTGAGCGGTTGCGTGTTGTGCGAAATGACTTGTCTCAACCAATGGCATAGTCGCCTGTCCTGCAGAGTTAGTGAATTTTACGCGTTTAAAGTGAAATCTATTATCCTGCTCCGTACCGACTGAACGTTTCTCGGTCGGATCGTGGGAGAAGCTTGCGCAATGTAAGTCTTTTCGCATAGCACGTGGCCGCTCGGATCTAATTTAAAGCTTGCATTGGACAAAGCAGGTGATGTGAACTATGACATCGTTCAAGACCCAGAATAGCTTCCCAGACGTGACACAAGTTTACTAAATGCAAAAACAATGTGTCTAGTTTCAAAATCAGGCCTAAATTTAGGTTGAATGCTTAACTAATTTTTTGCTTTAAATGCAAAGGTTTTTATCATACCTCAGTATTTTTTATAGTTAAAAAACTTTCAATAAATTCAAAATATTTGGTTCAAAAAGGGCAGTTGTATTTAAACCTCCATTATACTTTTCTATGCGATTCCGAATAAAACACAGTTACACCATTTAAACGCTGCACGCTGTCTTTATATGTTCATTATTTGGCCAAGTTGGTTAACCGAACAGTTTTTCAGAAATTATTATTGGTTCATATTCTGTGCATTGTCTATAAATTTTGGTCAAATATTGATTATTTATACAGTTTAACAAACTTTAACCCGCCTCTCAGGAGTGGTAAAATTTTAGCTTATTTTACATGGAATTTTATTGATGTTGTACTTATTGCAATAAGGCCAAGCAATAATAGTACCGGGCACTATTCTGACAGTTTTCCATTGAAAACTGACAGAAGATCTTTCAAAATTGACATACGATAGTCCAATTTATAAATCCAGTCGTTTATTTTCCATTAATAGTGGCGGCTCTATTAATTCCGGCTCTTAAATTACACAAAGGCCTAATTTTGAAAGAAGACAGCTGTTCTTATAATGCGAAACTGTCAATATAGTGCCCGGTACAATAAGTGCCTGGCGCTATTCCAATAAGTCCCTAATATGTATGTCCGCACAATTTAATAAAACAGTTACCTGAATAATGGAGTCATCTTTTCATTCCTCTGGAGTTTGCTAAGTACTTCCATGGTGCGGGGATAATTTGCGCAGTATTCGTTGTACACGGAGAACCCGTTGTTGTGCTGTAGGAACACGTTGGCAGTTCTCGTAGGATCACAGTCGGCTTTGTGCAGGTCGTCAAGGAACGATCTGTCAAAACAAAAATAAGATATTTTGGCTGAATGGCTTATGTAAGAGTAACGTAAGTTTTAAGTGTGGGACAGACACTTTGTGCACGTGGTAGAACTAATATTTTTTCTGCAAATATCAAAAAAAAAAAAAAATAAGCAAATATCAAAAAAAAAAAATAATTAAAAATGTTTAAAATCTCTAACAACTTACAAAGATGTAAAATCTTTACATTTTAAAGTTATGATTGTTGTAATTATAACTCAGCTTTGCGTACGCGAGTTTAAAACAACCATTAAACTAGTAAACATATAATACACAAAAATTTTACTATAGAATAAACTGGCTCCGGTTCAAAAGAGCTATATTTAAAACGGCGACATTTAAACTAGCGACACATCAAAAGGGCGACAGTTTAAAAGAGCGACATATTAAAACAGCGACATTTAAAATAGCGGCATGTAATACATCGACATATCAAAACAGCTATATTCAAAAGATCGAGATCTATTAAAAACAGCGACATTTAAAAAACCATCATTAAAAACAGTAAGAGTTCGACTAAGGGGTCTCTCTTTAACATATTTTTACAAAAAAAACTTCCTTGACTTCTTTCCCGGGATCCTAGAGGGTGTGAAATCAACCGAACCAAACCGGACCGAACTGAACCAAACCGAAACCTTTTTTCGAAAAATTATTTCTCTAAATTAGCTCTCCGATTGGGTGGTTGAAATCGGGGTTATTCTAACCTTTGTCAACTGAGCGCAAACGTATCCTAACCTGCGACTCAGGGACATTTCGATCAATTGAGAGGTTATGAAAACAAATTTCGATCTCCCAAAAGGAGTTTCTCGCGAACGAAGATTTTTCGAAATAACGTTTTGGTTTGGTTCGGTTCGCTTCGGTTTGGTTTCACACCCTCTAGGATCCCCAGAAAGAAGTCAGAGAAGTTTTTTTTAAATATGTTATATAGGTGTTACTGAAATAACGAAATGGGCAAGTCATAAGATAAGCTTTTTTTAATGTTGCTTAATATTTTTTTTTAATCACTGTTTTAAATTACTACTCTTTTAAATGTCGCTGTTTTTTTATCGCTTTCTTTAATGTCGCTGTTTTGATATGTGGCTGTTTTTATTAGATGTCGCTGTTTTGAATATCGCTGTTTTGATATGTGACCCTTTTGAATGTCGCCGTTTTGATATGTCGCTGTTTTAAATGTCGCCGTTTTAAATATTGCTTTTTTGAACCGGTGCCGATTAAAGTTAGTTTAGGTTGTTATACCATAACACAATTGTTCAAACAACTATAGATCTTTATGGTTAAACGTTGTTTGAATATTTTGAGATAATTGTTGATGGAGAAATGTTTTTAGCAGCATTTTTTTTCCGTGTAGGAAAAATAGTTACCATTGGCTTGTTTCTGCTTATTGTTAATGAAAACGTTACAAATAATAATTAACTAAATACCAAATAGAAAATGTTTTCTCTCGTCAAACATATCTATGACTCATGAAAATTTAACGTGAAATACATGTTTTATTTTAATTAACAATTTACCACTTAACATAATTATAGACTGCCTTTAAGTTTTTGTTAATTATTTGTTGCTAGATCTGAAGCTGAAGGTAAAAAAACTTTAAACTAAACAGGGTCGGCGATAAGTATCGTCGATTAATGGCTAAAATAAAAGATTTATGAAAAAAATTTAGGGTCTTCAAATGTCTCCTAAGTAGAATTATGCAGGACTTGTTACAAAAAAATTAAATCGAAAACCGGGTATAATATTTTACATTTAAATTGTTCCGTAAAATTAGGTAAGGTTTGTTAAAATATAATTACCATTAATTTCTTAATTATCTTAATCTTATCTTAAAAATCCTAATCTCATTCTTAATAATAATAAAACGGTTAAATTTAGGTACCTAAGTACCTTATTTTGCAACAATTTTTGCTTAAAATTCAAGGAAAAAATGAAATGTAATATACACAGTCCACGGATTGAGTTACCCTAAGGTATAAATGACAAAAAAATTCAATTTAGATTCTAATTTTCTGGGAATGGCTTCTGCTTGGTCTTAAACTAACATGTTAAGAAAATGAGCGAAATCAATTAATATACAGGGTGGTTTAGTAGGTTGTTTTGACAAAAAGTGTTAATAGTAAGTAGGTACCTTTGTTTTTAGAGATATCAGAAAAGGTTATTAAGAAAAGTTCTTTAGAGTTAAAAGTTACGACTGATTCACAATTTTCAGAAAAATCAGCTTAAAATCGTCTAAAAATCTAATCTAAGTCTAATTTTCATAATCGACTTATAAAATCAGAGAGTTGGCTGATTTTCTGAAAATTGTGAATCTGCCGTAAGTTTTGTATCCAAACATTATAACATTTTCCGAGATGTTTTAAAACAAAGGTAATCACTTTTTATCAAACTACTACTAAACCACCCTGTAGATTAATTTAAGTAGATTTGATTCTTTTTTCATCTTAGTTTCAGACCAAGTAGGAGCAATTCCTAGAAAATCAGCATTTAAATCGAGCATTTTTTGTCATTTATACCTTACATCATCAAATGAGCCTACTAAACCACTCTGTATATTAATTGATTTGGCTACTATTTTTAACATTTTAGTTTAAGACCAGGGACCATCCTTAAATTACGTAACGCTGTAGGGGGCGATGGGGGGGGGAGGGGTTAGGCGTTGCGTTACACTCAATGTTTTTTTAATGTGTTTTTCTTGAAAATGCGTTCCGAAGGATAGAGGGGGGGTCAAAAATCCTGCATTTTTGCCTTACGTAATTTAAGGACAAGCTCCGAAGCAGGTCATTTATACCTTACGGTAACTCAATCCGTGGACACACACTATATAATATGCAGATAAGGTAAGATTTTTGTTAAGGATAAACCTTGTATAATTAAAATTATTGTTACTTGGTAAATATTTCTCATATTCCCATGTATTTTTTAGTGGGTAAATTCATAAAAAATACCTTTCGAATAAAGTGTCATATAATCTGATTTTAGCAAAAATCATCAAAATAATACTTTTTTTCAAACATTAGGTACTTATTGCATTAAAGCCAGGCACTAATTGTGCCGGGCACTATTCTGACACTTTCGCATTATAAGAACAGCTGTTTTCTTACAAAATTAGGCCTTTGTGTATTATAAGAGCCGGAATTAATAGTGCCGCCACTATTAATGGAAAATAAATGACTGAATTTATAAATTCGATTTTGGTATGTCAATTTTGAACGATCAACTGTCACTTTTCAATGCGAAACTGTCAGAATAGTGCCGGGCACAATTACTGCCTGGCTTTATTGCAATAAGTCTCTCTATTTTGAATTTGTTTAAAATTAATTAAAAACAACTATAAAAATATAGGTACATTGTTTTTTTTTCTGGAGTCGTGTAATAATCGGCCATTTTCATACTAAAAAACGTATAATTTTTTTTACCAAAATTAGAAAAGGGACGAAAAATAAAAGATTGCTTACCTATTAAACTCATGTATCTCTTCAACATTGCTAAAAAGATCTTTTAAGTATTCGGCCAGTGGGCATTCAGGATCGTTGAGCCATGGACGCAGGTAACCCTGAAAAAAAAACCAAATAATTTAGCAAAAAAAATTGGCGGTTTAAGGTGTAAAAAATACAACAGCTGCTTGCCTGTGGTTAAAAATATCTAAAACGTCTGATCATTTGTAAATAAGCAATTAATTTAATGGTATATACTTCGATTGTGTGGGTAGGACTTAATTCATTTATAATTCGGAGATTTGTTTTTTTTTTCAAAAAACGATCATACACCTCGATTTGTCTTGTTGGCTGCCAATTTTGTATGGTAAATTTATACAGTACCCGCCAGAAGTAAAGCAACTTCGTGAAATTGTATATAAATCATAACAAAAACATTTCATGTAAAAAAAGGCCAAGTATGTGAAAATGGCATTCCGTAAAAAGAATTGAGATACAAGTAAAGCCAAGTTCTCCAATACAAATTTCAAAATGAAGGGTTCTTACTAGTCTGGAAATATTTTTTTAAACTTTGCTATTACAGCCAAACTTCTTTATGTTCAATTTAGCACTGTGCCTAAGAGTCATTTACAGCCGTAATAGCCAAGTTTAGAAAAATATTTCCAAACTAGTAAGAACCTTTCATTTTGAAATTTGTATTGGAGAACTTGGCTTTACTTTTATCTCAATTCTTTTTACGGAATGCCATTTTCGCGTACTTGGCCTTTTTGTACATAAAATGTGTTTGTTATGATTTCACTTCTTTTTTAAAGGAATTGGATAATACTTAATTTTTAAAGTAGTAAAATATGCGGAATAATGTTCAAACCTTTTGCAATGCTTTACTTAAATTTTTGAGGTTTTTTAATTTTTTTCCATGGTTTTATCGTAGTTCCTATTAGCCTTCCAAAGCTCAGCTCTCTAGCGTTTCTGAAAGTGCACAATGTTACTTTTACATAACTTTACATGTATAGGGGAGGAGATTAAATGAAAATATTAGACTTATAAATTTTTTCCCATGGTTTTATCATAATTTCTATTAGCATTCCAATGCTCAGCTCTCTAGCGTTTCTGGAAGTGGGCAATGTTAGTTTTATATAAATACATTTATAGGAGAGGGAAATAAATTAAAATTGTCGTGTTTTTAAATTTTGTCCTATAGTTTTATCATAGTTCCTATTAGTGTTCCAATGCTCAGCTCTCTAGCGTTTCTGGAAGTGGGTAATGTTACTTTTACATAACTTTACATTTATAGGGGAGGAGAGTAAATGAAAATATTGGACTTTTTAAATTTTTTCCCATGGTTTTATCATAATTTCTATTAGCATTCCAATGCTCAGCTCTCTAGCGTTTCTGGAAGCGTGCAATGTTAGTTTTATATAAATTTAAATTTATAGGAGAGGGAAGTAAATTAAAATGTTGGTGTTTTTAAATTTTTTTATATAGTTTTATCATATTGTCTTTCAGTCTTAAAAAGTTCAGCTCTCTAGCGTTTCTGGAAGTGGGCAGTGTTACTTTTACATAACTTTACATTTATAGGGGAAGGAAGTAAATTAGAATTTTGAGGTGTTTTAATTTTTTTCTATAACTTTATCATAGTTACCATCGGTCTTCCAAAGCTCAGCTCTCTAGCATGTCTGGAAGTAGGCAATGTTACTTTTACTTAACTTTACATTTATAGGGCAGGGAAGTAAATTAGAATTTTGGGGTGTTTTAATTTTTTCCTATAGTTTTATCATAGTTCCTATTAGTCTACCAAAGCTCAACTCTCTAGCATTTATGGAAGTGGGCAATGCTACTTTAACATAACTTTAAATGTTTAGGGGAGGGGAGTAAATTAAAATTTTGGGGTTTTTTTATTTTTTCCTATAGTTTTATCATAGTTCCTATCAGTCTGCCAAAGCTCAACTCTTTAGCATTTCTGGAAGTGGCCGATGTTACTTTTATATAACTTTAAATGTATAGGGGAGGGGAATAAATTAAAATTTTGGGGTTTTTTGATTTTTCCCAGGGGTTTGGTCATAATTTCTATCAGTCTGCCAAATTTCAGCTTTGTAGCATGTCTGGAAGTACAGTAGAATATTGATGATCTATACATGAGTAAGTCAGTGAGTGAGTGGCAATTTCGACGTTTTTGAAATTTCGTAACTACTTTACTACTTCCATGAAACTTGGAGGGGTTGTTAACTCCATGGAGATCTACGACTGTGCAAAGTTTGAGATTCGTAGCTCATTCCGAAGTAGAGTTTTAGGTAGGTCAAATATCGGCTGAAATATTTCCAGAAAAGATGGTTACAGCACGCGAACTTGGCGAGGCACTACCGTGCCCTCAGATCTGTACCAACTACTAAAAAAAAAGTGGTGCATTAAAAAACTTTAATCCAGTTCTCAGTTCACGTGTTTCAATGATTTTTCCCACAAAATCCGTTTTTGTCACGTTTAAAAAAATGTTCTCTGTAATTTTAGCCAAAATTGGTACCATTTGAAGGAGACGTAAAAGTTACATAAGTATGACCTAAATATTTTACAAAAATTTAATAAAATGTGGTCTAGATATGAAATTTTAAAAGTGCTAAAAATAATGATTAAATATTTTGTCAATATTGATCATTTTTGCTCATTTTTTTTTAAACGTGACAAAAAGACACTAAGATTTTGTGGGAAAAATCACTAAATGTTGCGAATTGAAAAATTGATTAAAGTGTTTAAACACACCACTTGTTCTTTGAGAGTTGGTACAGGATCAGATTTACAATTTAGGCCGATACTGCAGATACAGGGTGGCCCGAAAATAAGTGACAATCACTAACTTTTTTTTTTTTTGAAAACATATAGTTTTTATATTATTTTTTATTTCTCCCTGGACGTCTTGGTCAAGAAAATTAAAAAAATATAAACCCTAACAAAAACATTGCATGTAAAAAAAAGCCAAATACTTAGGCGAAAATGGTATTCCGTAAAAAGAATTGAGATAAAAGTAAAACCAAGTTCTCCAATACAAATTTTAAAATGAAAGGTTCTTACTAGTTTGGAAATGTTTTTTTAAACTATCTATCCTGTGTCAATTCTTTTTACGGAATACCATTTTCGCCTACTTGACTTGTTTACTTATTTTACTTTGAATATTGTTTAAAACTTTTGCAATGCCTTATTTGAAATTTTGAGGTTTTTAAATTTTTCCCATGGTTTTATCATAGTTCCTATCTGCCTTCCAAAGCTCAGCTCTCTAGCGTTTCTGGACGAGGACAATGGTACTTTTACATAACTTTACATTTATAAGCAAGAGAAGCAAATTAAAGTTTTAGTGTTTTTAATTTTTTTTTCTATAGTTTTATCATAGTTCCTATCGGCCTTCCAAAGCTCAGCTCCACGCTAGAGAGTTTCTGGAAATGGGCAATGTTACTTTTAGATAAGTTTAAATTTAGTGAAGGGAAGTAAATTAAAATTTTCGGGTTTTTAAATTTTTTCCTATAAGTCTTATCATGGTTCCTATCAGTCTTCCAAAGCTCAGCTCTCTAGCGTTTCTGGAAGTGGGTAATGTTAATTTTACATATCTTTACATTTAGAGGGGAGCGAAGTAAATTAAAACTTTTGGGTTTTTTAATTTTTTTCTATAATTTTATCATAGTTCCTATCAATCTGCCACAGCTTAGCTCTTTAGCGTTCCTGAAAGTGGGCAATGTTACTTTTACGAAACTTTACATGTATAGGGGAGGGGTGTAAATTAGATATTTGGGATTTTTTGATTTTTTCCAAGGGTTTGGTCATAATATCTATCAGGGTTTGGTCATAATATCTATCAGTCCGCCAAATTTCAGCTTTGTAGCATGTCTGGAAGTATAGTAGAATTTTGATGATCTATTCATAAGTGAGTGAGTGGCAATTTCGACGTTTTTTGAATTTTCGTAACTACTTTACTACTTTATGGAAGTCCATAAAACTTGGAGGGGTTGTTTACTCTATGAAGATCTACGACTGAGTAGACTAGAGTTTTAGATAGGGCAAATATGGGCTGAAGAAAAGATGGTGCACAAGCGAAGATCTGGGTCAACATCTAGGGGGGGGTAATAGTCGACGAAAATTTTTTGGGGGGGGGGGGGTAATTCTTCTGTTTTCCCTATAATTATAAGGAAAAAATGCGTTTTTTTTCTAGGGGGGGGTAATTACTCCGTTACCCCTCCTCAAATCCGTGCTTGATGGTACAGCAGTTTGCGTGCAAACTTGGCGGGGCACTGCCGTGCCCACAGATTTCTAGTATCCATTGGTTTCGGTCCGCCAGTACTCCGTTTATTCCTCTTGCTCTAATATCTGTATCTATTCCCTGTTCAGCTTAGTCTGATAGTAGAGTATCATCCATACTGCTTATTTATAAAAAACGTTTTTTACATCAATAGCGCAACATATGTTTCTACGTTTCAAATATTCCATATAATTTTATGCTAATTAACCATATGTATAATTTCTCCCTTATTAAATTACAGTGGAACGTCTTTAATTATTTAATTTAACGCCTCTGAGCGATGATTTAGCTCGACAGATGTTTCAAACCGTGATATACTGTACACGTCTAGAGGTCATTCCTAATTATATAGAGCTCAAAGTAGAGCCTTGCGGAACCCTCATTTGTGCTCTTGATAACCACTGTGTTTTATAGAATAAAAATTAAGGGGTTTAGTATTTCTTGACGCCTTTTTGATTGAGTATGTTATTAAGACAGTTCTTGGTAGGTATTATATTATTAGTAATTTATTCACTTTGATTGTTTTAATCTGTTACAAAGCATTATCATCACGTTCCTTTAAAAATTCTAACTGTTCTAAGTAAATGGCAGTCCGAACAGTTTGAAACACATAAATAAAAAAATTCGAAAATAGATTAGGCACGGATTAGCTTGGTAAACTGTTTTTTAGGTTATGGCATATTGTATTGTTGGAAAAGTTTTTTGGGTACTTTATATTTAAAATAATAGACTCGGTTAATACAATTTTCATTCATTTTGATTTATGTATTTGTTTTTTTATCAAACTCTTCCCATCAAAATACTAAAGACCGATCTTACCGATATTATATCTATACTAGATATAAATCCAGCTGTCAAAGCTAGATAACTTCTTAGTTTTAGGCCACTAAAGTTATTTGCAGTACCGCTTTAATAGATTTTATAACTGAATTACACCATTTCTGAATGTATATATGTATCTCCCAATGATGTTAATATCAATTTGCAAAAAATAATTGGACATCATGTCAAAATCAATTGGTCAATCATCTCGTAATGCCATTAATAAAATATATTTCATCGCCACACCTTTCACTTTGATCGAAACGTAATAAAATTAAAGTAGATCAGTAATACACGTCAATATCTTGATAATACTCTCTGATAATCAATAATTGATAATATATAGAGTGTGGACTTGAATAACCATCCAATAAAAGCTTATACATTGTAACAATGAATATTTAATTTTAAAAGAAAACGAAGTAAAATTCGTAAACGTAGTCTTAATCTAAATCTGGTAGAAAAAGCTCAACTATTATGTGTTAATTAAGATTTAATTTTAATCACATTAGATATGAAGACACAAATCGTAATATGTATATTAATCATAATAATCTGGCAGCAAAAACAAAGATCTCTTTCTACATAATTATAAACGTACATAGTAAATCAGAAATAAAGACCAAATACCTAATGTTAATCGTCATAATCTTTTTGCAAAAAAATATAGAAACTGTTAATCTCTTGCGGCGGCCACAACGTTTCTTCAACAATATCCAACCGAAGTCGAAGAATTCTTCGCAAGTGATTCATCGGGCAGCAGTATAAGTTAAGTCTGCCATGGTAGAAGGCGCAACGCTGGCTGTTTCTTGGCTAAAGGTTGGAGTGTGCACTTTGTGTCTTTTACTAATTTTAGAAGCCAAGGACCTGAAAATAGTATTCCTATAACACAAAACAGTTTTCATAGAGGAATTACAAATTATTTAAGATCCTGGGAATCGGTCAATGAAAAATCTCTCTTTTCAGTTTGTAACGTTTGAGTTTCTTTAACCATCATCAGACAAGTCTTTTGTGGACGTTGCACTTTTCCGTAGAACCATCCATGCCTTGAATCCCTGGCATTTGTTATATTTAAAAAATATCCCTGACCGTTTAAATTGTGAACTATTTTAGATCCTGGGAATCGGTCAATAAAAAATATCTCTTTTTAGTTTGTTACGTTTCAGTTTTTCCAATTATCCTCAGACATATTCTTCTCTGTACTTTGCACTTCTCGGTAGAACCATGCATGCCGTGAAGGATGATGGTTAAATAAACTGAAACGTAAACAAACTAAAACGAGAGATTCTTTATTGACCGATCCCCAGAATCTAAAATAATTCACAATTTAAATGGTCAGGAATATTTTTTAAATACAACAAATGCCAGGGATTTAAACCATGGATGGTTCTAACGGAGAAGTACAACGTACAGAGAAGAATATAGAATATGATGATGGCTGAATAAACTGAAACGTAACAAACTAAAAAGAGAGTTTTTATCGACCG
The DNA here is from genome assembly GCA_963576565.1 of Aspidapion aeneum. Classification (NCBI taxonomy): domain Eukaryota; kingdom Metazoa; phylum Arthropoda; class Insecta; order Coleoptera; family Brentidae; genus Aspidapion; species Aspidapion aeneum. The sequence goes on from OY755043.1 coordinate 103,310,446, forward strand.
CTTCCCCGGATCTAAAATAATTCACAATTTATACGGTCAGGAATATTTTTTAGATTGAGTTGTCACTCTCACTTGCTTCACGATGTAGCTGCCCTAAAAGTTTTTACCGAGATCCAATTCACTCTCATATTTCTGTCACAATATTCTCTACTTCACATTTCCAGTTCCTTGAATTTGGCCTGGTATGATAAGTTAAAATAGAAGTAGGATGGTCCCCGCCTCACATGGCCAAAAATTTGCAGTTTTTACATCGACAAATGCTAAAACCTGTATAGACTTTTAACTCCACCCATAAATAAAACATAAAAAATTGTGAAGAATCAAAAAGCCTTTTTTTTCAATTACGAACAATATTGAAACTGGAGACCAATCTAAGTAACATACTATTTGTAAAAACTTTAAAATAAAGTATCTAAGAATATTGTTCATTCTTATTGGTCGTGTAAAAAAGATCTACTCACTCATCATGGCAATGTGGAAGCGATTGAGCTTCTATGCAATACTGAACTAGTTAGAAGACAAAACAAAGTAAAGCTGTTTCGACCAGTAAACTAATTTAAAAAAAATAAAATAAAACAAAACAATGCCATAAATACAATTATTAGTTACTGGCTAAATTTTTATATGCACGTAAAAGTTTTCATTAATTTTCTAGTTGTTCGTGGGATTGCTTTTAAGACTTATCTGTTTATTGCTATTTTGCACGTTGTTTGATATTTTCATAAACCTTGTTTTCTTTACAGTCGATGATCCTCTGCAGGTCAAGGTTTTTCGCTGTGCTGTTGGTAATTCTTTTAAAAGTTTTTTTACCTTATCTTAGGTGCTTAAACTTTTTTTGCAAAACTTCTTGAGCACAACATAGATTGCAAAGTTAAAAAATGGGTATTTGTTACAGTAATGAATTAACTTTTCTCTAATAATTTTCAAATCTTTTTTTTAAACAAAATTTTGATTGCCAGATACAACTTACTTGCTTAGCAAATAGCTTTTACAGCAGGCAATTGTTGTGTCTTTCAAGGCCGCAATTCGCGGCAGGCGGAACCCGATCAAAGTTAGCTGCGACCAAATCGTAAAAAACACCATCTGATTCTTGATTCTCTTTTGTTTCATCAAGTTTTTTGACATTTGTCGGCGAGACGTTGACCGCGTGCGAGACTGCCGAGGAACGGACGTCGGAAATCCGGTATTTTTTCGGTTGTTACCTCAATACAAGACACAATTATACAATACAGCTACTAAAATATCAATTTAAATTCTGTGCTGTATGTTTCGTAAATGTACATTTTTTGAGTTCTAGACAAATCACGTTTGTTTTGTTTTAGCTCGCTGCTGATTCTGACAAAGTAATAGAAGTATGTTTTGAATACATAAAGTAACTATTGGTTTCTGTTCTAATTACCATGATAATTACTTTAATATGAACTGTGTGTTTAAACGCATGGTTTAGAACTAAAAATTGACATCCTAATACTTTTAAAAAAGTAATCCAAAGTTTAATCTACAAAATGGTCCAAAAACGCTTCTTACATTCCTTCATTACTCTCACTTTTTTATCGTTGTAATAATAAACAATAGTTGCTTGAACTCTAGGAAATTACAGTTGAATTGCTACTGTGACCAAAATTTGCTTTATAAAATAAAGATTAAAATATTTTCGCACCAAACTTTGTCAATTCAAGTAATTTTGATAATTATGTATATTTAAATTATGTGCTGTATGTTTTGTAAATGTAAATTTTTTATGTTGTAGACTTATCACGATTTGTTTTAGCTTGCTGCTGATGCTGGCAAAGTAATAGAAATATGTTTTCGATACTAAAATAACTATTGATTTTTGGTATAACTACCAAGATAATTACTTTAATATGAACTGTCTGTATTTGCACGCATGGTTTCGATCAGAACATTGAAATTGTAATACCTTCAAAAAAGTAAAATCGCTTCTTATATTCCTTTAATACTCCTAATTTTGTTCTTGCTTGAACTTTAGAAAATAGCAGTTGTGCAAAGCTGTCTGCGAAAGTGTGACCTTATTGGGTGGGAGGAATTTGGTTTATAACATAAAGATCAAAATATTGGCGTTCCAAACTTTGTCATTGGTCGTAGTCAAAGTCCAAGTAGTTTAGTGAATAATACTTCAAAATATTAAATTAAATTGCCGTAGGAGCTGGTGTTCTTTCAACTAAACATCTGGATTTCACTGACCAAATTAAATGGTTACAGTATATTTATGGCACACTTTTCCCTTATCTGTAGTTAAGGTCCAAGTAGTTTTGATAGCAGTAATACAACATGATTAAATATAAGCTCCGGAGGTTTTTTCTGGATCTTACTGCAGATAAGTCTGAATTTTTTTGCCAAAATGAGATAAGTAATTGGTAATTGGTCCTAGTGGGATATGTCTAAGTGTGAACAAGCAAGTAAGTGCAAAAAACACATTGTTTTCCTGATCATAAGCCTGTGAATATACAAACTTGTTAAGAATTTACAAGAATTTTGACATATGTAGTATTTTTTTTTTATTCACCGACGCCAGAGAAATGAGGATGATGAATGTTAGGCTCAGAGTCCAAGGAAGAAGTATATCACTATATACGTTTAATATGCAAGGTAACTTATCTTCCACGTGAATTATTAATATTTATTAGCAAAAATCTTGTATCGAAAGTAAGGCAGATCGTTGCTGCGATATATCCTTAAAATGTTCCAATGGCATATTTTGACACGATTTAAATGCAAAAATGTCAAGAATTAATTCCAAAATTTAAACGACGATTTCACATCTCGAAGCAAGAGAAAAGAATGTGCAAGGAAGGCAATAATCTCGTTCGCAAAATCTCAAAACATCAATCAATTTAATGGCTTAAGGTAGTAAAACAAGCGAATATTTTAACTGTAAACCTTACGGTGGCGACTGATTGAACGCCATCTGGATTGATTGATATTTCTGAAAAATTACTTTGTTTTAAAAACTGCTTCTTCCTCTTCCTTTCTATCTCTCTCACTCTCTAGGTTTTTTTATATACTAAAAACTTTCTGCGGGTAATGTCCGATTCTGGACGCCCCAAAGCAAATGATCGTTCTTTTGCTAGTATGCATTGGAACGTCGAGAATCGGACATTAAACGCAGAAAGTTTTAGGTAGCATTACAATCCCTGCACAATGGTTTCAGGAAGTATTTTTAGTGGCCCTTATACCATATGTTAACCTTCACAATATTGGGATTTCTCTTAATGGCATGGACAGAAGATACATTGGGGATATTGCAAACAATATATTTATTTCTTTTCTTTTTAGGTTTAAAAGTAAACGTTGAAAAATTATATCAATTACTTAAAAAATTCCGTCGATTTTCATGTAAATTTTGTGTGGGGTTCGCGTGTACTGAGTAAAAGTTTATACACAGTTTATTTAGCTCTGGAACATGTATTTTTAAAGAAATTTTGAAAATTATCACAAAAATTATTTTAAATATAATTTAAAAATAGTGCCGAAAATAATATTTTTCAAATTTTAAAAGGCAATTTCAAAAATGGCCAATAAAAGGCCAGTTGGTCACTGATATATCGATCATTGTTTGCAATAAATAAATCCTGCCCCATTTTGCCATTTTAGGAGATTTTTTTTTATAAGGTCCCAAATAAAAAAGTGGAGCTTGTTACACAACGGCTTACTTGATACTTCAAAATATCAAAAATTATAATATAAAAATATGAACATTATCAAAAAATATGAGATAAGTGATGAAGATTTAAGAAATTTGCTCTGTAAAAAAACTTTATTTGTTTTCGTTCCAGTGGCGGTCGTTGAAATTTAGGAGGGAAAATGCTGTTTTTTTTTTAAATAACTAAGGACTGGTTATACACCTAACTAGCAAGTAGCAACCTATTGCACAAAGGATAAACTTAGTGCCTAGATTTGGTATCTCTGGATTTTTCTGTGTGCTAGAGATTAACCACTAAATCTGTCCATTGCCCATTAAACTTTTTTCAATAAAAAGCATAATAAGAAATATTTATACAACTGTACTTTTTCAGGGGCCACCACATAACCATTTATTTCAACAATTAAAATGTATCTGCTTCTAAATACCATACAAGGCGGACGATAAATTTATCGAGTGTGATTTTTAAATATAGTTTAATTTGTATATGATATTTGTGATTTGTTAGGGGAAGCAAAGCTTACATTGACTAAACGCCTGTGGTTGCTTACTTTTTATTTTCAGGCTAATTTAACGACCGATGATCCGCGACGGATGGTCAGCAGGGGCCAATGATTTAAATCTTGACTTCACATGTTCGCGTATCATCGGTCGGTCGATATAGTGAAAAAAATTAATTGGACCGATCATCCGTCGTAAATCATCGGTCCCATATCTAAAAACCCGTTTCACATGGGACCGATGATTTGCGAAGATTCGTCCGGTCCATTTTTTCATTATATCGGTCGACCGTTTCCGCCCCCGTTAAAAAGCGGCAAAAATATATTGTTTCTTATGTTTTTGCGGCCTTTTGACTAACGGGGCAGGATTATACGCGAACATGTGAAGAGACAATTTAAATAAAAAATTATAGCTATTATAGATAAATAATAACTAAATAATATTTTCTCTAAGATTTGTTTTAATATTAATTAGGTACTAAATGCGCTTAATTCCTGTTTCACCACCTTTTCATCCCCTAAACTACTCCATACCAATTCTAAAATATGTTTAGATCTTTGAGTGCCATTTTATCAAAGTTTGATTCAAAGCCTTTTAAGTTTCGAATATTGGCCACTTAATCAGTCTCCACTGTGCCCTGGTGGGTTTTAGCAAGTTTAACCAGAGCCCTCCAATTTGTCCTCTCTGGTAGGATTCTTCACCATGTCCTCTTACTCTTCTTCCTGCAGGTCCCCAGTATATGATTTTTCTTGGTGTTCTTGTCTCATCCATTCCCTATACGTGTCCCAACCAAGCTAATCTTCTAATTTTTAGCCATCTATTAGCTGTTCTAATTCATAATTCATTCGTATCCGTCTCTCTGGTTTAATTCCTCTGTAATAGGCTTTTCTTTGTTTATGTTTGCTTCCAGCATATCTTTCGTTGTTTTTTGAGAAGTTAATGTATTTAGTTTTTGACTCAGTTATTTTCAGTCATCGTTTTTTGGCTTCAATATAAAGTACTATTACAGTTTCGGTCAAAGATCTTTCGTTGATTTGGTGCCAGAAGCTACAACGACCAGATTAAACAATAATAAATATAACGCATCACCTTGCCTCACTCCTGAAATTACACAACAGGCTCTGAGAACTAATTATTTATTCTGACTACAGCTTTGAAATCCTGAATAGAAGCGTTGATAAGCTGAATGTATTTTGAGAAGTTTCCCAAAGTAGCTAAATCCAGCATCATTCTCTTCCGATTTGCACTGTGATGTTTAAAGTTGTGTTCATAAGCTGTTCCTAGAATTTTCCTTATAACAAATATTTGATCTGAGGTAAATCTGTTGCGGCCGAATCCACATTGGTATTCTCCGATAACCAGCTCAGAATACTACTAATTGTGTTGTAGCTGACCGTCTATCTTGTCTGATCATTCCTAGTCTCAGTTTTACGGATAAATATTTACTACTTAAATAACTAATAATAACACAGATAACAGACCGCAGTATCTATCTGCTTGTCAAAAATAAACAGATGACGTCACTGTCAGAAAATATTTAATTTCCATTTGATTCAAGCTATTCGCTCTTACTGTATACAATAATGAAATAAAATAACACTATACTTTAAAAAAAGACCAACCATTATTCGCTAACTGGATTCGCGTTCTTACAAGATGACTCGGCATCTCTTACGGAAATTAATGAACAAATCTAGGAAGTTCTGCAATAGGATTGTTTGAACTAGAGTAGAAATATACCCGAGTATTTCCGTTAGCCGGCACAAACCTCTGATGAGCCAGACAAAGAAAGTGATAGTCTGTTAGAAGAAGAAAGTGATATCGATGATGATTTGATCAGAGGATGTTATGAAACTGTGCATTGTGGAATGCTTTTAGCGTTCTAGTTTAACATAATAATATGTTATAAATTGATGTACTAGGAGATTCATTCAAGAAACGTAAAGTTCGACAATTAGATGCATATGGTTTGTTTTTATAGCCGCAATATTTGGGTCAGCGATTTTAACATGATTTTAATACACATACTTAGGAGCAATTCTCAAAAATAGCCCTTGTTTTAATTGATTTTTAATTTTATTGATGACAAATAAGTTCCATCAAAAAATGATTTGAATTAATAACAAATTATTCTATAAATTCTCATGGAAGTTTTACTTAGAAACTGCTACAATTATTGCTCGTTAGTAAAAATAAGAACATAAAATAAACTAAAAAAATAGTGCCAATGCAAATGGTTTTGAGAAAAAAAATATTACACTAGTTGGTAAGTAAGTTATGTTTTAAACTGTATTATGCTTTGTTTAACGATTTACGTGAAATATACTCAGTTATAAATAAAACTAACGCCATCAAAATTGTCTTGGTAATGGACATTTTTCTAGACAAAAGTAAAAGTGTTCTGCTCTGAAAATTTCACAAATAAATCAAAAGCTTTGAATATGATGCCAAGAAAATCAAACTGCAAAATCTCCTTGAAAATAAACTAGGATTAGTCGACTAATATTAAATAAACAAAAACAAAAATTAAAAAAAAAAAGATATTCATGATTAATTTACATTAAATATTATTTAAGCTACTGTCAACATAAATGATAATACAGTACGACTTGACCACAAGAATGCAAAAACTTCTCCAGTGCAAATCACCTGGAAAAAGTATGTGATGCGTCACTTAAAATATAGAAAATTATGTTCAGATGTAAGAATATCAAAACCAGAATAAGCAATCAAAATATTAAACTTACAATTACGAAAGCCGAAAAAGTGTAAAAACGTAAAGATCTTGAGCTAAATATTTTTTACTTGCTTAGCACAATGGGATAAATTAAGAAGAGAAAATTTTAGTTAAGAAGAGTTGATGGCTCAAAAATTAACTTAGGAAAAAGCAGCAGACCACGAGAAAAATAAATAATAATCAACTTAGTGTTACAAGTTGTAAAGGTTTGCTCATTCAAAAATTAAATAGAGGAAATTCCTGATGATGTGTAAGGGGAATGATAAATCGCTGAAGAACTAATCGACAAATTGCAAGGTGAGACACAGCAATGGAATTTGACCCACATGGAAGATTAAGCCTCAGATTTAATGAAATGAAGATCCAAAACGAAGATGCAAAAAATGCTTGAGACGTGACGTCACACGGAATCTGGGGCCGTAATATAAATTGAGGTTAAGGACCTTCTGTCATTTATCAAAGAGATTTAATACCGGTGCTATATGGAGACATTAAATATAAATCTTTCAAAACCTACAAAGTATACAATTGCAGGTCGTACCGGGTGAGAAATTTTGCATTGTAGTATCATTAACGGTTGTTGAAGGGCACGAATTTTAAATCCGTTATGTCATTAAGCACTTAATAAATGGTACTTCGAGCCTTGGAGAGCGATTAAAGGGATTGTTAAGGCACCGGGAGGTCTTTTATAGACTCCTTATATGGATAGGATAATATAAAAAGTCTATCGGGTTTATAAAAAATCATAATATGTTACCATAAATGTTAACTTCTTAATTAATTTGACCCTTAAAATTCTGGTTTATTATTAATATTTATTAATATTTATTAATAGTAGAAGAGTTTTTTAAACTTAAATAAAATCCGGAATTTTTCGTTCAAGTAAAAAAAATATAATCGCAAAATTATCTACATGAATATGTGTCGTAGCTTTTGAAAAGCTAAATGGAATATTAGTTAACAATCTAAGATGTACAGATTATACTGTTCTCGCAGACACACCAGAAAATCTTCAGATATTAAGAGAAAGATTGCTGAAGTATATTAAAAATTCAACATGCGTTAAACACAAATATTAGAATTAAAAGTTGGGCAGACTGGAATTAAAACATTGCTGGTTTATACGATCAACAATTTTATAAATATAAAGCCGCTGCAATAACGTAACGTAAATTTTCTTAAAATAAGGATATCTTATCGTTCGTGGACAGGCAAATTTATAGTCTACTTCAACGAAGACCGTAAACTTTACAAAGTTGTTTATATTTTATATTTTATATGCCATATTTTATGTAAGGTTAATAGAGGCTTGTCACTAGAAGCCATTGTACATATAAACACGTTATCACAATTACGCAAAAACTACGCAGAAATACCAAACAATAACAAATCAATTGATTATTAAATAAGATTCGGTAACAATTAGGTAGAGTTTAGAATTGGCATGGGCATTAGAGAATATATTTCAGCGTAAACCTTCTCAAAAATATATTGATATAAATCAAGAGATTTCAACACAAAAAACCTGGATAGCTAATATAAATTATTGTATTTTTTATCTGATAAATAAACCATTTATTATTATTACATTACTGCAAAGAAATCATAACTATTAATATTGAAGTTTTTACAACCTAGAATCTGTCGATGATATTTACTCGTAACAACTATCAATTTATAAGATCTCCAATTATTACTAAAAATAACTATCAATTTATAAGATCTCCAATTATTACTAAAAATACAACGCTAACGCGCATGTCCCAATTATAAAAACGAAGTACCAAACGCTCTTATCTGACTGTCTTTAACACACCAATAGAAAGAGTGTCGTAATGTAAATTTAGGTATTGGTATGTGAATAAATGAAAACCTAGGTCAAGCTGACCAAGTAAGACCAATTAATAATAATTTAAATACCGAAAAATACGTTTGTAAAGCTCAAAAAATTATTTTTGCCGCAGGAACAGTAATTTAAACTGAAGGTAAGGATGCTGCGCTGCTAAATATGATTATAATATTTTGACACTTACTTTCGTCAAATGTTAAGAATTTAATAACTATTACCAATTAATAACTGATGCAAATAATTCAAAAGGAAGAAGATATTAATGACACTAAAAAAAGAGGAAATAATTTGTTCACGTACAAGAGACCCAAAATTAATACAAGCTGCTTGGTAAAGAATATACCTCATGAAGAAAAAAATTCAAGGCAATATTAGCAGAAGAACATTCCGGCTTCTGGCGCGACAGAACATCGAATCGATTTTAAATTAATTGAAGATTAATTTAAATATATGTAGCTGGTACCAAAAACTTACTTTTATGATGATGATGATGAGATAGATAAGATAATATTGATTGATGATATATCTTTTCAAAATGTCAAGTTTTCCAATAATTGAATTTTCTGAAAGATATACTAACCTACTCCCAAAACCAAATCAGATGAGACTAATAAACGGAGCACAAGTAAGTAATGACAAAAATGAAAACATCCTTATTACAAAACCAGTATATTTAGATGCATCAGGAGCGCCATAACACCAAAAGAACAACAAACCGATAGACAGTTCATGCATTCCATTTGAGGCCTGTCTATTTTCGAGCTGTTTTCATTCCGGTGCTGTTTGGATCTGTGATAACTGATAAAGCAAGAAAATAATTTTTAAAAAAGTTTGCTAAAAAAGACATTTTATTTAATTCTAGGCCGCAGTTTAAAGAGGACCTGAGATGAAATATTAGGTAGGCTATGGGGTTGCTACTTCTATTTGACCAATATGAGTAGTTTAGATCTGTGTTAACTGATAAAGCAAGTAAAATAAGTTCTGTAAAGAAATTAATATTTTAGAAGAGATCTTATTTAACCCTAAGCTGTTATGGGGCCTTACACAAAATACTAAGCAGGTCAGGAAGTTTCAAATTTTACTTGACCAACAGATCCTGTCGATTCTTCTTTTTTTCTATTGCAGTTTAGATTTGCGATAACTTATAAAGCAAGTAAAATATTTTCTTTAGAAAATGAGCTCGTGAAACTTTCGTTTGTTCTGTTTTGATTTTTGATCAAAATCTGACGGTACGGCAGTGCCCGGCCAAGTTCGCGGCGTAAATTGCTGTACCATATTTTCTTGAAACATTTCAGCCTATATTTGACCTATCTAGAACTCTACTTCGGAATGAGCTACGAAACTCAAACTTTGCGCAACCGTAGACCTTCGCAGATGTAACAACCCCTCAGAAGTTTCATTGACTTCCATAAAATAGTAAAGTAGTTACGAAATTTCAAAAAACGTAGAAATTGCCACTCACTCACTTACTTATGTATAGATCATCAAAATTCTAGTGTACTTCCAGACATTGTACAATGCTGAAATTTGGCAGACGGATAGAAATTATGACCAAACTCTTGGGAATATGAAAAAACCCTAAAATTCTAATTTACTCCCCTCCACTATACATGTAAAGTTATGTAAACGTAACATTGCCCACTTCCAGAAACGCAAAAAAGCTGAGCTTTTGAAGGCCGATGGGAACTATGATAAAACTATATAGGAATTTTTTTTTTAATTTACTGCCCTCCCCATAAATGAAAATGTATGTAAAAGTAAAATTGTCCACTTCCAGGAACGCTAGAGAGCTGAGTTTTGAAAGGCTGATAGGAACTATGATAAAACCATATGAAAAAAAACCCTCAAAAATTTTAATAAGGCATTGGAAAAGTTTTGTACAATACTAAGCATATTTTACTACTTTAAAACTTAAATATCCAAATCCTTTAAAAAAGAAGTAAAATCATAACAAAAACATTTCATGTAAAAAAAAACAAGTACGCGAAAATGGTATTCAGTAACAAAAATTGAGATAAAAGTAAAGCCAAGTTCTCTAATACAAATTTCAAAATGAAAGGTTCTTACTAGTTTGGAAATGTTTTTCTAAACTTGGCTATTACGGCTGCAAATGACTTACGCACAGTACTAAATTGAACATAATGAAGTTTGGCTGTAAGAGCAAAGTTAAAAAAAAACATTTCCAAACTAGTAAGAACCTTTCATTTTGAAACTTGTATTAGAGAACTTGGCTTTACTTTTATCTCAATTCTTTTTACTGAATACCATTTTCGCGTACTTGGCTTTTTTTACATGAAATGTTTTTGTTATGATAGAACATTGCAGTGTATTTTTGCAAGCATGTTGGGCAAAGAATCACTAATCATAATAAAATTACAATCGCAAATCACACGTTTACTCCTTGAATAAACTAGGTCTAACTTTAAAGATTTAGCTCAAAATTTAATGGTGAGTACCAGTCAAGACAGCTCAAATCTGACATAAACCGTGCAGACAATTTTTATGATGCGTTCAACACCGGAGGTAATAACAAAACATGTGTTGCAGACGAAATCGGACAAAAATAAACGAATATTTCCACATGTGCTTATCTCGGCATCTACAGTGATTTTTGCCTTTTTCGCATTCAAATCTCTAGAGAACTTAGACGAAATCGTCAATTACACTTGTTCTTCTTTCAGTTTATATGGCAAATGGCGGAATCCAAGATGTCGACACGTATCGCTACAAGCCATTATTTAATTATAATGTCAATGGGTTACAAAACCACGGCGACCGCGACGGTAATATATTGACGGTTTCTATTTATGGATGGCCACATCAAAGTGGGTCGACTAAATATTGGAGTTTTGAAGAAAAACATATTAAATATATTTATATACAGAGTGTCCCATTATGGATGGCTGTCGGATTAATCTCATAAACTACTATCGCTACGACTACGGGACAAATTTTTATAACCAAATCGGGCTTTGCGAATTCACCTATAATATTTTGGTTTCTGTAACTCCCGCTAGCGGCAGTAATCATATCTCCTGACTAGGGTCACTGCATCGCAGTTTTCGTGATCCAGTGACCCTACTCCTGAATAGAAAAATTAAAATTTTAATTAACAGACAAAAATTATACTATACAGTGAAACCTCTCCTTGCGGACACCTCTATTAACCGGACACTCCCTTTAGGCGGACAAATTTGTTGGAACCAAGCTTTTGCCTATGTCTTTACATGTAAAAATCCCTCCTATAACCGGATACTCTAATAACCGGACGCGGACAATTTTTTTTGGTGAAAATTTTTTCTTAAACCTTTTTTAACCTGACGCGAACCTCACAACAATACGCTCTGCAGCCGGGGAATTTCCTCTTTCCGTTTTAATGCGGAGACTAAATACTTCTGTCGTATTTACAATATTTTATTCGGCGGGACTCCTGTGTTTATTTTTATTGTTCAGTTGGGTAATAATAGATCTCTTTGAAATGGCCCCTAGTAAAAAACTTCTTCGTTTATGTGGAAAAATGGAAGTATGTTTCGGAGAAGGAACATCTATCAGCACGAAAGATCGCCGAAAAAATTAATATTGGAAAATCTCAAGCAGCGGAAATTATTAATAAATATATATCAAAATTTCGCAGTTCCCTCTCTTAAGCGGACACCTTCAATAAGCGGACAAAATCGACGGAACCGTGAGTGTCCGCTTATAAGAGGTTTCACTGTATTTATATATTCCTTGAAGAATTATGGATAATTTGGTTCGGTTCGGTTTCGTTTGCTGACTAGCTATCCCCGTATATAATATTGCTGAGAGTAGCGTTTAAATTAGGAAAGTTGAAGAATTTTTTGGCTCATTTTTCTGATTTTAAAAATATATAATAAATGGTGACGTTGGTAATAAATAAAATTAAATTTTTAATGCAAAAATCGATTTCTATTGGTATATTGGCAATTTCCACTAAGCCAATTTTTGTCGTTTTTGAGATATTTGTTAGTAAAACCAACTATGATTAAACCTGGCCGACAAAACCAAATTTGAACAAATTTCAATCAATTTCAAAATGTTGTTCCTAATATCAGAATTTTTAAAATGAGATTTTTTCAAAACTAACTTTTTTGGCTTAGTGTATATATTGCCAGTATACCGACGAAATAAAACGGGGTTTTTCATTTAAAAAAATAAACCATATGTAAACATTTTGAAAGTTGCTTGACATATGTCATTTTTGACTTCAGATTCTGATGATTCTAGAAAAATCATTTAACTTTACTAAGTTAAACGTTACTGTCAGATCAATATTAACGGAGATAACTATTTAATAAAATATGGTCCGGTACTTCTGTGTCACCTTCTCACAGAGAGTTAATAAACAGGTCACTTTTTATTAAAAAATCTAATGATCTATTATTTATTCAAGTTCTGAATTAGAAAAGCCTACAATATGTTAATTATAATATTTCGTCAAAAAATTAATTTTTTTTGTTCGAGCGGGGAGCTACAGAAACAAAAATATCTTAGGTGAAATGGCAAGGCCCGATTTTGTTAGACTCTTTTTCTCAAAGTCTCTAGTAGTAGTTTTTGAAACAAATCCCCCAGCCATCCTTAATAGGACACCATGTATTAACATTAAAAATAAAAGTCGTGGGTATTACTCCAAAACTATATTATGCTAAACTCAGTCTAAAAGAAGATTACCAAACAAATGCTAAGAATCTTTACTTAATTATGACAACGAACATGAGATGAAACCTCATTTAAAACTCGAATTTAAGCTCATTAAATATAAACGGAACTAGACAGACTTCCCAACTTAAAGCCCTTTCTCTCGCATCAAAAACCAAAATAACTTTTTTCATAGTTCAGCATCAAAAATCTAGCAAAAATCCTCTTTGAACAAAAAAAAAACAATTATAAGAAAAAAATGCATTTACATAGGGTGACCATATTGGTTTCGCGTAAAAGGAGGACGTCAGAGACCTAAAGAAAAGCCGGATTTTTGATAAAAAAGCCGGACAAAACGGGTCATTTTAAAAAACCGTCCTTAAAGAATTTGATTACCAAAAAAAAAGTCTCTTGGTTTGGCCTCAAAAAATGGCTCACCACACAAGATAAATAAAAAGATACAATCTAGACAAAATCTAACTATGTAGGTACGAGAATATCGAATAAAAATAAGTAGGTACCTTTTGGGGAAAATTGCGCTAGACCGAAGGTTTTTAGAAAAAAAAAATGGATCCATGATGGATCTGATAACAGTTCTTTGTAAACATCTCAGAAACTAAAGATCCTACGATGTTTTTGGTTATAACACGAGTTATTGAGCAAAATACAGTTATAGCATTAATGGATTTTGACCAAAACCTAATCAGCGTGTTAGAGTGTTGAACACTATTTTACCTGAAAATTTAATGAAAATCGGTTCACCCGTTTAGGATCTGTCGTATTACGGACAAAAATAGTATACACACACAAACACACACACACACGCAGACAGAAATCACGACGATATGGCTAAGATAGGTCAAAATACACGAAAATAAAACATTTTCGGCGTTATCTAAAAAAAAAAAATTTGCGTCGAAAATAATACTTTCTCTAGCCATTGCTACGCGAGCTAGGAAGGTAAAAATGGGACCACCGAAGGCAAAAATTAAAAAAATTAAGCACTAAAAGCACCAAAAAGTGCCGCCGTAGAAGACAGTTTCTGCAAAATTAAAAAAAATAGAAGTAAAAAGCATTGCGCCACAGGTGCAGGCAAAAATTTCGGAAAAATTTTACACTTTCCAGATTAAATTGCGCTTAAAAGCAATTTGAAGGAAAAAAATTACAATCTAAAAACTACTACAAAATTTTTCACAAATGCGCCGGTGGCGAAAAAACACCGCAGAAAAATAGTATCTTTCGCAAAAAACACTGCCACAATAAAAAAATAATAATTTCAAAAATAAATAGTGCCAAAAATTTGGGGAAAAATGTTTCTAAAGCCGCGCCGGAAATTTTAAAGTGACTGGAATATTTCGTTTCTGAGGTTCCTAATAAATTGTACTCATTTCGTTTGGGGAAACTAGTTTTAAGCTTAGCCCCCTAGATTCCTCCCTCCTAAGGTCTCTGGGATTGCCAAAAAGCCGAACGAAGAAAAAGCTGGCCGGATATTTTTATTTTGCCCAAAAAGCCAGACTTTATCTGGACGTATGGTTACCCTTATTTACACCAATTGTCGAAATGGTTTCGTCTGTACTCTGGTGCTGCAGTAAATGCCTTTTCAAGTATGACTTCCTTTATTGTTTTCTAATCACAGTGGCACAGCAAATATAATTATGGTAGATTTTGGGTTTTAGAGTTACCGACACCTCTATATTTAAATGCCACAGCGACTTTTTTGCCGATTCTCTTCCTAGATGGAATTGTTGCGAATGTCAAAAAAGATGAATGGCGCATGATTGTCGGTATAAAGTATTTAAAATTGCGCAAATGATGATTAAAGAGAATGTAACGTTAAATGACAAACATTTAAAAAACAACCAACTAAAAAATTCTTTCTCACAGCATCACTTCTTTGAGAAAAAAATTCTTTGTATCATGTATTCCACGTTTCTCCCATTAAATTTGCTTGGCATTTAACAATTCAATGCACTTTTCAAACTAACAATTGCAACGAATATGGTGTTGTGTGCGACGTCACACATTATCCGACGCCGATTCTAATCAATTTTATGTCGGTACTCGTACAAGGCATGATTTTGAAATCGTAGTGGACGTTAGTAAAAAGAAATTAATTTTTACCTCTCTCATTATGTATGTATCAATTGATCAAATCGTGGTTTTTCATCATTCATTGTGTTTGTAATATTTTATGTCGATTTAAAAAAATAAATGTACGAGACACGACCGGAAACTGACTTTACAGGTCTCTTTAGGTTTCCAGGCATCGCCTGCGGCTCATCCAGTAAATTTTCTGGGTCGACCTGTAAAGTTTTATTTTTCTATATTCTTCTTTTAAAGAATTTAAAAACGCCTTCTTCTCCTGTTTTAGTACCCTTTGCCTTCCAAGGCATTTTTTAGGTTCTTGAAAGCTATTACATAATTTAAATGACAGCAAAAGTAGACGGAAGGGTAGTCGTGGTAGTGGTGGGGAGACCATTTTTGGTCTAGCGACTAGGCACACGGTGCGCCCTTTTCGCTAACCCCGATTTGTCCGTACACCATATACCAAACTGATGCACGTGCCCCCCAGGAAGCAAGTTTTCTTTCTCTAAAAGGACTTAATTTTGCCTGGCACCTCTTTTTATAGGGCAGGGATCTTTATAATGCGTGGCAAAGATACACAGGGGTCCCTAGAGCTTTTACACCCCTTCCAAAAGGGGGTCCTGCTATATGCTAGACTTGCATCTATCTAACATCGCTATCGTCCAGCAGAACTTGGTTATAGGCGATAGACTTCTTTCCTTTTCAGCGCAACAGTCGTGGTCGTCGTGAGTTGACTGTAGGAGATGTATGCTGGCGCTATCCTGATACCGACTATATAGCACTTTAGCAGGCTCCTGGGTTATTATTCCTGGTTCTTCGGCTAGCTGCGTGTCGGCTCCTGGACTACACCTGAGTAAATTCTCGATGTTCAAGGTCAACTTATATTTTGCGTGCATCGCATCGCACACGTTCGATGACGACTGTTGAACGCTTAAAAGGAAGTAAGCGGCACGGCGACGAGACTTTTTTTTTTGTTTTTGCACCGTTGTTCGAGACGCGATCCTGGTACCTTATGCATGTGAAGCCGGTGACCATACATGGCACTACACTGCCACGGATACCTAAACAGAAGATGTAAGGCCTACTAAATACGGCTAAATAAAAACTATTCCAGCTTAGACTGGTTCCTTTCACTTAACACAATCAAAGGCGTTACTGTGGTCAACAAACAAGATAATTTTTGACGGTACATTTAGAAATGCTTAAAAGCGAACTACATACAAGACTAATTGACAATATTCCAGGTAGTATTGTCGTTAGTTGTCTTCCTAATGTGAAAAACAAAGATATAAATAATTATATAGGTACTATAAATACGAATAACAATAACAATGATAATATTAAAACCGATTTAAATATCCCAAATTCTGGGAACGTTACCCAAGGTCTTTTTAAATCACTTTCTTTTTTATGAACATCTACATTGCTTGTACGAATATTTGCTTAAAAAAATCTGCAGCTTATTTATTTTCACAACGTAAGAAAATCAACAAAAGGACAGGAAAGGAAAGAAACATTCAATGCTTCAAACCAATATTTGTTTAAGGTAGGTAGTATGTTTATTTTAAATTTTTTAAAGGAAATAATATTTTTACTGCGGTTTCCTCTCCTTTTGTATAATTATTTGGGTTAATGTTCTCAAGTGCATGTTTCTTAGAAAGTAATTCTGTTCAAACACTTCAAAAATTTTCTATTTTTGTGGCATGAGTTTTACTCTCTTATGCACCTGAACAACCAACTTTACTAAATAACTCTTGCAGATAAATATACAATACTGATTTTTCTGTTAATATCGTTAAGTGATCTCAAGTAGTTAACTAATTAAGAAATTGTTTAAATTGCATTTTTTTCGTTTTTATTAAAAAATATTTTGAATACATTTATTGATTTAACTTCATTAGTATGGAGCAGTGTCGTATATAGAAAAAAGTTTCGGGATGGGCCCGAGGCAGGTTTATGGGGGCGCGAGACCCCATGATGCCGTATTTTGTGACTCTTAGCTTCGGGGGGTTCGGTTCGGTAAAACATGTAAACTTTCATTATTACCCGAGAGATGGCACTTGTGACACTTTACCACTAGGGTCACTGCATCACGAAGACGTAGTATCCAGGCTTCCAGGATGCAGTGACCCTATTTACTACTAGCTCGCAAGAGAACAATATTTGCACCACATTTAGTCGAAAAGTGACACATCTATGTCACTGAAATAATTTTTTGTTTCACTAACAAAAGCAAAAAGTTTAAATTTATTCAGAATATTAAAAAACCCGTGTTTTATGATACATAACCACTTCTATACAAAAAAGCAATTAACTTAAAAATCGATAAATTAAATTAATTGCAACTTTAAATTGCTTCTCCTGAAAATTCTACTTTTTTGAGTTGTGACAGTATTCTTCCGGATGAGCGATATATAGTCTCTTCATTGATACATAGACATATGCATAATAAAAAAAGGTCATTAGATTAACCCATTCTTAAAGGGTGCAGTTAGTACCTGTCGATAGCCTCTCTTAAACCTTATAAGAAATAATTCGGCAAGTATTACCAGATTAGGTGCGGTCGATACTTTAACTTAAAGACATTAGGAATACCTGGTCATGTTTAAAATACTGTAATGTTTCCCAAAATTTAAAAATTATTTTTTAATTTTTGCATAGACCCCTGGAAATCCTAAAATCGTTTGTACGATTCCGGTAGCGCGTGCCACTTTTTTATGCGACAAATTTTAATCGGGCAGCATTACTTGCAACCTATGTTGTATCTCCGGTCCCACCACTTCATAGTTATTTATCTAACAAGTGCGGAATGTGTTAGGTACAACTTTTTTCTTCTTCTCCAAGCCTCCAATCATCGCTAATTTAATACAAATAAAATATTTTGTTGAGTGAAAAAACGACAATGAACAGAGTGATATTTTGTGCTTATAAACATAAAAATTTTTTCCGAAATACAAAAATCAGTGCTAAAAATTAACTTTACCGTACAAGTGCGTAAAAGCTACTTAACCGCACCCTGGTTTTTCATTTGTTTTTTTTTTGCGTGCGGAAAAGTAATTTTACCACACACGTGTGGAAAAGTTAAATTTTAAAAATGAACTATCCGGAGGCTCGTAGGAAAACAAATTTCTTTCGGCCTACAATTATCAAAGAGATTGAATATAACCACGTCAAAATGGTCTTTATTTAAAATTTTATGCTTTTCAACATGTTCGGATTGAGGTTTCACGGCAATAATAGAATTTATTGTTGAAAAATTTTACGCCACAGACCTTTTCAAATCAGATATGTCGTCAACAACAACAGGGACTTTGAGATCCACACAACACAATGGTTATAATTTTAAATTATTGTCAAAATTTAAATTTTAAATCAATGCACATGCAGTTTTTGATTTCTTGAAACAAAGCTTCTATTCTCTGTCGGTCGCTTTTGAGTTTTTTTCAAAAATGCCGCTCAACGCAGTTCTGAAATTTTTGTTTGCAAATGTTGATGTTATTTCCAAGTCAATTTCTGATTTGTATTGCGGAAATTTTTATGCATATTGTTTAAAATTACGTGATATTTTTTAAAAATTATAGCCAAACGCTCTTGCCTTATTTTCAGTCAACTTTAATGTATTTTCTGCTTTACACTACGTTAAACTAAATAAAATATTATCATTATTATTATTAGCTGCATACAAGTTATCATTATTATATCAGAGTCAATTTATTAAGTCAGGTTATTGACCTAAATAAATTGGATGCCTCAAGGACCTTAACGCGAGCGTGATACATACATAAAATTGACCATAACTTAACAGCCAGATGTGTCTTCTTAACTATCAGAATATGTACTACATATATTTTTGAGCTACTTAATAACTCTATAATCGTTTCAGGACTCCCAAATCAACTACTATAATTTTTTTGAAGTTTCTAATCTAGGTCTACTTTGTTTGCTGCTTGTCCAAAATATTTTGGTGCTTATCGGACATTCTGAGAAACTCCCAGAGTTATTATTTATTACTTACTTTCTTGGACAATTTTTCTGTTAATATATTCTTGTCTTTTAGAATTAGTGGTATTTTTCTCATTTTTGGTCGCTTTGTTTTTGAAAAATTAAGATAACGCCGAAAATGTGTCATTGGGTGTATTTGGACCTATTTTAGCAATCTCGTCAAGACTTCTGTCCGTTAATGCTAATGACAGTTGTTTGACTGTTAGTAGTAGTAGTAGTTTGGGGTAGGCTCTAGGCCTGGCGACTAATCACATGAAGCGCCCTTTTCGCCAACCCCTGAGCATCTCCCCTACTGCGCCCTTCCTTCGCTAAGGAATCCGCCCGTCTTCTGTACAAAAGCCAGAATATCGGGCCACCTCAGACTTAGAAGGTCCTACGTCTCAAAGGCTTCCTCTTCGAATACCTCTCTTCTTGCCTTCTTGTATGGTTCACATGATGAGACGAAATGCGCCGAGGTCTCGTCCTCGGCCCAACATCGTCGCGTCATCCTTCACTCTCATCTTCGCCAAATATCCTTGTAGGACGCAGTGTCCGGTTAGGACTCCCACTATGACTCCTACCTCTCTTCGTGTTCTACGGAGCAGCCAGTTCCGACGTGACCTGCTGTACCCTGTCGCACCCTCCTTCACGTGTCTGGCGTTTTCTGTCTTGGTCCATTGCTTTTGTATCTCCTTCTGGGCCCACTCTGTTAGGGCCGACTCCATCTGCCCTCTTGTGAGCCCCAGGAAACGCTCTGGCCTGACGATATGCTAACGAAAAAATGTTAACTTTTTTACGGAGCATCACATTAAGATGCGCTTGTTTTCACAATCAGTTTTGATAGCCAAAAACTTCGTGGGAGCTTTCGTTTCTAAGATATTTCTATTGATAACAAATAAACGTTATGGGTAATGTCTTATAGGAAAGTGTAATCTTCTAAATATGAAAGCAAAACAGAAATATTCCTTGATTCCCTATTACAAGGAAGCATTAAATTAAGTATTATTTAAGCAAGGTTGAAATTTGCAAAAAAATTTTTCCGATAATTAATTTAATAACATAAATTTGTTTTAAAAAAATTAACTCACTTTAAATTCAAGATATGATGCTCTCGTTGCACGCCATTCAAATTAAATGAAAGCAAGTTTATTGAAAGTTTTATTTTTTAAATCCTTTTAAGGAACATGGAGTATGTATAAACGATCAGAACGATCGATCAAATTTTCGTCTTCGAAATCCGGGCTAAGGTTGTACTAAAAATAAACCTCGATAATACTAAAAAGTGTTCTTACTTTCATGTATAATAAATAAAAATTACTTTCTTGTCTTTACCTTTCCACATCCGCACCTCGCGGATAGAATAAAGTATTAATAAATTGGTAAAAAAATTTTAAATGAAAATATTTGTTCAATAACAGAACAGAAGAGTTTATTCTGGATTATAATGAAATCGCTGATCGTGAGTTGTTTGGAAACTCATTTTTCTATTGGGGTAAGGAGAGGGTGGGGGTAGAGGTAGAAATATATTTTTTGTTTGGGCTGTATTGCCATCGGACCTTTATGCATATACCAAATTTTATAAAAGTCATTTGAAGTGAAGTGTGTCAAAAATGCATTTTTTATGGAAGGGGGGTGGGGGGTAGGGGTGGGAGGAAATTTTTTCATTAGTGTTGTATTGTCATCGGACCACTATATGTATACAAAATTTCATCCAAATCAGATAATGGGAAGTGTGTCAAAAATGCATTTTTCTATAGATGGGGGTGGGGGTAGGGGTGGTAGGATATTTTTTTTAATGTTGTATTGTCACCGGACCACTATGTGAATACCCAATTTCATCCAAATCGGATAATGAGATGTGTGTCAAAAACAAATTTTTCTATGGAAGGGGGTGGGGGTAGGGGTGGGAGGATATTTTTTCTTATTGTTGTATTATCATCGGACCACTATCTGTATACCAAATTTTATCCAAATCGGATAACGGGAAGTGTGTCAAAAACACATTTTTCTATAGAAGGGGTGGGGGAGGGGTGGTTGGATATTTTTTTCATAATGTTGTATTATCATGGGACCACTATGTGTGTACCAAATTTCATCCAAATCAGATAATGGGAAGTGTGTCAAAAACGCTTCACAAGATTTGATAGTTAGTTAGACAGAACATCTGAAGTTAAATAAAAGCTTGTAAAAACGGCAAACAAGATTAAGGTGAGACACCAAAATGAATCTGAGGGGTGTTTTTCACAAAATTCTTTTGATATTTCTGTCTGTCTGTATCTACCCTAAAACCTCTGAAATAACTTTACCGAGTTTGACGAAGTTTTCAGGAGTGTATCCCTCAAAAATGTCCACATAAAAGTGGCACGCGCTACCGGAATCCTAATCACCATTTTGTTATTTTCCAGAGTATGTGCCAAAATAGCAAATTTATTTAATAATAAGCAAGACTACATATTCTAATGTCTTTAAGTAAAAGTATCGGACGAACCTAATCTGGTGATACGTGACTAATCCTTTCTTGTAAGGCCTAATAGAGGCTATCGGCAAGTACTATCTGCACCCTTTAATAATGAGTTTTACATTTCAATAATATAATGACGTTTTTTATACCGCGAATTTCAGTGGAGGAACTATTCAAAAAGGTAGTTACAATAACATTTTTTGTCATTTTAAAATATACCAAGAGGTTGACCATAAAAAATATATTAAAAAGCAGTTTTTATCATATGATTTTGTCAGAATACACTCAAATACAAAACTTTATTGGCGCATTGGCAATTGTTTACTCACAATATTAATATACATATCCCAATAAATAATATATACAAGCATTTAAGAATAAGCTAATATTTAACAGTTTTTAGATCATAAAAGATAGCAAAAAACAGTTTAAAAGGCATTCATAACATTATTATTTGTCAAAAAATGTTGTCAAAAATGTGTTGACAGAAATTTATTTTCGATATACGTATTGGTTAATAACTTATTAAACCGATTTTAACGAAATTTTTAGACATTTTGTTAAGATTAGCTTGTGTTTAAAATACTTGCGCTTGTAAATACGATTTTGGATTCTTCAAACCCGAATATTTTGGAAAAAAAGGTAAAAACTATTGAAAACACTTATCAAATGTGTCTGACTTCCCGTAGGAACAAATAATACGTTTTTCGGGGTTTTCCCAAAATTCTAGTTTAATTAAAAATATTTTAAATGGAAAGTTTTAAAATATTCACTATTATGGTACTACCGCAACGGGACAAAACCACAAACTTATTTAACTAGATCAAAATGACAAATACACACAATGACACACACACAAGCAAGAACTGTGTTTAGTGTGTATGAAGCCAAAGTAAATAGGATGAATAATAAATTAAGAAGAAAAAAGGGTTTAAAAACTTTTGTTTTAATATAAAAGAACACACTTAAGTTTTTAGGCCTTTTTTGGTCAAAGTTGTCATAATGTGTAATATTTGACCCTATTATCCATTAACTTTGTTCTTGAAACTAAAAGATAGATGACATGATATAATACATTTAAAAAGGTCATACTTAATCATTTTTAATTTGAAATGCAATAAAATATAGAGCTGCTCAAGGTTCCATGCGCTCTGAACTTTGTCCTCGAAACTAAAAGAGTATAGAGAAACAGCTACTTTTTAATAAGTTCTTACATAATTATATTTTAGCTTCGAATCCATGTCCTTAAAGTTCCATAGTGGCTCCTATTTGACTAGTTGAAATTCAAAGTGTTCAATTTAAAACGGTTCAGTGGAAACAAATTACAAACTGATGATACACTTCACGAAAAAGCAACGCTATCGATGGAGGGGGTGATATATCTGTTTGAGCTCTGTCTCCGTAATTCTTACTTTTAAGTGAAAGATAAGTTTGATGGACTTCTAATGGGTTTGTCTCTTTCGCCTGTGGTAGCAAACATCTACATGGAGTGGTTCGAGGACCATGCGATCAACACATCAGCAAGAGTTAAGCCAAAACTATGGCTACGATACATGGATTTATGGCCGGAAAATTATGACGAACTGCAGAATTTTCTACACCATC